>ONZH01015431.1:0-188069 GCA_900303285.1 Rhinella marina | reverse complement strand
TAGTAATTTAGCAGGAAGGTGGGTACAGTGGAAGAAAATATCTTTTATTACTACTGAACGGTAAATATGTGAAATTTACATTATATGAGGTAATGATTGATGATGAGTTAGTGTACAACATAAGTTATAGTTATGGTAACCGGAATACCCCTTTACCATTGTCATCCACAGTGCTCTGCCTCTTTAATGCAGACCTACAGTGAACTGGCTAGGTTGTCATAGAAACCTGGTGTGCTGCCTGTGAGCTTCTATTGGCTGGGTCATGTGACCAGGCTACTATTGGCTAATGCATTTTTTGGGAATATCTCAGGAACGGTACATCCTGGAGAGCTGAAAACTGTTCTAAAACCTTCCCGGACACCTGATGTACATGTGTGTCAAATTTTGTGATTGTAGCTACAGCGGTGCGGATTCCTTTAGCGGACATACACACACACACACACACACACACACATACACTCAGCTTTATATATTAGATTTCAAGTTAACAAGTACTTAATTAGCATTAGCAGTTTTTTTGTTTCCCTCCTTTTAATTCTTCACTTGTAAATCTTGTCTGTAAAGGTGTAAATCATATCTTATCAAATTCTGTTCTATGTTATTATCTCATGGCTGATTATTTGAAGGAAAGCTAAATGTATAAATTACTAGCAGAAGGACTCAGCTTTGCACGGGTATATTTCATCTATTTCATTTAATGTTTGTGTATGTCGTTAAAAGATATCGACATTATTCCCCATAACAGTGACCTCTATAGCACCCCGACCCCCTTAACAGTGAACTCCACAGCCCCCCACCCCTTAATACGGACCCCCCCCCATAGTGCCCTGCCTCCTTAAATTGGGACCTCCACAGCAGCCTATGCCCTTAACTTTGATCTTCACAGCAGCCCACTCCTTTAACAATGAGTTTCACAGCACCCCACTCCCCTGACAGTGACCTTCTCAGGGGCCCGCCTCCTTAATATAGACCTCCACAGCAGCTGTCCCTTTAACAGTGACTGCCACAGTACCTCGTTCCCTTAACAGTGACCTTCACAGCAGCTGCCCCTTTAATAGTGCCCCCTGCCCCCTTAACAGTGACCTCCACAGTGCCCACCCCTTTAACAGTGACCTCTACAGTGGCCTGCCCCCTTAACAGTAACATCCTCAGTGAACACCCACTTTAACAGTGACCTCCACTGCAGCTTCCCCTTTAATAGTGGCCCCTGCCCCCTTAACAATGACCTCCACAGCAGCTGCCCCTTTAACAGTAACATCCACAGTGAATGCCCCTTTCACAGTGACCTCCACGGTGCCGTGCCCCTTTAAGGCTAGGGCTACACAACTACACAATTTTGTCGCACCAATGTTGCACAACAATTTTTATAATGATAGACTACGGTGTGACACTGTGACATGCTGCGACTGAGACACGACAGTCGAAAAAAAAAATCCATCCAAGATGGATTTTTCTGCGACTATCGCATCACAGTCGCAGCATGTCGCAGTGCAACACCATAGACTATCATTATAAAAATTGTTGTGTGGCTGTGCGACACATGTAGCAGTGTAGTTGTGCCCTATGTGTCGTGCAACACATGTCGTGTATCCCTAGCCTAAAGCTGACCTACAGCAGTGAAGAAAAATGGCTGGGTTGTTATGGAAACCTGGAGTAAAACTGTGTGCATGTGACTGTGTGTAAGAAGCAGGCTATGCCAAAGCCTACGGGAGGTAAGCACTGAATTGTATTTCGGGGAGCTATTTACCTGAGCTCCTCAGCTGGCTGCTAATTACCTCTCATTACTATCCTGGTTACTACACAGAGCGAAAACCTATTTCCCAATTCTTTCTTGTTCTCACCTAGCTTCCTCTGCCCTGCCCCTTTAAAGCTGACCTACAGCAGTGAAGAAACATGGCAGGGTTGTTATGGAAACCTGCAGTAAAACTGTGTGGATGTGGAGACCGAGGACCTGCAAGCTTCTATTGGCTGATAAGGGACATGTGACCATGTGTATGGTAGTTGGTAAATGAAAAGAAAGACTTCCAGGCTAATGCAGGTAATTTTTTGGGAATATCTCAGGAACGGTAAGTGCAAATTGCGGAACACACACAGGTCGGCATCCGTGGTATTGCGGATCTGCATTTTTGCGGATCCGCAATACCACAGCCATCTGAACGGCCCCTTAGTCTTGGAGAGCTGAGACCCGGTCTAAAACCTTCTCGGACACTTGATGTACCTGTGTGCCAAATTTGTTTGACTATTACCCCCCTCATCCATAGGAATGCACTCATGTACTGCAGGGCCTGGATGCAATCTTAGGCCTCATGCAGACATCCGTGGAGCACGGTCCGTGAAAACCCGGACTGCGCTCCTGCTGAGTGCACGAACGTACGGCGTCATTGGTGATCTCCAGCATACAACCACAAGATACCAAGCCTTATAAAGCTACTGAAAGGAAAATCTGCATAATTATGCAGTCAAAAGAGGAATTATCACTGCATAACTGGGCAAATTAGCTATTCCGATATATGTTTATGGCTGGGGCTGTTACCAACTCTATTCTGTATTATTAGTAACTAGGAGATTCCTTCCTCCAACAAAATGGCCACTCTCACTGTGTAGACAAAATTTATCCAGACTAACCCCAGTGCCCTCCTCCTTAATTTCCTTAATCACGTGCACTGGCATCAGATGGGAGAGGGGGAGAAGACAAGGCTGCGGCTTGATAGAACAATGCACCGCTTTTTTTGTATATTTTTCATGGTCTGCAGTTGTGATATCTGATAAAACAAGAGCAAATAACAAAGACACATAAGGAGATTATGTTACGTTTTGTTGGTTGTTCTTTTTTCTTTGTTTGTATTCTGGCTTTAGTGGCCTTTAATGTTCTCACCGACAGCACGTAGATATGTCTCCCTGGTGTCATAAGATGACGTCACCTCTAATATCTCACATACAGAAAAGTATCATAATATAAAGTCACACACCCCAGATGTCATCGCCCTGCTCCTCCAGCAGACACTTCTGACACCTTCATGCAGCTTTAGAAGGGGCCGCCACATTTCATGTGATTATGTTACATCTTAGAATTTTCCAGGTAATTTTTTCCTTATAGTAAGTCCTTTATTACAAGTCTGAAGTAAGTGAATTGTGTTAGGCTCTGTTCCCACCACATATGGACTTTAGGGTTTTGTTGTGCAGATGTATCATGTCAGAGTTCTCTTAGCTTCCCATTGCCTGTTATCGCCTGCTTCGCTGAATTTTACAAAAAATTCACTTCATGACGAATTACTTCGTCGCAAAGCGCATTTGTTTGTAAGTAGCCGGTGCAATGACAGGGAGCTGCGATAGTGCCACTCACCATCATTGTACCCCTCAGATGCTGCATTCATACATGATCGTGGCATTTGTGAGTAATTTATACAGTTTAAAATTAACCAGAAAAAAAATTAAATCATACTAAACATACTGGCTGCCGCCAACTTACTTGAAGATCTTGCACAAAATCTTGCATGGCCTAAGATGACGTTGTCACACTGGTTGGCGTGGTGACTTCATATGATCTTCAATCAAGATGGTGGTGGCCAGCCCGTCACGAGCAAATTGAGGCGGTAAGTATGATTTTTTTGTTTTTTACACTATTCCAGATTAAATCGATTCGCTACCGCGAAGCACAACGAAGTTCAACTTCGCGGCAAATCGAATTTATGCAGAAATTCGGATTGAATTCCACTTTGTTGGATTCGATTCGCTCATCTCTAATGATGATAATAGCAGTAGTAGTCCCTGATCTCCTTTCTAAACACTTTGCAAACTTTCCAAGATGATCACAGGTGTGCAAAAATCTAAAAAATAAGTATTGCTGTTCCCATGGCATGGTGCAAATCCTATAAACGCATTATATACCTTATTTTTCGCCCCATAAGACGCACTTTTTTCCCCCAAAGGGGGGGAAGAATGTCCCTGCGTCTTATGGGGCAAATACTAATGAGCGCTTCCATTGTGGAATTGCTCATTAGTACCAGAGGACCAGGAACTGGTGAAGGCTCTGTACTCCCCACTTCCTGGTCCTCGGCTGTCGGCTGTGCAGTGGGGCTGCTGGGGGCTGATGAGCGGCATGGGGCTCTTATCTGAGTTCTGATTAGGTGTCGTTCACATTGGGGTCTGAGCTGAGGTCTGATTGGGGGTCTGAGCTGAGGTCTTGTTAGGGTCTTATTAACAATCGGGGTCTGATTGCTGGTCTGACCTGAGGTCTAAAGAAAAATATTTTTTTCTTATTGTCCTCTAAAACCTAGGTGCGTCTTATGGGCTGGTGCATCTTATAGGGCGAAAAATACGATAAGTGTGGCAGGTGTCATTAACTGTTAATCCTTCCACAACCAGCAAAATATATAGTCATAATGAGAAAATACTTTGCTAACATGCATAGCTTTTTGATCCTGGACAGTCTATGAATGTCTTCTCCACCTTTCACTCTGGGATTGCTCTCTAAACAGTCAAAGGTGTTTCTCCTGGAGCTAAACTAGCATCTGCCCTGAACAGCAGGCACAGCTAAACTCTGCAGTGGCTGAGGCAATACTCACCCAGAAAGTCCCTCCCTCAAACGGGAAAGCTAATTCCCTCTGCTGAGTCAGGGCATAATTAAACAGTGCCACCTTCAGATAGCTTTTGGGAATACATACAAAGCATAATACAAAGTGTGAACACATTAAAGAGGACCTTTCACTACTCCTGACATGCCTGTTTTAATAGCTTCATGAATTCCCCATGTAATAACAAGTCTGGAACATCTATTCTTATGTCTGTATGTTGTGCCATTCCTTTATTATTTGCACTAGAAGTTATGAATGAATTGCTATTTATCTTCAGTAAGGGAACAGATGGGAGGTAACAAGTTGGGGGGGGGGGGGGTACCTGCACAGTCTGAACATGGCAGCACTGATTAGCTTGAGTCAGTCTGTGCATGTACACATCCCCAACTGGTCACCTCCCCTCTGTTCCTTTACTGCAGGCAAATAGCAATTCATTCATAACTTCTAGTGCAAATAATAAAGTAATGGCACAACATAGAGCCATAAGAATAGATGTTCCAGACTTGTTATTACATGGGGAATGCATGAAGCTATTAAAATATGCATGTCAGGAGTGGTGAAAGTTCCTCTTTAAATAACATCAAATCATGAAAAATTAGCAAGTACCCTGGTCTAGGGTACTGCACACGGAACTACATGAAAGAACTATTTCCCTTTATTGTGGTAAGAAGACGATGTAGGCCTTAAAACGAGTTACCAAAAAGACTATATATGGCTGATTGAGAGATATAGAATATATGGTGGCTCACCTCTATTCAAATACTGGAGTCGGAGGTGCGACTATCCTGTGAACTATACCCGTAGTCACTGTGTAAGGGGATATTTAGATTATGGATTTGGATGTGCACACTTCTTATCTGTTGTGCATGGACAGGGTTGAGTGGTCGGTGAGTAGTGGTTAAATGTAATGGTTAGATGGTGAATATTCACAACAATGAATGAGGGTCTAAATAGTGAATTTAGCAATATAGAAAGTTATTTATTGGAAAAATAGGATTTATAAAATACAATTGTAAAAAGAAAAAGGAAGGGTTGTATATAAAAAAGAGAAATACACTTACCGGCCACTTTATTAGGTACACCTGTCCAACTGCTCGTTAACACTTAATTTCTAATCAGCCAATCACATGGCGGCAACTCAGTGCATTTAGGCATGTAGACATGGTCAAGACAATCTCCTGCAGTTCAAACGAGCATCAGTATGGGGAAGAAAGGTGATTTGAGTGCCTTTGAACGTGGCATGGTTGTTGGGGCCAGAAGGGCTGGTCTGAGTATTTCAGAAACTGCTGATCTACTGGGATTTTCACGCACAACCATCTCTAGGGTTTACAGAGAATGGTCCGAAAAAGAAAAAACATCCAGTGAGCGGCAGTTCTGTGGGCGGAAATGCCTTGTTGATGCCAGAGGTCAGAGGAGAATGGGCAGACTGCGTTCGAGCTGATAGAAAGGCAACAGTGACTCAAATTGCCACCCGTTACAACCAAGGTAGGCAGAAGAGCATCTCTGAACGCACAGTACGTCGAACTTTGAGGCAGATGGGCCTACAGCAGCAGAAGACCACACCGGGTGCCACTCCTTTCAGCTAAGAACAGGAAACTGAGGCTACAATTTGCACAAGATCATCGAAATTGGACAGTAGAAGATTGGAAAAACGTTGCCTGGTCTGATGAGTCTCGATTTCTGCTGCGACATTCGGATGGTAGGGTCAGAATTTGGCGTCAACAACATGAAAGCATGGATCCATCCTGCCTTGTATCAACGGTTCAAGCTGGTGGTGGTGGTGTCATGGTGTGGGGAATATTTTCTTGGCACTCTTTGGGCCCCTTGGTACCAATTGAGCATCGTTGCAACGCCACAGCCTACCTGAGTATTGTTGCTGACCATGTCCATCCCTTTATGACCACAATGTACCCAACATCTGATGGCTACTTTCAGCAGGATAATGCGCCATGTCATAAAGCTGGAATCATCTCAGACTGGTTTCTTGAACATGACAATGAGTTCACTGTACTCAAATGGCCTCCACAGTCACCAGATCTCAATCCAATAGAGCATCTTTGGGATGTGGTGGAACGGGAGATTCGCATCATGGATGTGCAGCCGACAAATCTGCGGCAACTGTGTGATGCCATCATGTCAATATGGACCAAAATCTCTGAGGAATGCTTCCAGCACCTTGTTGAATCTATGCCACAAAGAATTGAGGCAGTTCTGAAGGCAAAAGGGGGTCCAACCCGTTACTAGCATGGTGTACCTAATAAAGTGGCCGGTGAGTGTATATATATATGTAAAAATTATATATATATATATTTTTTTTTTTTATTTTTTTTTTATATTTCCTTTTTTTTATATATATAATTTTTACATATATATATATATATTTCTCTTTTTTATATACAACCCTTCCTTTTTCTTTTTACAATTGTATTTTATAAATCCTATTTTTCCAATAAATAACTTTCTATATTGCTAAATTCACTATTTAGACCCTCATTCATTGTTGTGAATATTCACCATCTAACCATTACATTTAACCACTACTCACCGACCACTCAACCCTGTCCATGCACAACAGATAAGAACTGATTGAGAGATATGTTTACTAAGTCCCTCACACTCACACACACACACTCACACTCACTCACTCACTTACGTTCAGCATTTTACATGGTTCTTCTCCCTAATCTCATTTCCTGTTTCCAGAGAACCTCTATACTATGACATTTCTTCTAAGATAAAGTTAAACACCTCAGATGCATTATTATAGTGAAGATGAAAGTGTCGACCTGGTCTAGGAACTAGACAGAACATTCCAGAATACATCTCTCTGCCGCTCTGAAATGAAATCCATCAAACGCCATTTCCCCTTTGTTATTCTCCTCACTTCCATGAGCTGCAGCACCATCTCTCCACAGTGCTAAGAAGCACCAGGGTGCCCTTGACCTTAAAGGGGCCCACATGGATCTGCAGGAAGGAGGGTTTATTAGTTCTGTCTCTCGCAGTCCCAAGATGCACTGAGCTTGGAATTTTGGGGCAAGAGGTTTTGAGAGTGCGGTGGCTGTCAGTCATCACAGAGTCACTGAGTCATCCATACAGCTCTGTCACTGAGCCTCCATCTTTAATTAAATGTTAGTGAGCGCTGCCGATGACCTCTCTACGGGCACAGGGGTAATGTAAACTTTCTGGATTTTAGGACAGACACAAGACACATCTAATCCCTTCCCCCAAACCAAATAATACCTTTTTTTCACACTTTCTTAATCCTTCAGACAAAAATCCCAAACTGGTACTTCTATACAACATTGTCCTGCCAGACGCATCCCACATGTTATTACCACTGTCATGTGTGACAAGCTTTTTATACTACAGTTTATGGATTGTACTTCATATCATACAGAGGGGCACTGCCATGTACTGTATCAGTACTTAAAGGGATTGTCCAGTTTATACAAGAAATATAATGAATGTAATCTGCACTTTCTAATAAATGGTCTTTCAGTTCACCAATATTTTTAGACATCTGCTTGGTGTCATTGAATAGAAATATTCTTATTTATATTCAGAGGCAAAAAACCTGTATAGACCTAATAATTCTCACAGCTGAGGAACTGTTACAGTATATCAACGTAGGAAAAAAATGAGAGCATGTTTTTTTTTTCTGGTATTACCCACTCCTCCCATTCGGTCCAGGTGATTTTAATTAGCAAAATTCTGCATGAGGGTTTAAATAAACCTACCATGCTCTCAGTTGGCGTTCCTGAGAGCTTTGGATAAGGTGAGCTTTGACAACTGTTCACATGCTGCAGTACTGTGCAGTGGCTATTGTGGTTGTGCTGGTGGGTTGGGGGGGCCCAGTGCTGGGTTTGGCATTGCCAGGCAGCAGTGGTGCTGTGTGGCTGCTGGTTCCCGCCGCCTGCCGGATTGACGCCAATAAGATCAAAGCATAGCATGTGGATGTGCGATCCAGTTCTTTTCTCAATTTTTGCACAGAACCCTCTTCAGTTTTCTGTAGGCTACTTTCTCATATGCATTTTTGCTGTCAGGTTTTGAGATCCGGCATGGGATCTCAAAACCACAGCAAAATGCATCCGTTTGAATAATACAACAATTCAGAACGGATCCAGTTGTATTATATTGAAAATGAACATGCCAGATAGCACTAATCCCATTTTAAGTCAATGGGGGCTGGATTATTTTTTTTATTGTCCAAAAAAACAGATCCAACACTATTGACTTACATGGCTTCTGGTGCCAGATCCGGCATATTCAGTTTCTCATGCCGCACACAAAACATTGCTTGCAACGCTTTTGTGTCCGGCGTGGGAGCGTAACAAACCAAAACAGAATGCACTATGCTGCACTCCGTTCCGATTTGTTCAGTTTTGTCTCCATTGACAATGAATGGAGACAAAACTGAAGTGTTTTCCTCCGGTTTTGAGAACCTCTGCCGGATCGAAAACACAGATGTGAAAGTAGTCTTAGGCTTCATTCACACGTCCGTATGTGTTTTGCGGTCCGCAAATTGCGGATCCGCAAAAAAAAGGATGATGTTCCATATGGCATCCGTGTTTCTGTTTTTTTTTGCGGATCCATTGTAACAATGCCTATCCTTGTCAGCAAAACGGACAAGAATAGGACGTGTTCTATCTTTTTTGCAGAACGGAAATATGGACAAACGGAATGTACACGGAGTACCTTCCGATTTTTTTGCGGACCCATTGAAATGAATGGTTCCGCATACGGTCTGCAAAAAAAACGGAACGGACACGGAAACAAAATACGGTTGTGTGAATAAAGCCTTAAAGGGATTTTGAGGTTTGCATGAACATCTTTTAAAATAATGATTTATGAAGGTAGCTGTAATCTTGTAATGTATTTCCTTTACCTTTATTGCTCCTATCTTCTGTTCTGGGCTGTGGTCACATGACCATGTCCATGCAGCTCTCTTATTTCCTGTGATGTTATGTCCATGGGTGTGTCAGTGACATGGGAGTGTCTATGTAACTAGCTGGGTGGGAGGAGCTATAAACTAGGTGGGTGCTGTTAGGGGCAGTGCTGGAGCCGTGGTAAAGAAAGGGAGTGCTTGGATACAACAACAGGAAGTGCTACATAAGGAAAGAAACCAGAGGGATTTGGCTACACGTTCAAAATGGGTCAGGAGAGTCCAAATTGAGGAGATGGACATGGTGGCTCAAGTCAAATAGTCATTCAACTTACCCAATCAAAAATAAATACACACACACCCTAAGTGGAATAATATGGCCGTGATGTTTATTAAGGATAACCATATTAAATAACTTCATAAATTAGCATAATACATTACTATAAAATTAATAAATTAGCATAAATTAATTAAAATTCATCCAGAATAAATATTGCACTCAAAGTCCAGAAAACCTTAACCATCAGTCCACCCAGCATTAGCTGGGCGACAAACTCCCACTAATAAACATCGTGACAGACAAGAAAAAATTAAGGGCAGGTAGGTGGGGAGCTGATCCAGGTCTTCTTTTCTTCCTACAGGCATGGACCCAAGCATGGCACATCAATATAAAGAGGATTTTTCCTGCTGTTTACTTCTTGCACCAATCAGGAACCCAGAATCTTCCTGCCTCAGAACTGGACAGAACCAGAAATGACCACTTATGCCGGGCACAGTTGACCTCCAGATGACCACACTGGTAAGTACCACTAAAACATAAAAAGGGACACACACACAAAAGGGGGGAACATACAAAACACATAGGCATGGAACGAACCAAAAAATCACCTTATCAAAATGACAATGACTAAGCCACCATAAGTCCCCCAAGCTAATCGCTATGGGGGGGCCCTTGAGGAAAGCAACTACATGAGGCAAAGCAATCTCAGAAAACCCTTTTAAGCCAGCCATAGATATAAACAATTTGAAAATCATTAAATGAGTTGTTAGAGAAAAAACTGGGCCAATGGGTCACACAGTGATTAAAAGAAAAGTGATACAAGGGTTGTTGAATAAGTTATATACCAGAATATGAACACAAAAGTATTGAACTTACTACTTTTCAATGTAATCCCCCTTGACTTCAACACACATTCCACTTGGTCTCCAGTGATCGGATGTCCTCAAGACAGCAGACTTCTTGCTGTTGCAGGAATCCTGTTACTGCCTCTTTGACTGCATTATCATCAGGAAATCATTGCCCATGCAGAAATTTCTTCAAGTTCCGAAAGAGAAAGTAATCAATGAGAGGCAGGTCTGAACTGTAGGGTGGATGGTTAAGCTCCATGAAGCCGTGTTCCCTGATAGCAGCTTGTGATTTGCGAGACTTGTGAGCTGGCGCATTCTTGTCAAGCAGCAACACACCTGCCGACAACTTCCCATGGCGTTTCTCTTTGCCTCACGTAATGCCTTCATTGTTGAAGCATAGCTGTCTCCAGTAATTGTTGCCTTGTGTGGCAAAAATTCTAATTTTTGGCGATAAGTGTTTTGCTCAGGCATGAACATTCACACTCACCAAGAACTGACCTTTAACATCATCAAACATCATGGAAAATACTGGAAATTGTGCAAACTGAAAGCCTAATTCGGGAGCTATAACACAAACTTTGATCCCACAATCTTCCAAAATCATGGCCTCCACTTTAAGGTAAATTTTCTCTGAAGATGCTTTGACAGGTTGCCCTGAACGTGCGTCATCTTCAGTTGATTCCCTACCCCATTTACACTGCTTGGCCTAAAACTTTACTTGGTAGTAGGAAGGTGCATCATCACCATGTACAGAAATCATCCTTTCATGGATTTCTTTTCTCCCTTCGTAAAGAATTTAATCAAGGAACAAACCTCCATATCCCTTACTTCCTTTGTAGACCCACATTGTACTGCATCTGCCACCCTATCACTTCCAGTGCTTTCATCAGACTGAACTGCTACTGTGTGTGCGCTGCATGTCCAGACATGTCTCAACCTGTACACACAAGCTCAGCTTTCTAACACTGATAGAACATGCTGGGGTAGATAACCTATTGAACATATTAATTTGTTCCCCATTCTTGATCTGATGCTTACTTGGTTCCTTCTAGTCCCTGCTTCTAGGTTCCATCTTGAATGCAAGGAAATGCCAGCTCAACAATCACTGGTCACAGCTTATTGGGCATTTTCTTTGTGTGTTGAGACAGAACCAGAAAGCAGAGACAAGCAGGGACCTGGTAATTGTCGGAATGGTAGTGGTGGGCGATCATTGACATAATACTAGCAACAAGCAGTAATCCACCCTATTGTATGGGGCCCTTCAATGTCTTATCAGTTAAAGTTATAGCTCTAAGGCCTGAGGCTGTACTACTGAGCCAATCCAATGTGAGCATGTTCCTGGCAGTGTTATGAAAATCACCACATTGTTCTGACTTGATATGTTTGTAGGAAAAAGATTCAATTTGCTGCCCAGCTCTTTCACCCTGTCAAAAGATTTTCCCTTCAACTTCTTGCCTACTGCCGCACGATTTTAATACATTGTTGCGGTAGGCTCCTTTCTGTAAACCGACGTATAAAAGTGCCGGGTTACATTGTGATCTGCCAGCAGCCATCATTAGACAACTGCAGTCACAGGGAAAAAGTCCAGCAGCAGTCTGGCTGCGATGGATCCTTGTAGCACTCTGCTACAAGGAGTCATCAAAGTGTACAAAGTAAAAGCCGACACAGAGCGCTTTTCTTGATGTAAGAGCACCTACTGCTGGCTGTAAAATGAGCTGTGAGCCTGCAGACTGTGAATTAACCCCTTCCTGCCCTGACTGTGGCAGGAAAGGGTTAATCCCCTTAAAAAAATAAATAAGTTATAAAATAATTAATAAAAAATTAAATAAATAGAAATACAGAAAATTAAAAAGTTATAGCAATAATTAATAGTATTAGCAATAGTATAGAAGTCTAGGTACACACCCATCCAAACATTCCCCTCCTTTTTAATTCCTATATATAATTCCCATATATATACATAGCGAGAGAGAGAGACATGTTATATTGGCATGTATGTGTCAAAGGACTTATATGAGTCTTAGTTGGTTTGACAAACTACATAGGGTACTGGTAGGTACTGAGGAATTAATAATGGCTGCTATCTACATTGTCCTCCCACCCACATCCCAGCATAATTGCTCTTTCCCCAAGGAACTCCTCACAGGTCCACTCATGTATTTATTCATTTATGCATTCCTCTTTATATATGAATTTACTAGCCTCACAACTTTATACAAACCCATTTCCCATATTCCTATCCAGCATTATATCCATTTGTCTTTCCTATCGTACATCACCAACTTTGACACTATGATTAGGAATCATTACTATCATTCTACTACATTGCCTACCCACTTGCATCATGTTTTCACCAGCAACAATTCTCCTGCCATTGTTTCTGTCCAATCATGTGAACATAAGTCTCCTTGTCTCCAGCCATGTAATCGTATGCTATATTGCTATATTACTATTTTGGTCTATTTAATCATCTTTTGTGCTTCCCTCGAATCATGTAAATTTGGTGATTCCCCTGTATGTCTTTGAATCATGTAATCATGAAATCATGATGTCTCCACAATCTCCATACATGAGTATCAAGAATTGATTGAATGCTCTTCTTTCCCTGTGTACCCCAATCAGGTTTCCCCTTTTTATTTCAATCATGTCTTCGTTTTTATACTCATATCATGTTGTTCCATAAATTTTGTAAATTATCACTTTGTAATTGTATCTTTGTCTGTTTTGTATTTATTAGCCTGATGAAGGGCGCCTCCCCTAGGGCCCGAAACGTTGCTACTAAATACCACTGGTGTTAAATATGACAATAAAAATAACTTCTTAAGTGCATTAATTTGGTGTGCTGTCTCTGACCCAAGGAAAATACTCACCTATACCCCCCAAGGTGGGAGGAGGTAACCCCAGTTGACGTGCACCCACAAAAGCCCCAAGTGAACTCGTGCTGTGGTCATCCACGTGAATCTAACTTCACCGAGGGCAACAGGGGGGACTCCAGAGTATAGTATATTGAATGTCCCAAGTACTGATTTAGGGAAATGTATGGGACAGAAATCTAACAAATACAAGAAGAAATGGAGAAAATGTTAAATTGTTAAAACGAGCGTTCCTTTGAACACTTATTGTCAATAATTTGCCTAAAAATCATTCAGTGTAATAGGGCCCTTATTGCTAATGTCCCCTCCTCAATATGATGATACACATCAGTGTGAACTAACTGTAAGCTGGGAAGTTAAACCGGGATAAGAGCGCTTTCCTAGTGACCACGGAGAATGAGTCGGCAGCTGCGATACTTTACCCTGGAGGATTCTCCAGGTGGAGACAAAGACAGAAACGAATCGCAGAGGTTTATGGATTTCTGTTCGCAGGTATCAGTGTGAGGTGTTTTATTAGTTTCCCTGATGCCTTTAAAATGAGTAGTGACACAGCATAAAACCTGCGCTGCTCAGGGGGAAATCAAGACGAGTAGGCTTAGCCAGTATCAGGCGTGAGAAGGCCTCCGCCGCCTCGCCTTGTCTTCTAGTGCGCAGCTGTTTATGTCTCCGCATGGCTACTTGTAAATTATGTCTGAAGCAATAAAGGTGATGTGTCAAGTTTATACCTTGTGCCAGGAGACATTAATTGCCCGCTTGGCCCGTGCCAAGAAGGTAGAATTCGCGGTTACAGGGACAGTGTCGGCATATTCTTCCAGCAGACAAATTCACATTATTATTACACAGATGAAAAGAAATGAAGAGGTGACTTGGCTCTGAACTGAGATAGCAATTTAGCGAAAATGAAGGGAATCAACCAATCAGGTCAGAGAGTTGACATTCTCTGCTTAGTCTTAACTCAGACCTGGGCAGATTTAGGGCAGAGCGAGACATATTCACTAATCCTGTCTAAAATGTAGACAGTGCAGGGGCAGACTGGCCATAGACTTTAAAGGGAAATTTCCCAGTTGGCCGATGCCCAAGGGAACGCCCAAACCCTCCTTACTGCCACTGGACGCTCTCAGCAATAATTAAAGGGGTTGTCTGGGTTCAGGGCTTAACACAGATATCACTACTTCTGTATTCCCTTACTATATATGAGAGGAGCATTGGAGCATTTCCATGCTCTGATGCTCTCCGTTGCCTCCCTGCATCAGACAGCGTGTGCCCGTTTGTTGTGAGCTGGTGACATACCAGGCTTCAAAACACTATGATAGGTGAAGACTTCTGCCTAGAAGTCAGCCCGGTGATGACGTCGGCACAAATCGGCAGAGTTTAGCCCTGCTTTAAGCTGTTTTAGACGTGGATACTACTGGTACCCGCCTCTAAAACAGCTTGCACTGCCCATTTATGTCGGTGACGTCACTGGGCTGACTGCTAGGGGGAAGACTCCGCCTAGCATAATGTTGTGAAGCCTGGTGTGTCACCGGCTCACAACAAACAGGAGCTCACAATGCAGCGAGGCCAAGGGGAGCATCAGGACAAGGAAATGCTCCAATGCTCATCTCATACATAATAAGGGAATACAGAAGAGGTGAGATCCTTTAAAGATGGCAATATCAGGTACTCACGAACCTGGCTAGTATCCGCAGATGTCCTCCTGCATTTTATTGTATGGGTGTCCTCAAAATGGTTATCTAATTAGATACAGCATTGGGTTATGGGAGCCCATAAGCCACAATTATGAGGCAGTATACAAATGGCGAAGGGACATGAGCATCTCATGATGCAGGCTGGAAGAGGCCTGTGGCCTGTACTGGAGAAGGCGACTTGGAACAGAACAGTTTTCAAGCCAGCACCTGATCTGAAATACTTTTGTAATTGCATGTAATTAAAAAATTCAGCATAGCTACTGAATTATTTAATAAAATGTATCTGTATAGCACCACCTGCTGTTTGTTTTTTTCTCTTATTTCTTTTACCTGCTCGCTAGGCCGCACATGCTCAGTTTTATCTTTCAACTGCTTCCTGAGCTGTGATAGGGAGAGCTGAGACACGCCCCCTTAGCTGCAGCAGAAAAGACACTCCCCTTGAGCTGTCAGCTTGATATAAATCTAGCAGAGCAATGAATGGGGAGATCTCTGGATCCATGTGAGGTACAGGGCTGGTTCTAGCTTTGTTAGAGATTGTCATGTACTATATGATGTCTGATTTTCATTTTTTACATTAATCATGGGATAACCCTTTTTAAGGAAATTTAATAATGGCTTTTATATAATCAGCAAGCTGTATTTGAGAAATCTCATAAGAATTTCATACCTGCTACAGGACATAATAACAGATAAAATCAAGGTAGCATATATGGGTTTGATGCCCAATAGGACCGATTAGATATTTTTTAATTATCCCCATGTTAAAGAGGACCTTTCATGGGTCCACACTCTGCTAACTAAGTAGCAGGTTATGGAGGACATGTGCGGTGGAGTTGGGGGAACTTACAATTTCTTCAGGGCGCAGCTCCGTTGGCCCGCTGCGCCCCTGTAAAGATCCGGCGCGCGCTATGCAAATGCATAGCATCGGAACAGGGAGGAGGAGACGCCAGGGATTCTCAATGGGCGTCTCCTTCTCCCTGGCTGTAGTGCTGTCGTTTTCTCCCTGGCTGTGACGCTCTCTGCTGCGATTGGACAGTGCTACAGCCAGGATCAGGTTTTCATTACTATCTCTGTACTTTGCTCCATTCAGCTTTCCCTCAACTCAGACCAATCTGACTGTCTCAGCCAGACAGCATGATGATGCCACCGCTATGCTTCACTGTAGGGATGGTATTGAGCAGTGCCTGGTTTCCCCAAACATGACTCTTAGATTAGAGGCCAAAAAGATCAATCTTTGTTTCATCAGTTTCTGACTGTTTCTGACAGTTTCTCACAAATAATGGTGAATGTGCTGTCCGCCCTCTTTTCAGAAACTCGATGTGAGGGTGTAAAAATGCCAGTTGCGACAAAAGTCACAATAGCATTTAAAAAAAAAAAACAGTTTTATGACTTTTTACGCCAGAAAACTGACATGGGAGAATGATTAATTCCCCTCTTTATCCTTAGATAGCGCTCAACAAGTTCAAGATCTCCGCTTGCTGTCTGTGAACATTGTTTAAATCTAGATGCTGAAAACCTGTCATGCCATAAGATTTTTCACAGCTGAAGATTTGCTACAGTTGTGTCCAGTCTGAATTATTATTATTGCAGCTGTGTGCTCAGTAAGGGGTTGGCCTTATATTTTATCGAGTAAGTATACGTTGCTAAACATCTAATCCATATTCATAAAACATAACATCCCGCAGGGGGTTGTTAGAATCGTTGTTTCGCTATGAACCGTTAAGCTACATTTCACGTGAAATTTTTTAACCGCCGGCTCCATTCTCTGGGGTTAAGATCACAGAATCACTGATTGACTGCCAATAACTTCAGCCTCTGTCAATATTTTTATGCCAAAAGTGGTCACCTGAACAAATTCCTCCTGTGAAATACAGTAAAATGGGAGAACTTGAACACCCGTGTGGTGGTGAATGCCTTCACAGAGGTGATAAAGACTGTGCCCGCCAGAGCACCACCCCAGTGTTTTTATAATGTACATAATGTACACGCAGAGTAAAAATTCAGGAGCCCATTTCTTTTTATATACTGTCAGATTTACTGTCAACCAGCTGATGGATCGGTTTTATGGCGACTATGAAAAATGTATCTTTTGGCTTGGAAAAAGAACATAAATGTAATGTAAAATGAAGCCTCCCAAATATGACTTTTTAGTATTGGACTCATAAAGATAGTGCAGTACATAGAGTAACAGGAAGAAAAGTGCTGGCGTCCCCATCTAATGTGCTCTAAGATTTGTACAGAATTGACACTTCACTTCTCACAGCTGAAGCTTTGCTACAATTGTATGCAGTCTAGACAATTCCCGTGGAGTTACCATGTAAATACATTACGTTAGTCAGTTACAATCTGTATTATACTCCAGAGCTGCACTCACTACTCTGCACAGCAGTCCTGACAATGTATTTCAATGCAGCTCTGAGCGCAGACAGGAGAAATGAGGGGCAGTAGAAAAATAAAAATAATGGATCTGGACTCAATATCTGCAAGACTACTCATATTATTGTATTACTGTAGATCAGGGATCAGCAACCTTCAGCACGTCAGCTGCTGCGAAACTGCAACTCCCAGTATGTACACTTGCTCAGCTGTTGTAACTCCCATAGAAGTGAAAGGAGAATTCTGGGAGCTGTAGTTTCACAACAGCTGGAGTGCCGGATGTTGCTGATTCCTGCTGTGGATAATAGTCCAAAATCAGTGTGACAGAGTCCCTTAAAGGGGTTGTCTTACTTGAGCAAGTGGCATTTATAATGTAGATAAAGTTAATACAAGGCACTTACTAATGTATTGTTATTATCCATATTGCCTCCTTTGCTGGCTGGATCCATTATTCCATCACATTATACACTGCTTGTTTCCTTGGTTATGACCACCCTGCAATGCAGCAGTGGTGGTCTTGGTTGCACACTATAGGAAAAAGCTCCTGCCTATGTGAGCTCCCACAGTCCCAGCTACCACAGAGACTAGCACTTTTTCCTATAGTGTGCTAGCACAACCACCATTGATGAATTGCAGGGTGGTATGTAACCATGGAAACAAGCAGTGTATAATAAAATGGAAAAATGAATCAAGCCAGCAAAGGAGGCAATATGGACCATTACAATACATTAGTGCTTTGTGTTAATTTTCTCTACATGATAAATGCCACTTGCTGAAGTGAGACAACCCCTTTAAAGCACCCCTCACACAGTATGATGACTCCTAAAAGTTCTGCTCACAGCAGGTGGCTTCCTTAATGGTCCATACACAGCACTATATTATGCACCTTCAGTGACCCCACACTGCATAACGCCACTAAGTGCCCCAAACAGTATGATTCCTTCTTAAAGGAGTTCTCTGGGATTTACATATTGATGACCTATTTCTCACGATCAGCTGTACGAAGAACCACAGCGCAACATGACCACTTATGGCTCTTCCTAGACCTGTGATGTCATGTTCATCAGTCACATGGTCGAGGCCTAACTCGGCCCCATTCAAGTGAATGGGCCTGAGCTGCAATACCAAGCAACACACACTATGCAATGTACGGCACTGTACTTGGTACGCTGTCAGAAGGCTGCAGCACTCACAGGATCCCTGCTGATCTCATATTGATGATGACCGATCCTGAGGAAATTCAGGATTGTCTCACTGGATGTGAATCTGACCATGGCATTTGCAGGGCAAATAAAACCTGCAACTACAATGTAATTTCAGAGGGATTCATTGGTTCTAGGAAGGCTGTAGTCTGCACTCTGCAGACCAGTACCTGGTGCAGCATGTACTGTAGTCCTGGCTTCATTGATATGAGGACAGTTTGTATACCCTGCAAAATGAACATCCCAGAACTATGGAGGCTTGGAAGAAGAAGGTGATGACTCCTACTCCCAATCCCTGATACACACACACTTTAATGATGGCCATCCCATAAATGTGAGTGTTTAGCTTGCAGATTAAACCTAGTGATGCTTAAACAGGATATTTTAACTGTAATAAAAGCAGCGGGGGGAGGGGGTCTTTGTAATTCGACTGCTCGCAGGAGGGCAGGAACCTATCTTATGGCTTTACACATCTGTGATAATTTCCTTCAACTCTCACTTTTATTACTTGGTCGTTAAATTCACATTGAGTTCTTAAAACAAAAAATGTTTAAAACAGATGTGGTTGTTAAAGTTACAATATGAATTTTACAACCTGAAATTTTACGATACTGGAAGGAACTTTACCCACAAGGTCAGGGCAGTGTAGGTGACTGATCCACGCAGGACGGGGCGCTGACCTAACACGCACATGCGCTGACCTAACCTGTGGCTTCCTGTCCAGAAATGGAGGGAACATCACCTCCCTGTCCTTCCATCGTTCTGTGGCTTATAGTGTATCTGTGGGTGTGATGCTCCCCTGGGTGATGGGTCAGTGTGAACAGAGGCTAATAATTATATCTAAATCACACATAGTTATCTCAGTGAACTCTCCACCTCCTTACACATACTGATTCAGCTTTCTCAAATTCTGTAAAGTTAATCAATACAAGTCAAAGGGAAACAATCTACAGTAGTGCTAGAAGAGCTGCTACACTGTATCACTTACTGTACTTTACCTTGCTGAAATCTCCCAGCACCCACTGCTTGTTGAGCATCTTCTCAGAGCTTGTTCTGGTGATTTGGGATGTGTTATCTCTACACCACACACTGTATAGTCATCAGATGTAAGAAAAATGAGCAGCATCACTGCATTACATGAGCAGCAGTCCATGAGTTTACAGAATAGTGAGTACTGCTCTGGAGTATAATATTAGGTGTAACTTGGAATCGAGACAGGTTAAGTAATGTCATGTATGCACACTGACTTATTTGCTCAAATGTGAATGTATCCCCCTTAAAGGTGTTGATTGGCAACAGATATTGATGACCTATCCTCAGGATAGGTCATCAGTATCAGATCGGTGGGGGCCCTGACATCAGGAGCGGATTGGCCATAGACCCTACAGGAAAATTTCCCGGTGGGCCGATGCCTCAGGGGGCCACCCAAGTCCTCCTCTCTGCCGCTGACCGATACATAATGAGCTATCAGTGGTAATTAACACTGTGAAAATCACTCACTCATGTACCCAGCTATCAACCACACATGCCCGACTGAATTCAACTGCTGTGACCCGCATTTCGCCTCCTAAGCCCCCTGCTCTATAGGCAGCTGGTGGAGGAGGACAGAAGATGGTAGCTATTGATGGCCACCACAGAGGGCCAGCTTTTGGGGCAGTATATTGTGCTACATTGTGTTATATGGTTCTGCTTGGATGGTAATTTGCACTATTGTATTGTTGACCCTGCCTACTTGTGTTGCCCCGTCTGTTAATTTGGACCTGCCTACAAAATGGGGCCACTTTTATTATTTTTTTCCAGGGCCATTTTAAGTTCCCAGTCCACGCTTGCCTGATACCCAGCATTCCCATCGATCAACTGTTTTGGACAGCTGAAGTGCCAGAAAATATACAATGTACAAAGCAAAAGGCTCCGTAAATTGTGTAGTTTCCAGTGCTGGTGGACTGCAGCTTAGCTCCCATTCACGTGAACAGGAGCTGGGCTGTAGTACCCTGGTGTTTCCACTAAACTACATAGTGTGCAGAGCCTTCTGCTTCCAGCTTTGTACACAGGCGGCTGCTTAAAACAGCTGATTGGTGGGAGTCGGACCCCCACTGATCTGATATTGATGGCCTATCCTGTGGATAGGTTATCAATATCTGTAATCAAAACCCACCTTTGAGTCCTTACATGGTAAGCCATAAACATTATCCACAGCATATGGGCTCCATAATTTGAATACCGTCTCTGGCCACATGCACAGGACTCTTGGGGTTCCGCTAGTTACTGCAGTGCTGCTGTCTCAGAACGCCCAAGACACAATAAACAGTCATTGCATGGAATAGTCTTCCAGTTTAGGGATGCTTGCATTGTATCTTCTCTCCATTTTTTAAAAATATCAGCACATCTATAACTCAGCTTAAAAGCAAGGAGGGATTAAATGCACCAGAAATCTATGGGGGCAGAGCGCTCACAGCTGTATAAATACTAAACCTTGGAATATCAGCTCTGCATTTACTGCATCCTTGTGGCATATTGTTCAGTATAACCAATAATGATACATCGTAGCAACAAAAGATAATAATCAGGAATGTATTAGTGAAATATAAAGCAAGATTAATGTATTTAATAAAAGTAATTAAACGCTGAAATTATTATTACTAGTTTCCCTAAATCCTTTTACGTGGGGCGACAAAGGGTAAAAATACTAATAATTTGTGCGGCCACTGAGGTTCTGCGTCACAGGCACGGATCCAAGGGACATAGAAAGGAAACAAATCTTGTAGACGTTGTTCCTGCTTTTAAAAACCACAGAGTTCAGCTCACATTTTTTTTTCCTGAGCTTTCTAAATATTCACACTTTGGGGATTTAACCTTATCACGGTCACAATCTTCCCTGCAGAGTTTATTTAACTGGAGAAAAAACACAGATTAAAAAACGCTTTTCCCAACGGGAAATATAAGTGCGAAAAGGTCGAGTTTTTTTTTATTCGTTTTCCTGCTGCTTTTGGCTTTGTTTGTGATTATGTTTTATGTATGAATATGGCTTTGTATATTTTTCTGTATTTTATCTTCTTTGTAGTGACATTACCCACAAACCCTCTGAAGTTGCTGCTAAACAAATTATCTTCCGATTCCTGACACAGTATAAATAGGAAAGGCAATGTCATTAGGTGTGTAATTCCAGCTATCCATGCCCGCCATCATCTCCCTTCTCCCAGCAGGCTTGGCCACCAAAATACTCACCTGTCCCCATGTTCAATTCTCCTGGCAGTCTCTGCCATCCATCGTCTCCTTGCTCCTTCTGTGTGGCCATGTCAGCTGGAGTTGTGCTGCTCCATCTGTTCACTCCTGCTTCTTGCCTGCCGTGTTTCCCTCTGCCAGTAGGATATGCGGTTCTGTTGGTCCAGTAGGACATGTGGTTCCTTTGGTTTTTAAAGGGTCAGTGCATGCATCCAAATCGGCCAGTCTATGGCTGAGCCTTTCCAGGGTATTTAAGGCACATTTCCTTGTGTGAAGGTACCTGAGTAATAGGTATACTACTGTAGCTTGTTAGTTCCCTGCAAAGGTGCAGTCTGAATTTTGTGTTGACCGTGAGCCACTTGCCCTGACCTTGAAGTCTTTTCCTTAATCCCTTGGTGCTAAACAACAGTGTCTATTGATCCCCAGTGTCTATTGATCAGCAGCCACTGAACAGAGACTACTCCAGAAGGTAGCAGCCCGGTGGTGTCCCTGCAGCAGATCCCAGCCTCATATTGTTCTTGACTAAGTTTTTTTCCCTGAACCCTTGGTGCTCCATATCGATGTCTCTTGATTCTGGTGGGTCAGCAGTCAATGAACAGAGGTTACTCCAGAAGGTAGTAGCCTGGTAGTTCCCCTGCAGCACATTTTTGATCCCTGTATAGGGGTTGAAGGGTGAAGACCAGGAGGCTGCCAGAACAACATGCTGAGGAGCAGCCAAAAACAAAATCTGTTCAGCGACACAGTGGATCTGCTTCTGTTACAGGGTGAGGATAAGAATTGTTACAATTCCAAGGGATGGTGAAGGGGCATGGTTTTTAGTCCGTTATAACTGCACCAAGTGTTTTCTCTTGTACAAAGAATGTAGAGCCATGTTCACGATATAGGGAGAAAGCCAAGTCACTGGGTCTTAACGATAATAGTATTAATTATGCATGAAGTCATGTAATATAACTGGCTCTTTATAAATTTATGATTACTGCTATACTTGGGTGTATCAATCTGACTTGTTAGTCATTAACTCACCCCCAGGGGCGTAGCTAAAGGCTCATGGGCCCTGGTGCAAGAGTTCAGCTTGGGCCCCCCCCAGCGCTGGTGCACCCAGCTTTTCTGCCAGCCAAGTCAAAAACTGACCCCCCACCCCCCATGCCAAATTCTCACCCTAACCTTTTTTCTCCTAACATTACGTATATCACTACAGAACATACAGGGTAAGGCTACATTCACACGACAGTTGTTTTTGCGGCCTCCGATCTGCATATTTTGCGGCTCAGATGCGGACCCATTCACTTAAATGAGCACTGTGTGCTGTCCGCATCTGTATGTCCATTCCTATTTTTGTCCATTTTGCGGACATGGATAGGCATTGTTAGTGGATCTGCAAAAAAAAAACGGATGCCATACGGAACATCATCCTTTTTTTGCGGATCCACAATTTGCAGACAGCGCCTCATACCTCTTACATCCAGTGACGTCTCCTCTGATGTAGATCTTCTCTTTCCTCATCTTCTCTTTTCAGACCAGACGCCGTTTTTCAGCCATTTCTCATCTCTGCAGTTAGACAGAAAAAAATCTTAGTTTACTACTTTTCCATCATCCACCTGTCTTCTGGACAAATCATCCTACCACCCCCAGTACTGTGCCACTAGTACCACACAGATAGTGCCCTTTAATAATTATTGGCACATAGTGTCCTAAAATAACTGCGCCCAGCAAATAGTGCCCCGTAATAGTGTAAACATAACTTTCCCCCTGAAATAACTGCGCCCCCAGTGCCCCCATGTGCCAGTAAAAATGCCCCCAGTGCCCCCATGTGCCAGTAAAAAAGCCCCCAGTGCCAGTAAAAATGCCCCCAGTGCTCCCGTGCCATTAAGAAATGCCCCCAAGTGCCAGTAACAAATGCCCCAGTGCCAGTAAAAATGCCCCCAGTGCTCCCATGCCATTAAGAAATGCCCCCAATTGCCATTGAGAAAATGCCCCCAGTGCCAGTAAGAAATGCCCCCAGTGCCCCCATGTGCCAGTAACAAATGTCCCCATGTGCCAGTAAAAATGGCCCCAGTGCCTGTAATAATGCCCCCAGTGCCAGTAAAAATGGCCCCAGTGCCAGTAAAAATGGCCCCAGTGCCTGTAATAATGCCCCCAGTGCCTGTAAAATTGCCCCAGTGCCCCTATTTGCCGGTAACAATTCCCCAGTGCCCCCCCATGTGCCAGTAAAAATGCCCCATGTGCCCCCAATAGAGCTCCCTCTGGTCCAAGACTACAACAATAAAAAAAAAATAAACACTTATACTTACCTCCATGGAGCTGGCAGCGATGTGATGCAGGCCTCTTCCGGCCTGTGTCCCGCGCTGTACGGCTCAGGCGGCGCGGATGACGTCATTGCACCGCCTGAGCCGGCCTCTGATAGGCTGCAGGCCTATGGAGATGAGCAGTGGCGTAGCTATAGGGGTCGCAGCGGTCGCAGTTGCGACCAGGCCCCTAAGCCAGAGGCAGAGGGAGATGAGCGCTTCCATTGTGGAAGCGCTCATCTCCATAGTCATCTGGAGAAGCCCTCATCTCCCTCTGCCCCGCCGCCGCCCGCAACTATGTGCAGGGCCACGCCACACCTGCCTAATTGGCGGTGTGGCCCTGCAAGTGGCAAGGGGGGCCCTCGGGGCCCCCCTGGCTTAGGGGCCCGGTCGCAACTGCGACCGCTGCGACCCCTATAGCTACGCCACTGCTCACCCCTAGTGATGTCCGAAAAAAAGGACATCTTTTCTTTACCTTCAGCTAAGAAGTACCATTTGTATGAATATTCACTCAGGAAAAGTTACAGTCAATAACCTAGGTTTCCAATATTTAATCATTACTAAACCCTTTCTCATATGTTCTATTAGGGATGGATGTCATATCAGTCTCCCACTTAGGACACCCCTTTTTTAGCCACAGCAGAAAGACACTGCAAAAGATGATTACACAACGCCATGCCACAACTATGTATATACTGAAGTGCTTTTAGCACTTTTGTACGCTTAATGGAATAGTTATTAGGGGAAAAAACAGAGGGGAAACAACACGTTCTGGATATGAGGGATGAAGATGAGATTAGAGTGGTAGAAGAGAAGACAGAGCTGATACTACATTGGGCATCATATAACAGAGATATTATGTTCTTTACTGCACAAACTCCAAGACAAGATGGTAAGTGAATGAATTAGTAATAATACACCTAAAAGTGAATATCACAGTGCAGGTCAAAAGTCTATCACTATCTACAGTCTATCTACATACATATATGATGAGGAACCCATATCTTCCAGAATCATGACCTACTTCACCATGCGTTTCTACCTTTATATCTCGAGACTCTAAACTACTGGTGGTTCTGACATTGAGGGGGAGATTTATCAAACTGGTGTAAAGTAAACCTGGCTTAGTTGTCCATAGCAACCAATCAGATTCCTCCTTTCATTTTTCACAGTTCCTTTGGTAAATAAAAGGTGGAATCTGATTGTTTGAAATGGGCAACTAAGCCAGTTCTACTTTACACCAGTTTGATAAATCCCCCCCCCCCCTTCCCGAGACCAGTTATCATGGGCACTGGACCAGCAACTAACCCAAGAACAGAAAAAAGAGAACTTTCACTGAGAGCTTCTAAGAATTACACTCATGCACTTTGGATACAGTCAATTTTACACAGTCAATTATTAACACCCCCCCCCCCCCTTACAACACCTAATGACCAGTGTAAAGGAGCTTTCACTGTCCCAGTACTCCTGGTATATTATATAGGACTTCAATGAGATCTTCTAGCAAGGCTCCAGTGCTAGTCATCTGGTCTACAGGGCAGATCTCTTCCACCCACCTATATAAATGTTCCTTCATTTTGTGTTCTGTAATAATAGCAGGACGGCTAACATAAAACTTTACATGAATATTGCCTGCCAGAGCGTGTTTTATTGGTGACATGTGATTTGAAGGTTGAGATATTGCTGCAGCGAGTGTTGTGTTTTGATTTTGTTAATTTTAGCTAAAATGTGTATGCATATGGTCAAAAGAAGTCCCAGAGCCTAATATATACCGCAGACAGGAAGGTTGACTCGTTCTGGACTGCATGGGGAATAATCGGAATTTTATAATATATGAAGACAGGATTCCTTTCCAGGGAATGGTCAGAACTTAAAAACTCCCAACCCCCCAGATTATTTCTCAGGGAGACTTTCCTGAGCGGCTCCATCTGAAGCAGGCCATTTTTCAAGTCACTAAGGGCTGAGTATAAAGTTCTCCGTGTGAATCATGGAGTCTATTGACGGATGGAATATGAGGAAAATATGTCAAACACGAGACATTGCTAAACCAGAGGAGAAAACATTTCCTTTCCTACTGAGAGACAACTCAATTTACTTCATATATGTTTTATGAGGCTGTTGCAGGGAAAGGGGTTAGTAGGAGCTGTCTGGGAAGAGGAGCAGATGCTTTACTAATTTTCATTCTTCTCCTCTGATTCGAAGAATGTGGGTTATTTACGGAGAATATAAAAAAAAACAATGGCCTTCATCTCAAAAATGTATCTAGAGGTAAATCATAGAGAGTAGTATACCAAATAATATATAAAAAGGATACAACAAATCACGCCAGCAGTGACATCAGACAGACTCCACATGTACACTAAACGGATTGATATTAGCACGGTTGGTTCCAACGTCTAAAAGCAGCGACATATTTACAATTCGGCACCAGAAGGCACGTACCTAGGGTGCAGAGTTTTTTTTTCCCACTCCCCCACCCTGCCAACAGGGTAACCTGTTCACTGCGGAGGTGGGGATGTGGTGCACTGCTAATGGCTAATAACGGACAGAACAAGAGAGCTCCAGAGTCCAGAGTCCAGACACAATAGCAGTGACCACCGACCAGAACCTGCTCTGTACCTGCTACACCGCAAGAGCTGGAAGACCTGTGATGATGTCACTGCCATGTGATCAGTGCAGGAGGGGGCAGAGCGGAGCAGGGGAGAGGAGAAGTGGTGAAGGACCTGTGATGACGTCATGTGACATGAGAGGGCAGAGCTTTATATGGAGGAGAAGAAAGTGAAGAAGCGATGCATTCAGAGAGCCAGAGAAATGCTGGGAGCTGTAGTTCTCTCCACTTATACCTCCTCCCTGTGATGTCCTCTGATATCACATAATAATAGCCTTGACATGCTGGGAGTTGTAGTTCTTTGCTTGTAATGTATTCCAATATCATATAAAAACTGCTTGTACATGCTGATAGTTGTAGTTCTGTCCTCTTATACATCCTCCCTGTAATGTCCTCTGATATCACATAATAATAGCCTGGACAGCCTGGGAGTTGTAGTTCTCTCCTATGATACCTTCTTCCTGTAATATCCAATAGAATACTCTGAGGCAGCAAGGAAAGGAGTTAAATGTCTCAAGTAGGCCCCAAATCTTATAGATTTAGTGTAATTTGGTTGATGCTGTTATATACATTATGTTTCCATTCTGTGTATTGTAGTACTGTGCCCCACTGTCTTCCTTTTGGGGGTTATGAAAGTGGTTACCCTAACTGCAATGCTAAGGGTGAAGTAGATTGGTCCACTGGCCCAGAACTGGCCCAGAAGAAGTGGCTGCAAAACGGCGTTGGGGTTCCAGGAACCATTGTGGTCAGTATTTTGTTACTTGATATTCCTTGCACTGTATATCCTTATAGTTGAACACCTTTTAGGACTGGTATCAGTGTCGGAATGGGTTGCCTAGGGCACATCAGTAAAATTCGTTCTGGGGGCCACTGCACAAATACATGCAAATATTACCTGCTCATACAGCAGCAGACAGCAGCTATACACTACAAGATGATTGGTTATGGGGGTCCCTGCAGCGACTTCAAGAAGGTGGGTCTCTGGGGAAAGCAGATACTGGCTGGTCTGCCTCTGTCTAGAAGTCATCTCAGCCAAACATGATAAAATGGGTAGTTGGTTAAATAATCTGCCCAGTCGTTGCGTGGACACATAGGTTGGTTGAGATGCTGTATGTAGTACAGTTATTCTACTGCGCCCTATACCACTTGTGCAGGTATTGGGTGACTAGGGGCCCACCTTATTAATGGCCCTCCGGGGGATTCACCTTTACCCCTGTGGGCCAGTGACTGGTATGATTGGTTTGCATCGTGCTTTAAAACACTACTATTCTTGTTTAGGTGTAAAAATATTCCACCATGGTTTCCTGGATCTGCTTTGGATCTGCTTTTAAATTTTTGTGATTTTTAGCTATGATATAATAAAGATGAGTATGATTTCATATTTTAAACAGTGTTCTTCTTTTGGTGGCCATTGGTTTTAAGCTATAAATATAGTAAATAAAATATACAATATTAATAATATAGAATATTTCATATTCTACTGACTCTATTTACATTCAAAACTTTGGGGTACAGCCGCAGTCAGGTTTCCTGATACAGTTTTGGAAGCCAAAACCACAAGTGAATTCAAGAAAAGAGGAGAAGTTGTATATGCCCTTTATACTTTCTCTCTTAGGCCTTTTTCACACGAACGTTGTGTTTTGCGGTCCGCAAATTGCGGAGCCGCAAAACCAACGGATGGCATCCGTGTGCATTCCATTTTTTGCAGAACGGAACAGCTGGCCCCTAATAGAACAGTACTATTCTTGTCTGTAATACGGACAAGAATAGGACATGCTCTATTTTTTTTTGTGGGCTACGGAACGGAGCAACGGATGCAGACAGCACACGGTGTGCTGTCCGCATTTTTTGCGGGCCCATAGAAATAAATGGGTCCGCATTTTTCATGTGAAAAATGCGGATCGGAGCCCGCAAAAACGTTTGTGTGAAAGAGGCCTTATTCTGATCCACTTCTGATTTTGGCTTCCAAAACACCAACCAGAAATCCTCATCGCGTGGCTGTACTCTTACAGAACATGTGTAACCAATATTTGTAGTCAGTCCTTCAGTGGTCACCAAGGACCCCCAGCCCCCTCTGGCAGTGCTGTGCTACCACAACCCGCTTCCAAGCAATGAATACATCTTATCACATTTACAGGTGTCTATATGAAGTAATGCCTAAATCAATCACTGAGAATGGGGATAGCCGGGACCCACCCTCCAGGGAGTCAGGGAGACATGACATCTATAAAATACAGGACTTGTTGACAGGAGTAGGAGAAGCTAGACTGGCACCGAGTGCTTCCAATTAGCGCTGATAACGTTCAGCTCACAGTGTTCTTCTCTGGACACCAGAGCGGGGGCTGCATGATCCACAATGCGTCTTTCTGATCAGAAATCGTGCTGCATGTGATGGAGAGGAAGTCTGGAAGTGTTTATGGGAGAGTTGAAAGCTTTGCCCACCCCAGATCTTGTGGCCGCCTTGATGTACACCCTAGTGCTCTTGAAGTTGACCTCTGCAAAGCTAAACAGGAAGAGCAGTAGTAAAAATCAGAGTTTGTGCCAGGGTAAACTGAACTTAGGTTCCAGTGTTCTCCTCTGCTTGTCAGCTCAAGCGACCAGCAAACCGCCTCAGTCAACTAGATCTTCAAATGAAGCCAAGCAAATCATTATCTCAAATGAATGATCACGAGTGCCGGAGTAAGCCCTACATAAATCGCATGTGCCCATGTTCACCCAACATAAATCCCATGTGTCTCTGGTTAGAAAAATAAAATACCACTGGATCCTTGGGTGCAATTCTATATGTGTATTAGATGTGGTACAGCCAGAAATGGTGTATAGTTTATGTGATTGTAACTTTTCTAAGTTTCTGTGTTCTGAGTTTTCCCCTTCTGCTCCCTTTCCCCTCTCACAGCACAAGCTTCACAGAAAACACTGAAGGAGAGATGTTGCAGCTAAATTCCTCTCTTCCCTGCCATCTATGCTGTTTTTAGCTTCTGTAGGCATAAAAGGGGAACTCTTGACTGTGGGGAAGAGAAAAAGATGCACATAATAAGCACCTGCTTATTATGGGTGGTTATGGATGGAGCCAATGTGACAGTATAACATAAAGGACTTTATACATATCTTCAGTGAACTCTCTCTAAAAGTTATCCTCTTATCAAGAACAAATATCCTGTGACAGATTTTCACTTCCACCATATGTTATGCCCACTGCCCATCTTCTTTGAGAAGATCAACCCCCAAGAACACCACTTTTTAAGGCAATTTTGGGTGGTCGTCTTAAAGAGGTTTTAATGTATAATGTCCTGATTGTGTGAATCCACCAGATAGTCGCTGATCCTTCTTCATGCTGCACCTGGCTATAACCTGATTTTTCTTTTCATCCTGGTCATATAAAACATACAGGCATCATCTGCCAAATCTGCACTGTTCTTCTGGTTTTGTCATCAAGAGATGTGGTATTTGCAGGCGCATAGTTCTGACTTCCATTCTCTTCATTGGTCTCTTTGTGCAGGCTGCATTCCTGTCTTGGCTGACCAAAGCTAATTATAGTCCTCTTACTCAGAACTGACTCACATACAGCTCTAAGGTCAGGAGCCTGTATGTCCGGACAGTGAGCAGTGCTGGTCTCTAGTGGGGACACAACCTGTTATCAGCACAGGGACTGCCAGGGCTAAAGATGTGGTGGATCATCACTTCTCTCAACCACAGAATAGACAAAGGGAGCAGTGGGGTCAGCCATGAGGTTGCTATGTATAGCTGTAAACTCTTGCCACACTAAGATGTCATGAAAATACATGTGTGTATTGAGTTATCTGTGAACTTAATCTGCTGCCTCCTCCTGGCTGTAGAATCAGACTACACAAAGTTTGTGTGTTGTCTGTGGCCATGGAAACACATAGATCTGCATAGGACATGTATGCACAAAATGGTCTCAGATGTTTTAATGTTGCTTCATTACTTATGTTGATGCATTGGACTAATAAAAAAAAATGGTTGTAATAGTATACATACTCTCTAAAGCAGACCTTTTCTGGTCTGAGGACCACATTGTCATAGTGAACAACTCTCAAGGGCCACAATAAAACTTAAAGGGTTTCTGTCACCAGATCTGGGCATATTAAACAGGATGACATTTGCAATGTGCAAATGTCACCTGATGCCCAATCTGGTATTGTTTTTTATATCGGTGCCCCCGTTTTTGTTAAAAAAGCATTTTTATATTATGCAAATTAGGCTTACTAGGTGCAAGGGGCGGTTACCCTGCACCTAGTAAGCGCCGTTTCCCTACCTCCTGGCACGCCTCCATCGTCTTGATTGACTGGGCCAGGCAGCTTGTTCGCTCTTCTGCTGGCCCTGTCCTCGCTACAAATCCCGCGCCTGCGCCGTGCGGAAGAAAATCGGCACAGACGCAGTGGGTGGCTCCCGGCTACCTCACTGCGCCTGCGCCGATGACGTCAGAGTACACCCGGAAGAGAAGGCAGCGCAGGCGCAGTGAGGAAGCCGGGAGCCCGGCGGCCAGCGCCACCCACTGCGCCTGCGCCGATTTTCTTCCGAACGGCGCAGGCGCGGGATTTGTAGCGAGGACAGGGCCGGCAGAAGAGCGAACAAGCTGCCTGGCCCTGTCAATCAAGACCATGGAGGCGTGCCAGGAGGTAGGGAAACGGCGCTTACTAGGTGCAGGGTAACCGCCCCTTGCACCTAGTAAGCCTAATTTGCATAATATAAAAATGCTTTTTTTAACAAAAACGGGGGCACCGATATAAAAAACAATACCAGATTGGGCATCAGGTGACATTTGCACAATGCAAATGTCATCCTGTTTAATATGCCCAGATCTGGTGACAGAAACCCTTTAAAGGGGTATTAACATCTGACACATTAATAATGTATCAAAACTGCAGATTCCACTTTTAGGACTGCCATCCATTGGGAGAATGGTACACCCCTTCTCCCCAGTCGGCACTCCAGAGAGGTGGGGTAGACCATGCATTTCACAAGTCCAATAAACTGCAATGGAAAAAGCAGCATGGAAAGATGGCCACCTGTCTCAGATACTCCTTTCTGGGACCCTATTCTGTTGATATATGGGTACCCAGAGATGGTTTCACAGTGGTTGCCTACTTCTTCTCCTTCCCTGTTGCTGAGCTGTGGACCATTCCTCATCTCTCTGACATAGAAAGTTCAGAACAGATCTAGTGATTTTAGTGATCTGTGGCCTCAAGCTAGCTCAGATATTGAAAAAATCACTTTTTATATAAGTGATCATATAACAGCCTGGGGAGAGACAGTCACAGAACAATTGTTATTTGCAAATGTCTTGGCACCCTTCAAGGGAATGGTCCTGGGCCTCCTGGAAAAGCTAGGTGAAATAACCATGAAATGCATGCCCACTATATACATTAACATGAAATATATTGTGTTATCACTTGTGCAGTGGCATTGCTCCACCCTACATCTTTACATAGTCACAAGCTGTACAAGACGATGAATGAACAAGCACACGATTAGTTAAATCCCTTCATAACTTAGCACCATAAAAGCGTCTCCCCCAGACTCAGTTATTTATTCATTTACATCCATACACGTGACCTCATCCTCTACCAGAGCAGAAGATTTATGTGGAAACAATGTAACCTGCCAAGTAGAGGGTGAAATTTATGCTTCTTAATAAACTTCTACAACTGAATATGCTCCTGAGATCTCATAAGGAGAGAACCAAAGAAATACATGGCCAAAGACCAGAGCCATCTTCACCCTGCTGATGGGAAAGACCTGAACAACCTCATAATATCAGAGAAAATCTGCCTGATACGTGGGCATCTACTGTATGTCGAGAGCGGCTGGAGCTGTACTACTGATTCTTCACTACAAAGATACTGGCCTCTGTGTAGACACGGATGGGCAGGACTTCAGCTACAATGTAGCTTGGATACACTTTTTGGTAGGGTGTAAATGTAAGTCTCTTAGAAACGCCCTTTAGTAGGGTGATGTATAATTTGTTATACTTTTAAATCAATGAATTTAAGCAATGAGCATTTACTAATACTGTCTCTAAGACTCTATGTGTAATTTATTAGGTTTTTCGCAAAAAAAAAAAAATAATTTAACACAGCCAACAGTATACACTCCAAAAAATAACTTCAAACATACCCTCATAATAAATTACCCCCAGGAAGTCTGAGGCATATTTCACACAACCAAGTTTTCCATCCAGATGTGGTCCGTTTTTACAACAGAAGGAGCTAGACTGAACCCTAACCCATTCATTTGAGCATTGTTTTTCACTGACCATCTGTCTGTTCAGGAAAAATTTCTATCTTCATCTGTTTTTCACGCAGGACTGGTCCATTCAATTCAATGGGTCAGTGAAAAAATGGGTCATTAATGGTTGCTAGCTGATAGCGGTTCTTTCCCTGGGAATATCATCTTTGCATATAAATGTAATCTATGATAGACACTCCAAAAAATGGAGTAGGATTTTGCAACAAATTTATGATATATTTGCACCATCTTTGTGGATGTGGTAAGCATCATGCTTGACTCTTTACATTTACTAAGGGGCTGACAGATGTTGAATCAGAGCTAACACTGGTCACGTTACCCCAGTCCCCCACCCCTTTTTGCTAAGCCATGCCCTCTTGTCCAATGAATCTCAAAAACTGTCTAAAACACTTAATAAAAGCGGTGCAAAGCATATGTTTTCCCAAGGGTGTAATGTATGTCTTGTAGATACACTCTTTATTAGAGTGTAATGTATAATTTGGATTATGTATTTGGAAAAGGCACTTTTAAATCTGAGATATAGTGCAAAAAATAATAAAATGTGTCTAATAAAACTTTTTCACTATCTGCAGCTGAGAAGCATTGTCCTAAAAATTGGGTTATGTATTCAGTAAAGATCTCCTTGTAAACTTCTTGAGATCTCTTTCTTGGAAAAAAAAGGGAATCATTTCAAACATTTATAAAACGTTAACCAAGGATAAGTTTGGTAAGAATTGTTTTAACAAATGGCCCAATATTATAAAGAATGCAGAATAAAAATGAAAAGAAAATGCTGCTAATGTCCTGAAGGTTATTAAAATGGAGAACATCATTCCCTACTAATAAAGATATTTGATATGGCCTATAATACCCCAAAACGTTTGTATGAAGCTGGAGTTGGGGTAATGTAGATCTCTGAACTGTGATCTGATCCATATACTTTGGTGCTGCCCAAAGCTCCATCGTTACTGGGAGAGAATTTATATAATTTTAAAGAGGACCTGTCGCCTTTGCTCCAGGGGTGCACCCAGCCTTTCTGCTGCCTGAGGTGAAAAATGAGAGCCCCCCCCCCCATGCCAATTTCTTAACCTAACCCCTTGCCACATTGCCCATGGCCCTTCTGCTGCCCCCCTCTTGCCCCTACCTGGTGCTGACTGAGGCGATTGCCTCACCTGACCTCATTGGTGGTGCACCCCTGCTCTCCTCACATGTCTGTTTTAGCAGCTGCTTGTATTCTCCATGTGATAACAATTCTGGAGCATATATTCTTATGTCTCAAAGTTGTACCACTTTATTGTTCCTGCTAGAAGTTCTGAATGAATTAGTAGCAGTTTGCAATGAAGGTCCAATTGGGTGTTACCAATTTAGAGTGAGTCCCTGGACAGTCTGATGTTATCCAAATAGTGCTGTCAGTGTCACATCGTGCAGGGACGCACCCTCAAAAGGTAACACCCAGTAGGACCTTCATTGCAAACTGCTAGTAATTCATAGCATCTTTTTAACCATTTCCTGACATCCATACATGTACGGTAGATGTCAGGTTTTTACAGATAGCCCCCATCCAAAATTGAGGAAGCGCCATAGCTGCCAGGTGCCTGCTGTTTCACAGAGCAGACAACCAGGGCTAATGTCTAAATGTTCAAATGGGACCACGGGATTTGAGTGGTCAAAATATGTGAGCCGCGCACTCCTGCTTTGGTAACAGATTCTCCAAGGTGAGATCGGGGGAACTTTTACATTGCAGTGATAGATCAGAGCCTACATGAGGTTCCGATGCCTATCACTGTTATATACCAATACAGGCCTGAAGGTGGCAGTACTGCCATGGAATAGACTGAATACTGCATTCTGTAATGGATACAATACCATTATAGAATACAAATGGCAATCTAATGAATGCTTGTTATAGTCATCTAGGGTGACTTAAAAAAGGAAAACATTAAAAAAAGCATAAAAATAAATAAAAATTCTAATCACTCCCCCTTTCCCCAAAATTAAAAATTAACAGTCAAAAAATAAACATCACAGGCACTGCCACATCCAAAAATGCTCCTATTAAAATATAAAAATATGAATCCCTTACTACAAATGGCATAATGGAAGAAAAAATTCAAATAGCTGATTTTCTCCATCGCTTTATCTCCTCAAAAAAAAAGTCATACACACCCCAACATAGTATCAATAAAAACTACAGATCGTTCCACAAAAAATGAACACTTGCCCAGCTCTGTAGACGTAACTATAAAAAGTTATGGGGATCAGAATATAGCCATGAAAAGAAAAATTATTTTGTTCCAAAGTTTTTACCACATAGGGAATGCCGTAAAAACAAAACCCATACAACTGTGGCAGAATTTTGTTTTTTTTTCCAATTCCACCCATTTCTAGCTTCCCACTACATCATATGCAATATTAAATGGAGGCATTAGAAAGTATAACTTGTTCTGCACAAAATAAGACCTCCTACAGCTATTTGAAAGTAAAAATAAAACATTTATGGCACTGGTAAGGCAGGGAGTAAAAAACAAAAACGCAAAAACGGAAAATCGCCATGTCAGGAAGGGATTAAACACAGTATATCAGATTCATGTACTACAAGACCTCAGCATTTGTGTAATAGAATTAGATATTGGTATTATCGCCAATACAAATGGTAAATTATTAACACTGAAAGGGTTAATGCTTGCTAGAATATATGCAGTTCTAAATCTCCTTCTCTGCCAGCTTTCTCTACTTGGTGAATCTGTTGTCAATCACTGGGAAGATGGCTGAGTATAAACACGATGATAATTGGTGGGGCCCATGGAACAGATATTTCCAACTAACTTGAAATTCTTTCCTCCAAAATTTTTTTCTTTTTGTTCCTTCTCTTCTCTCTCGCGTCTCCCTAGAGAGGGTCTATTGCTGGACTGATTGAGCATTATGTAGTGCTAATTCTACTTTATTTCTTATAAGGCTGGTTACTGTGGCTAAAAGCATAATAAAGATTATTTAACAAAAAATGTACAATTTTAGTTATGTACGCTTTTCATGAAGGTGTAAAGAACAGTGCTTAGACACATTCTTTATTTGGGTGTAATGTATGATTTCAATAAGATGCAGTCTATAATTTGGTGTAATGTATAATGTCAGTAAATCTGGGTCCACTCTGAAGCCTTAACCCCTGAAGCCTCCCTCTGCAGTTCCATCAGGTTGTTTGGGAAGAATACATCAGTATGCAGCGCTATTCTTCAGTCAAACATCATATTAAGTTTATTGGGCCTGTCGGGTGCAGTTAGTGTTCCTTATGTGATAGATTCATACATTCGTTATTAAGGTGTATCAGTTAGATACACTCTTTATTAGGGTGTAATGTATAATATCACTTAGTAGATTGTAATGTACAATATAATATCAGTTAAATACAATTTATTATGGTGTATAGTATAATGTCAGATACACTCTATATTATGGTGTAATGTACAGTATAATCTCCATTAGTTACACATTTTACTAGGGTATAGATATATATATATATATATTATAATCTCAGTTAGATACACTCTTTACTAGGGTATAATTTACAGTATAATATCAGTTAGTTACACTCTTTATTAGGGTGTGATACATAATGAGTTAGATGTACTCTTTAATAGGGTGATATGTACAGTATAATGTCGGTTAAAGGGAGTCTTTCACCTGTTTTTCACCTATATAACTAACAGCAGTGCCCCACAGAACATTGCAGACACATCCCAGACATACCAGTGTGCAGGGACGTAGCTATAGGGGGTGCAGAGGTAGCAGCCGCTACCGGGCCCAGGAGCCTGAGGGGGCCCAAAGACCCTTGTGCCACATAAGAAGACACTGGGATTATAGAAAGTGCATGCTGGTCAAGAAGGGGTTAGGCCAAGAATTTGGCATGGGAGGGGGAGGTGCTGTTTTAATTTTTGCCTCAGGCAGCATGAAGGCTGTGGGCTTCCCTGCCCCTGGCGACAAAGCACTGAGGGAAGCGGGGCCCAAGCTAAACTCTTGCACCAGGGTCCATGAGCCTTTAGCTACGCCCCTGCCTGTGTGCATTGTGTGTCTGTATAACATGTTCAGAAAAAGCACTTTTATTCTGCTGGAAAACAGCTCCCAAGTGCCCAGCTGAAAGTGAAAGTAAAAACAGCTTTCTCTCCCGACTCGATTTCTAACAGCCATATCTTCTGATATACTGGATATAATTCTGTGATTTTGGTATCATTTGAAAGCTCGGAAGGCCACCTTTCAAAGAAAGACATTGCTCCCAATCCTAAGATATGAGCAGCTAAAGCAGCCCTCCCCTCTTCAGTCTGGTTTGCTTTGGGCACTTGCAACAGCAGAGATTGGCACTTGGGAGCTGTTTTCCTGCAGAATAAAAGTGCTTTTCCTGGACATGTAATACAGACACACAGTGCACACAGGTATGTCTGGGATGTGTATGCAATCTTCTGTGGGCAGTGCTCTTAGTTATATAGGTGAAAAACAGGTGAAAGACTCCCTTTAAATACACTATATTAGACTGTGATGTATAATATCACTTAGATACACTCTATTAGGGTGTAATGTACAATATATTATTAGTTAAATACACTTTATTAGGGCCTATTGTATAATTTCAGTTAGATACACTCATTATTGTAACTGTAATGAATAGGCATATGTAGTCAGATACACTTTTATAAGGGAATAATGTATAATGTCCGATACACTCTTTATTAAAGTGTAATGTATAATGTCAGTTAGATACACTCTTTATTAGGGTGTAAAGTATGATATCAGTTACATATACTCTTTATTAGGGTGTAATGTACAGTATAATGTCAGTTGGATACACTCTTTTTAAGAGTGTAATATATAAAGTCAGATACACTTTTAATTAGGGTATGACGTATACATTAGATACACTCTTTATTAGGGTATAAAGTATAATGTCACTGGGATACACTATTGCATTGAAATTCAATACAAGTGTATGATAGAAATTGCAACATTGTTTCTGTTTAGGCTGTGCACCTCCACTCCACTGCTCCCTCTAGAAGGTTCTAGTTCAGCTAAAAACTGTATATAAGGAGGGCAGTTGGAGCCCTTTGTTGTCTGTGGATAGGGACCAGTGCTTAGTAGAAGAGAATCTGCCAGACTGCATGAGTGACCAGAAGAAGACTCTGAGATAAGAATACTGAGCCACAGACCCCGGGTTACCAGCTTGTTGACCAGGGCTCCAGCCAGATGACCGAGCCACAGACTCTACTGAGAGAAATCGACAGCTATCTCAGGCCTTTCCTCAGCATTAAACCTTCTTCTGCTAGAGAGTAGACTTTTGAATTTGGGTTCCTCCAGTAAAGAAGCATGCTGCTTTACTGTAGACCCTGACTCTCTGGACTTATTTCCCATTAGGGTGTACCACGGCTTACCATCAATTCCAGAAAGCAGCAACATGTGGTAACACCTCAGTGGTGTCTGAGGGACCCAGAGTAGCATTAGGGCCAACCCAAACAGGGCCACTGCAATTCCACCTTATGCACTGCACAGTAATATCCATGGTGAATAGCCAAAGTATAAATTGACATGTTGTGAATTTAGGATACGGCCATACATAACAGAACTTCCACTGCAGTTCTGATGCAGATTTGCCATTGATTACACCTAATTCATTGCAAAGGGAAATCCAAGGTATTCACATGGTGTGGATTTAAAATCTGTACTGCAGGTCAATTTACGCTGCAGATTTTTTTTTTGCAATGTGTGGATCAGATTTCTGAAAATCCCATCCACTTTACTGGTATTGTATAATACTACGGACTGCAAATCTGCCATGGGAAATCAACATCTGATGTGCTTTATGTGAACATACCCTGATAACAGGTTATTAGTAAATTTCATATAAGGATACCAGACCAGTCCATCTGAAAATGTTTGAATATCTGATGGCAAATAGGCGTTCCAAGAGACGTTATAGTAAAGAGTTTCTGACAACTCTGCTATAGTGAGGTCATGAGCTGATTAAATAATGTCGGTTGGATACATTATATAGTCGGGTGTAATATATAATGGTTAATAGTTTTGCTACTTTTATAATATTCTACCCAAACACATATATGGAACCATTTATGAAAAGAAGAAAAAAATAACACAATGTGAAGGTCTATGTTATAAATAGGTTTGGGAAACACAGCCCGCACTGAGATTTCCTGTCTCTATGTATAGGTTCCACTTTGCTATACATTGTATATTTCCAGGTGTACATAAACCCCGACTGGCTGAAGCACATCAATGCTTGTTGCTTCATATTCTACTATATACACAATTTAAAACGTTCTTCTAGTTACTTAACAGCAAATACTTTCTAGGACAAAACGCTCAAGCCGTCTCCATAAGAAAGAAGATACTGTTCTAAAGATACAATGCTCAGCTCCAAATATGACCTCATAGCAATGCAGACAGACGTCCAAACCCACGGACTTAAAGCTCTGTATTAAACACGAGAATACTGATCACCGCTTGGCATCAGGAGCTCTGGGTGACATCACTTAACGGCTAAACTCTTGGATGCAGAACTTGCTTATTTGCAATGCTATGCATGAATTAATCATCTCATCTACAAACATCATCCAGGCAACAGGCGAATCACAGCGATACAATGACTTGGCTTCATGATGTATGAAATGAAAACACTGAAGAACAGGAGATTTGGTTGAGGTTGGTTCATGGGTCTGTAGGAAATTGTCCACATGACAGGTCTGAGGTGAAAACTAACAATACACTACCCCAAAGCTAGGGACATGCTGGTTATCTGGTTTAGGTCAGGTCCAGTTTGGATGGATAAGTCTTTATCCTGTACTGATCTAAAGATCAGATTGTATATGGGTATATCCACATGTAACAGTTGACGTGTGGTTATAACCACAAGTGTTTTTGAAGGAGTTGTAGTTTTTACAGGTAAAGCACATTTATCTCAGGTAAAGCATGTCCCACCTGTAAAAATGGTTAAAAACCATAGCAAAAGCTGGTTTTACCGATGCAGTTTTACCTGTACCTCAGCCGTAACATGTGAATATACGTTATACTCCTGATTTCTCTCAACATCCCCTGCCGGTTCTTTGTCTGTGCTGGTGTCAACCATCACCAGTCGATGAATATTTTTCAAGCCACAACCTGAGGGCCTGACCAGGATGTCTGTATCCCCATGAAGAGGTTAAAGGGGTTCTCCGGAAATTAAGAAAATGAAAATACATAAATATCACTTTATAATAAATAGATTCCCAAATACCTTCATTAGTTATAATGGCTCGTTTTGTCTGGGGAGCAATCATTAGGAGAAACAAAATGGCCGCTGTCCTATTAGTACACACAAAACCTGTCCTAATCACAGAGAAGGGCAACTTACTTCACAACACTGAGGTTAAGAGCTGGCTCATCCTCCTCTCTGCTCTGCTTGTCAGGGATTATGAGTTCATCAGGAGACATGAAGTACAGAGAGGACGGACAGGACAGACTGTGGTAATGGAGACTGCATACAATGCTACTGCTCATTAGTCACATCTGCTCATGAACTCCATTCCTACAGAGATTCAGCTAAAGATCTTATCATCTGTATTCAGGATCATAATCCCTGAAAAGCAGAGAGGAGGATGAGGCAGCTCTTTACCTCAGTGTTGTGAAGTAACTTGTCCTCCTGTGTGATTAGGACAGGTTCTGTGTGTACTAATAGGACGGCGGCCATTTTGTTTCTCCTAATGATTGCTCCCCAGACAAAACGAGCCATTATAACTAATTAAAGGTATCTGGGAATATATTTATAATGAAGTAATATTTAAGTATTTTTTATTTTCTTAATTCCCGGAGAACCACTTTAAGGGTGATGAACGGGAGGGTTGCATAGACTATGAGCCCTGGTTTAGTTTGCTCCAAATCTAAAACGTTCTATTCCAAATCAGATATTGTGACTGCTTGGATCTCCCCAAAAACCCACCTAAACGGTGCTCAACTATTCCCAGCCTGATTTAACACTCTTAAATAGACCATGATCCTGCTATCAAGGCATCTGGTTTTACTGAAACTATGTTCAGTATAACACCTGTGGTTTTGGTTCGGCCTCAGAAAAGATTCAAGCGTCGGTTTAACTTGTGGTTTCAACTCAACTTGATTGTTGGTTTTGGACGCACATTAGGACCTGTGTGGCATATATAGAGTTTGAAACCAAAGTCCAAGGAAATAATTGTTTTTATTTAAACGGCAGCTACAGGGAATGAATCAGATCTATCCCCAAAATCTTCCAGGAATAGAAAAGTAATAAAACTGAGGGCAAAAAGTGATGTGTCTCCACACAGGCTTTTTCACGGCCATTATGTGCAGGGTTTATTGGCAACATGAATGCACTGGGCCACCAAGCCTGCACTTTATACCTGCAGGAGCCTCAGCTCCCCTCAGATCTGCAGCCAGGTCTACCATTCATCATTCTTCATAAATCCCATACAGCTTATGCACCAAGTCTTGAAATGTAAAGATGGATGGTATTTTAAATGTAAAACCCTCACATTTATTCATGCTTCTTGTATTGCTTTAAAATGTTTAGTTACCTCAGCTGGGGAGGTCATACTGGTAAAGGGTAAAGAGCACATGTTATAAATGTACCTTCTTTCATGCAAAGCCTGGCCTATCCATCGAGAAAGTAGAAGGAAGGAGATCATTAGAAGGCAACACATTGCAGTTCGGCTTCTTATTTCAGTCTTTTTCAATGGTGGCTGTAAATAAAATACAAAAAAAGAGAGATTTATCAAATGCCTGCTTTCATTTTCCAAAGGAGCTCTGAAAAATGAAAGTTGGAATTTGAAAGTACTTTCCAAATTGTGGTAGCTATGGGCAATTTCTTATTCTTGTTTAAATACAGTACTTTGCGAAAGTATTCGGCCCCTGGAACTTTTCAACCTTTTGCCACATTTCAGGCTTCAAACAAAAAGATATAACATTTTAAATTTTTGGTGAAGAATCAACAACAAGTGGGTCACAATTGTGAAGTGAAAAGAAACTTATTGAATCATTTAAACTTTTTTTGTAATAATAAAACTGAAAAGTTGGGCGTGCAAAATTATTCACGTGCAAAATTACTCACGTGTTGAAGTTGGGCGTGCAAAATTACTCCAATGTTGTCCTAAATGACTGATGAAGATAAATAGAATACACCTGTGTGTAATCAAGTCTCCGTATAAATGCACTTGCTCTGTGATAGTCTCAGGGTTCTGTTTAAAGCACAGAGAGCATCATGAAGACCAAGGAACACACCATTAACCCCTTCAACCCCGGGCCTGTTTTCACCTTCCTGACCGGGCCATTTTTTGCAAATCTGACATGTGTCACTTTATGTGGTAATAACTTTGGAACGCTTTTACTTATCCAGGCCATTCTGAGATTGTTTTCTTGTGACACATTGTACTTCATGACAGTCATAAATTTGAGTCAATATATTTCACCCTTATTTATGAAAAAATCCCAAATTTACCAAAAATTTGGAAAAATTTCCAAATTTCCAAATTTCAATTTCTCTACTTTCAAAATACACAGTAATACCTCCAAAAATAGTTATTATTTTACATTCCCCTTATGTCTACTTTATGTTGGCATCATTTTGTAAATGTAATTTTACTTTTTTAGGACGTTAGAGGGCTTAGAAGTTTAGAAGCCATTTTTCACATTTTCACCAAATTTTCCAAAACCATTTTTTTAAGCACCAATTCAGATATAAAGTGATTTTGAGGGGCTTACATAATGAAACCCCCCATAAATGACCCCATTTTAGAAACTACACCCCTCAAGTTATAAAAAACTGCTGTTACAAACTGTGTTAACCCTTCAGGTGTTCCACAAGAATTAAAGGAAAATGGAGGTGAAATTTCAAAATTTCACTTTTTTGGTAGATTATTCATGTTAATAATTTTTTTCTTGCAACACAGCAAGGGTTAACAGCAAACTAAACCTCAATACTCATTACTCTGATTCTGCAGTTTACAGAAATACCCCATATGTGGTGGTAAACGTCTCTATGGGTTTGTGGCAGTGGTCAGAAGGAAAGGAGTGCCATACGGATTTTGGAGGCAGATTTTGCTAGAATAGTTTTTAGGCACCATTTTGTAATTGAGAGACCCTGACGTACCCCTTCAGTGGAAACCCTCATAAAGTGACCCCATTTTGGAAACTACACCCTTCAAAGAATATATTAAGGGGGGTTCTGGCCACTTTGACCCCCTAAGAGTTTTACGGAATTTGGAAACACTTGGCTGTGAAAATGAAAAGTTTCATTTCTTCCAATAAAATGTTGCTTTAGCCCCAAATTTTTCATTTTCACAAGGGGTAACAGGAGAAAAGCCCCCCATAATTTGTTACCCATTTTCTCCTGAATATGGCAACACCCCATATGTGGTGGTAAACTGCTGTGGGGGCACATGGCAGGACTCAAAACAGAAGGAGCGCCATATGGATTTTGCAGAACAGATTTTGATGGATTGGTTTGCGGGTGCCGTTGATTTTTAATTTTTTGAGTTATTGTCTTATGTGGGGGCTCATTTTTTGCGGGACGAGATGACGGTTTGATTGGTACCATTTTGGGGTACATAAGACTTTTTGATCGCTTTGTATTACAGTTTTTGTGAGTCAAGGTGAAAAAAATAGCAGTTTTGGCATGGTTTTTAAAAAATTTTTTTTACAACATTCACTTGGGGGGCCATCTCATGTAATATTTTTATAGAGCAGGTTGTTACGGACGCGACGATACCCAATATGTCTAACTTTTTTATTTTTGGAAAGTTTTACACATTAGATGCATTTTAGAACAGAATAAAATCTTTTTTTGTATTGCCATTTTCAAAGAGCCATATTTTTTTCAGTTTTCAGGCGATTGTCTCAGGTAGGGTATCGTTTTTGCAGGACAAGATGACGGTTTGATTGGTACCATTTTGGGGTAAATACGCCTTTTTGATCGCCTGCTATTACACTTTTTGTGAGGCAAAAGGGAAAAAAATGTGTTTTGGCTTAGTTTTTTAAAAAAATTTTTTACAGCATTCGCCTGGGGGGCCATCTCATGCAATATTTTTATAGAGCAGGTTGTTACGGACGTGGCGATACCCAATATGTCTAACTTTTTTATTTTTGGATAGTTTTACACATTAGATTTATTTTTTGAACAAAATAAAATACTTTTTGTGTTGCCATTTTCTGAGAGCCATATTATTTTTATTTTTCAGGCGATTGTCTTAGGTAGGGTCTCATTTTTTGCGGGACAAGATGACGGTTTGATTGGTACCATTTTGGGGTACATACGCTTTTTTGATCACCTGCTATTACACTTTTTGTAAGGGTAGGTGACCAAAAAATGTCTGTTTTGGCACAGTTTTTTTTTTTTTTTTTTTACTGCGTGCACCTAATGGGGTGGATCATGTGCTATTTTTATAGAGCCGGTCGATACGGACGCGGTGATACCTAATATGTCTATTTTTTTTTTCACCATTTTTTACAATTTTTTTTATATTATTTTGTAAAAATGACGTTTTTTTGGGGGGGGGACTTGAAACTTTTTTTTTGTAAAACTTTATTTTTTTCACTTTTTTTAACTTTCTTATTTTACACTTTTTTTTCACTTTTGGGGGTCTGATCCCCTTACAATGCATTACAATACTTCTGTATTGTAATGCATTGGCTGGAAGTGTATTACTCAATGTATACACTTCCAGCACACTGCCTGTGAGATCCAGGGGCTGGATCTCACAGGCTTCCGTAGATAGCAGCCGGATGCCTAAGGAAGGCATCCGGCTGCTATCTCAGCCATCGGGTCCCCGTCACAGCAGCGTGGGGACCCGATGGCAACCCCTTCCCACCACCCGCATCGCATGTGCCGCGGTCAGCGCTGACCGCGGCATATGAAGGGTTAATGCACCGGCATCGGTGTTTTCACTGATGCTGGTGCATACATCAGGGGTCCAGCTACTGGGCACAGCTGGACCTCCGCCGCTAATCGGGCGGGCGCAGCTCCTGCACCCGCCCGATCAGCGCGCCGTAGCACTACGCCGCTGGTCGGGAAGTCACTTCCCGCAGCGCCGTACATGTACGGCGCTGGTCGGAAAGGGGTTAAAGCACAGAGAGCATCATGAAGACCAAGGAACACACCAGGCAGGTCCGAGATACTGTTGTGGAGAAGTTTAAAGCCGGATTTGGATACCAAAAGATTTAACAAGGCCGTCCCTCTAAACTTTCATCTCAAACAAGGAAAAGACTGATCAGAGATGCAGCCAAGAGGCCCATGATCACTCTGGATGAACTGCAGAGATCTACAGCTGAGGTGGGAGAGTCTGTCCATAGGACAACAATCAGTCGAACACTTCACAAATCTGGCCTTTATGGAAGAGTGGCAAGATTAAAGCCATTTCTTAAAGATATCCATAAAAAGTCTCGTTTACAGTTTGCCACAAGCCACCTGGGAGACACACCAAACATGTGGTAGAAGGTGCTCTGGTCAGATGAAACCAAAATCAAACTTTTTGGAAACAATGCAAAACGATATGTTTGCCGTAAAAGCAACACAGCTCATCACCCTGAACTCACCATCCCCACTGTCAAACATGGTGGTGGCAGCATCATGGTTTGGGCCTGCTTTTCATCAGCAGGGACAGGGAAGATGGTTAAAATTGATGGGAAGATGGATGGAGCCAAATACAGGACCATTCTGGATGAAAACCTGTTGGAGTCTGCAAAGGACCTGAGACTAGGACGGAGATTTATCTTCCAACAAGACAATGATCCCAAACATAAAGCAAAAATAAACGTATCCAGGTCTTAGAGTGGCCAAGTCAAAGTCCAGACCTGAATCCAATTGAGAATATGTGGAAAGAGCTGAAAACTGCTGTTCACAAACGCTCTCCATCCAACCTCAAAGAACTCGAGCTGTTTTGCAAGAAAGAATGGGCAAGAATTTCAGTCTCTAGATGTGCAAAACTGATAGAGACATACCCCAAGCGACTTGCAGCTGTAATCGAAGCAAAAGGTGGCGAAACAAAGTATTAATGCAAGGTGGCCGAATAATTTTGCACGCCACACTTTTCAGTTTTATTATTACAAAAAAAGTTTAAACGATCCAATAAATTTAATTCCACTTCACAATTGTGACCCACTTGTTGATTCTTCACCAACGATTTAAAATGTTATATCTTTTTGTTTGAAGCCTGAAATGTGGCAAAAGGTTGAAAAGTTCCAGGGGACCGAATACTTTCGCAAGGCACTGTATATATATATATATATATATATATATATATATATATATATATATATATAAAGACCGTATGTTTGTCACATACCTTCCCTATTATGAGTATTGCTAAACAGTAAAGAACACTTCAGGAGAAAAAGGGATCCATTTCTTAAGGCTCCCATGCCCATTTATATTAATGTCAGCCAAACCCACAGTTTTCAGTGGGACTGGATGAAAGTCTAATGCGTGTGGGGAGCTCCTGACTCCCCCAACAGATGATGCTTGGGGAGAGAACGATCAGGAGCTTAAAACACCCGGTCCTCTTATTCTTGCAGGAGATAAACTACCAGAGGTGTCTGGCGGAGGCTTTGTCCTCTCTCAACATTGAAAACATATACATGCTTAGCCAAACCCAGTGTGTATGTAAGAATCAATTTTTCAGCTGACAGCTATGGAAGGTGCATGGGCAGGCACCTTAATTGGGTTCTCTGGGAATTTAGAAAATTAAAATACTTAAACATTAATTTATTATAAATATATTCCCAAATATTTTTTATTACTTAAAATGGCTTGTTTTGTCTAGGGAGAAATCACCTGGATGCACTTTTTCCTATTTTGTGCAAGCATGTCCACTGCTGCTGGATTGCAGGGTGGTCGTAACCATGGAAACGAGCAGTGTATAATGTGATGAAAAAATGAATCCAGCCAGCAAAGGAGGCAATATGGATATTCACAATACATTAGTAAGTGCCTTGTATTAACTCTATTATCTCTACATGATAAATGTGATTTGCTGAAGTGAGACAACCCCTTTTATTTGCATTGGGTAGAAAGTCCCAACTGCACTACTTAAAGGGGTTGTCCCATGAAAAATAATTTACATTTTTCAAATCAGCACCTGATTTCTGTGTATAGCACCACCTGCTGTTTGTTCATTACCTTATCTACCTAAGTAACATTGCTGAGGGGGGCACACATGCTCAGTTCCAGCTAGAAGCCTTGTCAGCTACAGGGAGAAAGTTGCACCAGAAAGGACATGCCCCATATGCCACCAGCTGGAAATAAATCTAGCAGAACAATTGCAGCCATGAATGAGGAGATCTCTGAATCCATGTGAGGTACGGGGCTGGTTCTAACATTGTTAGAAAGAGATAGTTATGTACTATGTGATGTATGATTTTCATTTTTTACCTTATTCTTGGAATAACCCCTTTAAAGAGGCATCCATTAGATCAAGAGTGTGATTTACTTTTATTTACCGTTTTTGCACTAACCCTATCTGACCCAAAGTGAACTTTTTAGTTTTGAGAGGCATTTTTTAAAAAATTTTTGTATACAAAAAAATGTAAATTTATCCTATCATCAGAAAACACACAAACTTTCCATATTTTCTGGCTCAATCTGCCGTTTCTGCAGTTCACAATCATTGAAACGTGTCCACCAATTCTTTACTCCTTCTTAAAAAAAGGGGATTTTGTTTACCAATGTTTATTCCAAAGAGTGCAGTTTTACCCCTTTAGGACTTACTAGACGAGGTTTAGCAGTGAGCGGGTTATGATGTGCATCCAGAGTCACGCCGAGTTATATAAAAAGAATTTGATTAGCCTCAGGCATGTTGTAGGGTCTTTGGCTCATGGAAAAGATCATCTGGGAGTAGAAGCCATAATGAGCTGGCAAATTGTTTTGATTAAAGTGCTCTGAAGCCGTATGTTGCTGCACATGAGCGTCCACCACACAGCGACAAGTAACTAGATGCAGATGCTGCATGAATGGGAAGTAATGTAAATCATACAGGGGGAGTAAATATAATAAAATTGTAAGGACACCAAGAAGAAGAATAGCATCTCATGTGTCACCATGTTCCATCGATGATGAATAGAATTTGAACCAAAACTGTCCTATATATCCTGATAGGTTTTGAATTGGAATTGGTCACATTGCTTGATGCCACCCAAAAGCACAATAGATAGCTACCGTGGGAGCCTTTACACCACTGGAAGAGCCAACTATTTGTAACCCTTCAAAAAATCGAAAAATTAGACACCTGTAACAATTTTTTAGGCTGTTGGGCCCATTTCCTTAGATTTTTCTAGTCCTATCTAAAGGAGACGATCATTGATACATACAGTAGTAACAGACAACTTTTACATGTAGGAGTCCATGATACAGTAGTAGGCAAAGAAGAGCAATGTCAGTGACATCTTCCTAAAAATGCATTGTTGCTCTCACTGATCTACTATTTGTGGAGCTCAGAAAAGATATTTTACATTAAAAAGGATTGCCGCGTTAACATTCAACATTAACCCACTCACGACCCTATAATTTTCAGTTTTTGTGTTTTCATTTTTTACTTCCCGGAGCCATAACTTTTTTATTTTTTGGTTTACAATTTTTTTTGCAGGACAAGTTATACTTTCTAATGTACTCTTGCATACAATGTAGTGGGAAGATGGAAAAAAAAATCCAAATTGGGTGGATTTGGAAAAAAAACACAATACACCTGCAGGTTTATAGATTTTGTTTTATAGCATTCCCTGTGCGGTAAAACCAACTTGTATGATTAAAACAATACCATATTTATATAGTTTTTCTTGTGTTTTAGTACTGAAAAAAAACTTTGTAAAAATAAATTATTCTTTGCATTGCTATATACTGACCCCCATTACTTTTCATAGTTATGTCTGCAGAGCTGTATGGGGGCTCATTTTTTGCAGAGAAATCAGTACTTTTGATTGATAGTTATATTGAAGTGTGTATTGTACTTTAATCACTGTTTGTTTGTTTTTTGGGGGGGGGTTCAGGAGAAAAAACTGCGAATCAGCCATTTTGATGTATTTTTCCGTTACGCTGTTCACCATTTATATTTTAATAATACAGGCGTTTTTGGATGCGGCAATGCCCATGATGTTTTTTTACTTTCAATTGTGATTTAAAGGGGTTGTCTGGGTTCAGAGCCCTGTACATAACCCCTTCATCACTCGTTCAACATGAATTAGTGGAGCATCAGCACATGAAATGCGCAGGACGAGGGCTTTTTCTTTACTGGGTCTCAGCATAGGTATGCTAGGTGGAGGCTTCCGCCTAGCAGTGATCCCAGTGATGTCACCCGAACTAATGGGTGGTCTATAGCTCTCTATATCGTCTCTATAGTCTATAGCTAAAAGAGCTCTTGCCCTGCGCAATGCAGAGCAGGACAACGGGGAACATCAGAGCATGAAGTGCTCAGATGCTCCACTCATTCATGCTGAATGAGTGAAGAAGGGGTTATATCCGGATTCAGCTCTGAACCCAGACAACCCCTTTAAATTTTTATACATTTTTTATTTTGTTTGCATGAGAGACAGTGTAGTGGTAGTCTAGTGCATACTGTGCAAAGGTTTTTCTAGTAAGCAAAAGTGTCATAAATATGCAGTAGCAGCCCAGCTGCCAGTAGTTATGTAATAACATTACCAGTGACTTACACCGCATTTATTATTGTGTTGGCGTATTTTCTGTATTCAGTCGCTAACCCCTTAAGGACTGAGCCTATTTTCATTTTTTATTTTTCCTTCCCACATTCCAATAGCCATAACTTTTTTTATTTTTCCGTTTACATAGCCATATGAGGGATTATTTTTTGTTGGACAAGATACATATAATGGCACCATTTAATTTACCATGTCTTGTATTGGAAAACAGGAAAAAAATTCCATATAGCGATGCAAAATTTGTATAGTTTTTACTTTATTACTTTAAAAAAATAAAAACCTTGGAAACAATGAAAATATTCTTTGCATTGCCATTTTCTGACAGCCATAACTTTTTTTATAGTCCAGTCTACAGAGGGCTTATTTTTTGTCGGGTGAACTTTAGTTTTATTGGTACCATTCTCTGGTACGTACAACTTTTGGGGGCGAAAACCTGGTATCTTTTGATCTTTTGTCCCATTAGGGTGAATAGCATTCTGACGCGCTCCCTGCTGAGCTGTGCTGCGTGCACAGCTTTACAGGAAGCTTATCATTGGAAACTTCAGCAGCACCACAGTTGTCATGGTAACTGATTGGGGCCCCACAATTTCACTGCAGGGGCTCGAATTGGAAGGCAGAGGGAGCCGCATCCCTCTGCCTAATCTCACAGGTGCTGCAATTGCTTTTGGACATGGCATCTGAGGGGTTAAATGATTGGGTTCGGTGTGATTGCCGTTCTCCATCTTTGCGGCCAGGTGCCTGCTGTATTAGCGCATCAGCCCGGTCTATACAATTCCCGGCGCATAATGCCATGCATGTCAGGTCATGGTTGGTTCTAGCTGTGTCAGAAAGAAATTGTCATGTTACTATATGATGTCTGATTTTCATTTTTTACATTAATCATGGGATAAACCCTACAGGATGGAGTGAGTAAATTCCACACCATTGCCGTGGCAAAAAAACACATGTAATACATTAATTTTTTTATCCACAGAACTACAGCAGAAAATGCAGCAGACTTGTCTACTATATCTTAAGGGCCCATTCAGACTGCCGTAGTGCTTTGCGGGTCCGCAATTTGCAGATCTGCAGAACACGGATACTGGCAGTGTGCGTTCCACAATTTGCGGACCGCACATGGCCGCAACCATAATAGAAAGTGCCTTTTCTTTTCCGCGGACAAGAATAGGACATGTTCTATCTTTTCCGCGGAACGGAACCACGGTGTGCTGTCCCCATCTTTTACAGCCCCATTGAAATGAATGGGTCCACACCCGTTCCGCTAAATTGCGGAACGCATGCGGACTCATTCATACGGACATCTGAATGAGCCCTTAGTCACATGTGGACGTGCCCTTAAAGTGCGGCCGTGTATCATGAGGCATGCAGGTGGGGTAGAGAAGCGCTTCACCAGACTATTCATGTGGCTCATCCCTTGCATGTTGTAAAAGACTTGCCTCAAATGCTTTCCATTACATAGCTCTATATAGTATAGATACAGATAACAGCTGTTTGTTCCCAGTTGTGAGTATACTGAGGTGCAGACTGAGGAAAGAATGCACATAGCTGGCGGCTGTGTCATGGCTGAGTGCATTGTTGAAACAACACCACTATTTGCTCATGAATCAACACCTTTAAGCAGGAAATCCCAGTTGTGTTTAGATATCTCACACACACATGGATGTCAAAAGGTTTGGCCTGCCATATAAATAAAACCTAATGGTGCACACTCATGTGGTCGCATTGGGCCCTGGAGAACAGTATGTTCCACATCACAGCCCTTAAAACAGCCTGTGATGATGCAATTTACAAAGTATTAACTGCAGAGAGAATGGAGGGGTCTTGTACAACGAGCAATGGACTGTAACGTCATCATTTATCCAGAGAAGCAAAGGGACAGCTCATTATTGCTGCATGATTAGTGTGATATTGCTTCATTATCCTCCTCACCAGTGAATATGGCTCATATACACAGACACATCGCGCTGCTAATAGAACCGCAAAATATAGAACATTTTTGGCTGAAAATCATAAATGAATGTCTGAATTGCTTCCTAATTTGTATGGCCAGCTTTAAAGGGGTACCCAAGGCCTATAATGCCCCCCTGTATGCCCGGGCCCCTCACACAGATAGCACTTACCTTGCTCTTCAGCACTCGCTAGTGTCTCTCGTGATAAGCATTTACTTATCCTATACTAATCCTGAGAAAGGCCTCTTTCACACGAGCTTATCAAAATCCATCCGTATTTCGGTTCTGGAATACACACAGATTCCGAATGCTATACCATCCAGAATGTCATCAGTATTGCTTCAGTAAATAGTAGTAAAACAACTACATGTTGCGGAGTTCAAATACTGATGAGAAATATACGCCAATGTGAATAGCCCTATTTACATGCAGCGATCTCCTTCACAGTATGAGGATGAGGGTTCGCTATTTTGATCCCTCGTCCCGATATAGAATCATTGTTTCTGGGCAGCAGATCGCTCTTTAGATAGCACAATCTGCTGCCCAGAAACGATGATTGGTGTGCCTGCACGAACGACAGGATCACCCTATGAATGACTGATTTGCTTGTTCCTCGGGTGATCGGTGGCACATTTAGATGGGCAGATTATCAAGAATGACTGTTAGCAGGAATGGTCATTCCCGATAATTTGGATGATTATTGGTTTGTCTAAGGGCTAATGCGCAAAACACGGATTCGCAAAAAATACGGATGAAGTCTGTGTGCATTCTGTACTTTGCGGAACGGAGCAGCTGGCCCCTAATAGAATAGTCCTATCCTTGACCCTAATGCGGACAATAATAGGAAATGTTCTATTTTTTTGCGGAACAGACATGCGGAAATGGAATGCACACGGAGTAACTTCTTTTCTTTTTTTTCATAACAAAAAAAAACAATAAAAACACGCGATTCGCCATTTTTTAGTCGCCTTGTCCCGCCAATATTCAATAACATAAACTCCGTTCCTACAGAGATTCAGGTGAAGATCTTATCAGCTATATTCAGGATCATAATCCCTTACAAGTAGAGCAAATATCCAAGTATTTTCATTTTCTTAATTCCCGGAGAACCCTTGAAGGGGTTAAGTACCATTATTTGACCATAGCTGTCAATATGAAATATAGTGCAACTCTTTCCATTGCCAGTCAGAATTTTCAGAAGCCAGTTGAAAATCAACAAAAAAAATATAGGTCATAAAAAGTGTAGCACAAATAAGTCAGGTGGAAACAGAATTTTTGGTAGAAGTCTCAAAGAAGCAGGTACAAGGCCAATAAACACTATCACTTGAGGGGTCTTTCACTTACTGTTCAGGTGCCACACAGTAATATCCACTAATGGTCATAGTATGGATCTGAGGAGTTTTCCTCTTCTGCTTCATCATGGACACAGGATTCTGCCTCTTTCTTCCCTTTACAGTTGGTATCTCTATATACTGCTGAAGTCTTCAATAATGATGAAGTGACATCTTGTACTCAGCTAATTGTTCTTGCTGATGGACAAGATTTGAAGAAGACAAGACAGGAGTGGAAGCCTTTCTTACATGAGGTGCTGATCAGAAGTAACGTTGATTTTGACGCTTCATAAATCTAGGCCTGTGTTCTATGCTAGGGATGAGTTGTCATCTCACAGTTTTCTTGCTGGAGGCAACAACAGCCTTTAATGTGCCAGTGCATTTTTCAGACGTCACTGCATTTAACAGGCGGTGTTTGAAAGATGGAGGACAAGACTGGAGAAAAGATAAAAATTTTAACGATCTCATGAAGACTCTGCCATGCAAATGACCATGTTGTGTAGGTTCTAAGCCGCTGACAATTTCTGCATACAGTGCTCCTGTCTTGTCCGGGTTTAACCATCATCAAAGCACTTACGGGGCTGATGTACTTTACCAGAGTAATGGATTGTTTTTGGAACGCACATCGAATATTTGTAATCTGATTGATGACAGCTGGATGTTCCAGAGATGTAAATCCTTGTTCCACAGGTTAAATACAAAGGTCACGGCTTTCTTGAAGAAGTGTAGGAGCACCTGCGTTCTGAAGGAAGCTTTGTACAGACTTAGAACTTGTAGAACTGTTGTAATACAAAAGATAATTTCATACGTACGTTATAGATAAATGGCTGCAGATTTCTTGTAGAAAGGGAACTGTATGAATTGTCTGCCATTAATATTATATTTAGTGTCTACATTTCATTTGCACATTGCAGACTGTAGGAAAGTGCAGCTTGTAAAATGATTACCCATAGGGAGGGAGGCAGAGTGAAGTGCAATTGTTAGCTGCCCTACAGAGATGGCATCTACAGTTAAAGGGGTTGTCCAGGTTCAGAGCTGAACATAGCTGACCTATCCCCATCTTCCCCCACTCGACCCCTCTGACATGAGCATTGGAGCATTTCATGCTTCGATGCTCTCCTTTGCCCTGTGCTGAATCGCGCATCGCCAAGGCTTTTTCTGGTGATCCGGTGACGTACCAGGCTCTCCATAGGTAAGCTAGGTGGAGGCTTCCGCCTAGAACTGAACCCGGTGATGTCACCGGCACTAATGGGCATGCTTTAGCACTACCCTAGCCTGTAAAATGGCTAGGGCAGCTCCAAAGCCCGCCCATCAGGGCCGATGATGTCCTTGCCCTGCAAGGGTCTGCCTGGGTGAAAACAGGGATATGTCCAGGTTCAGCTCTGACCTTTAACCCTTCACGACCGGAGGTTTTTTCGGTTCTGCATTTTCGTTTTGCGCTCCTTGCCTTCAAACAGCCATAACTGTTTTATTTTTCTGTTCACATAGCTGTATGAGGGCTTGTTTTTTGCGGGACAAGTTGTACTTTCCAACGCCACCATTTAATATTACATATGGTGTAGTGGGAAGCGGGAAAAAAATTCCAAATGGAGTGAAATTGCAAGAAAACCGCTATTCCGCTACAGTTCTACGGGTTTCTTATTTACAGTGTTCGATGTGCATTAAAACTGACCGGTTACTTTCATTCTACTGGTCAGTACGAATCCGGCAATACCTAATATGTATAGTTTTTCCTGCGTTTAGATGGTGATAAAATAATTAGAAAGTTGCCCTTTTTTTTTTTTTTCCTTGTCATATCTTGACCCCTATAACTTTTTGGTATTTATGTGTACAGAGCTGTATGGGGGCTCATTTTTTGCGGGGCAGTCTGAAGTTTTTATTGATACCATTCTGGGGTGTGTATGACTTTTTGATCACTTTTTATTTAATTGTTTTTAGAAAAAAAAAGCGACAAAAAAATGCGAATCGCCATTTGGACGCTTTTTTCCGCCACACAATTCGCCGTATTGAAATTTTTTTTTTATATTTTAAAAGTACGGGCGTTTTCGGTCACGGTGATACCCATGATGTCTATATTTATTGTTATTTAGGTATTTATTTTTTACTTATACGGAAAGGGGGGTGATTTGAACTTTTATATCTTTTTTATTTTTTATATATTTTTTAACATTTTTTTTAATTTTTCTGTGATTATTTTAAAGCTCAAACATCATCTGATCTATTGTGTTTAGTTTTTTTTCTTTATGAGCAATCATGGATTTACTAGATGCAGTTAAATCCATGAATTGCTCATTTCTTATCCTGGCCTGCCATCTAGTGGCCAGAATAAGAATTGCAGTTTGAAAACTGTAATCCTCACCAGCGAGGATTACAGTTTTCATATGGTGTACAGACACCCCGATTGGCCAATCGGGGCGTCTGTACACCACCCGGAAGCCGTGATCACGGCATCAGTAAGGCCCTGGAAGTCGCCGCCGATGGAGGTGAGAAGCGGCAAGTCTCTGCTGTTAGAAACAGCAGAGACTTGCTGGCCATGACGCCCGCCGCACCCGCGAGCGGGCGTCATGTCCCCGCACCGCCCGCGCGCCGTACATGTACGGCGGCGGTCGGGAAGGGGTTTAAAAGGGGTTGTCCCATCATAGACAATGGGGGCATATTGCTAGGATATGCCCCCATTGTCTGATAGGTGTGGATCCCACCTCTGGGACCCGCACCTACGTGGAGAACGGAGCAGGGAAAGTTGAGAAGGGCACACTGCGCATGCACAGCCACCCTCCATTCATTTCTATGGGGCTGCTGAAAATAGTTGAGCGCTGGCTATTTCCATCAGCCCCATAGAAATGAATGGAAGCTGTGGCCTCGCATGCACTGCGTGCTCCCATTCACTTCTATGGGAGCAGCGGGGAGCTGCGCCTGGTGGTGGCCAGACCCCAGGAAACCCGGGGTCCTCCAGCCACAGCTCTCCCTGCTCTGTTCTTGTTGTAAGTACGGGTCCCAGAGTCTGTCTGTGATGGGAATACCCCTTTAATAAGAATTAATCCAAGCATAACTCTATATAGAACTGCAATAAATGTAAAATATTCCTAGAACAGAGAAACACAGTGAGGAAATTCCTCTGCTATAGGAACCACAATGCTGCAGCAGATTCTTCTGCACCATTTTATTTTCGGATCCTGTTCTTCCTGAATGTTCTACCCTTACACATGAGGTTTAAATGAGTTTGAAAATACCATTCACATGCATTGTGCTGCTATCAATAGGGACTTCCAGCACAAGTCTTTGGCTATTAGGCTTTGTTCACACAGAGCTGTTTTGTTTTTACAAATTTATCTATTTTTCTACCTATCTCTCTCTATCTTTTTTTAAAAAAAAACGGAAACCAGGAGTGTACTGCATGAATTCCACATAAAGGGATTTTCTCACCTCTTCTTTCAGCAACTCCCCAGTGGTTGCTAGGCTCACTTTCAGAAGAAGAACGGTTCCTCTTAGTTTGACTGATAATGTAATCCTGCCCTTTGCCTGTACATGCACACTCCCAAGGCGGCTAGCTGCCTCTGCAGTACCTCAGACCTGGGAGTATGTGCAAATTTTTGCAATTTATTGTACATTTATATATTTTTCATATTTGACCATGCATACCAGCAAGAGGAAGGTATCGTTGGCAAAGGTTGGCAGGAACAGGGCTAACCACCCTGTTCTTCCCCTCTTGGTAGATGTGTGGGCTGGTCCTGATTTCTGCCAGGACAGGGAGTTCCAGATACAGAGAGGAGGGGAAGAAAATGCGAGAGCTTCTATGCTTTGGAACGACATATGATTCTCCAGAGATACCAACAAAGTTTAGCTTCAAGAAAGAATCTGAGAGACAAGACAGCAGAGTGATCAGTGAAAAACAGCTTTAGGCTACTTTCACACTGGCGGACGGGTATCCAGCAGGCTGTTCCGGCGGGTGAACAGCCTGCCGGATCCGTGCTGCCGCTATTGCACGTGTGGAGCCGGAACTACGCTCCGTCCCCATTCACTATAATGGGGGCGGGCCGGAGTTCCGGCCGCAGCACGGCAAACATGCTGAGAGGCAGCCACATGGTGGCCGTGCTGCGGCCGGAACTCTTGCCCACCCCCATTATAGTGAATGTGGCCAGAGCGTAGTTCCGGCCCCACACGTGCAATAGCGGCAGCACGGATCCGGCAGGCTGTTCATCTGCTGGAACAGCCTGCCGGATACCCGTGCCGCCAGTGTGAAAGTAGCCTTACAGGCACTGTTTCAAGGTGAGGGACTACGGCTCAGACACCCAGCACCTATAACACATTAGGCCAGATAAAGCTCAAGTCTGAACCCTACAGTGGACACTTATACCCACAAGTGCCAATATATAGTCATCCAAATTGTCACCATACCTCAACTGGTGCCAGACAGAATTTTGAATTTGTTGCTCCTGAATGTACCGTACTTTTCGCTTTATAAGACACACTTTTTTACCCCCAAAAGTAGGGGAAAATGGCTGTGCGTCTTAGAAAGCAAATACTAGTGAGCGCTACCATTATAGAAGCGCTCACTAGTATGCATTAGGTGCGGCAGCGGGGAAGAAGCGCTGTAAGCGCTTCCGATACTTACCCTCCCTGGTCTTCTTGCTGGGGCTGGCGCTGCACTGTCCTGACCCCGTACAGCGCCAGGACATAGTGTGCGCACTATGACCTGACGCTGCACATTCAGCGCCTGCCGAAGACAGGGGAGCGCGGCTTCTGCTGGAGATGAAGAGGAGCCACGGCGCAGGAGAAGTAAGAGGTGTTTTTTATTTTAGCCTGATGGGGGTCTGAAAGGGCTGATCTGAGGTCTGATGGGGGTCTGAAAGGGCTGATGGGGGTCTGAAAGGGCTGATCTGAGGTAGGATGGGGGTCTGAAAGGGCTGATCTGAATGTATCCTGTTTCCCCATACTGCGGTCCTATGGTTGGTGCCCGTGCATTGCAATCGGCAGCATGGGCCCAGTCGGCACACCGTTTGTGTGCATGATCCCTAAGGCTTCAATCATACATTTGCTTTCTGGTGGTCAAAAACAGGAAATGAATGCAAAAAGAAGAGGACATATTCCAGCATTTACTTTATAATCTACCCCTGGCTTTGGCTAAAAAACAATACTGCATCAAAACTGTGACTCCAGCATTAGGGTCCCTCCAACACATGATTATTATCAGCCATTTTTTGTCCACTCAAAAGACTCCATAGAAACCACTGAGTTTTTTAAATATTACTTTTTATCGCCATCTATCTAAACAACTGTGTAAACCAAGTTTTTTTTGTGTTTTTTTTCCCTCTAGATAGAAGGAAATGTCAAACTGCAGGAAAAAACACCAAGCAATTTAGCATATTGCATAAAAAAAATGCCAGATACAAAAAACGTCACCAACTCAACCAACAAAAATGCCAGTAGCCCCCAAAAAAATCTTGTGTCTTGTGTTTCATATTTCCCATGGACCTTCAGCTAACATCTGGAGCTGGTGTTTTTACTGCAATAAACACACCAAAAACTGCAGGTGCAAATAATGCCAGTTAAACTGCAGTAGTACAGAAGAAGCCACTAAAATCCTAAATGTGAAACCAACCGTTAGAGTAAGAGATTTAGCTTTTTAAAACAGATCCCTTCATTGGGTCAACATTGAGTAATGGAGCTTCTCAAAACAGATATTCTCTACCATGCAACTCAGAAAGATTTATCCAACTTTCAGAGTTCACTGCAGTAATATAAATCTGTCTTGACAGGGGTAACGTAATAATAGTTATAATAATAATAGTAATAATGGTAAACAGTAATAACAATGGTAAGAACAATGACAACTTTTGTCTTGTTCCTCCGAATAAAGTTACATCTATTCTTCCAGCTTTGTGTGTCCAGTGCTGGAGCGTGAGGCTTTCTCACTTGGCATGTGTTCCTTTAAGCCCAGGATTTGTGTTTTGCTTTGGTGATTGTACAATTTTCTTGATTTTAATAGCATGTGTAGTGGCACTGACAATATTTCCCCTGCAATCATGCCGGCTGATTGCTCTTGGAGTGCAGCAGATGGTTTTATTTAATGCTTGGCCTTCCTCTGTAAGTATTGTATCTTTTGGTGATTATTCAAGAATTGAAAAAAAAAGACCTAACTACCCGGAGAAGGCTCCCAGATCAAGACGTGGTCCAAGATGTTTCACATACTTCACACAATGCTGGAAAACACAGGAAAAACTGCCTGCGAATATTGGAGATGCTGTATCATGAACAAAGTAGTACTTTGTCACAGGAGTTTAAGAATTGTATATAAGATATCAAATGTACTGTACACTGGTACACAGGTACGGTACTCATGAGGAGAGTAGGGTGGCTCAGTGGTTAGCATTGTTGCTTGTCACGCTGAGAACTTGGGTTTGAATGGCAACATCTGCATGGAGTTTGTATGTTCTTTCCGTGTTTGCATGGGTTTCCTTCTACACGCACACAAAAAAAAAAACATACTAAGGTTACGGCCACATGGTCAGATTTCTGGATGCAATTTTGGAAGCCACAATCTGGAGTGGATCTTAAAAGGAAAGTATAATGGACAGGTTTCGACTTCTGCTTTTCTTTTTTTTTTTATTCACTCCAGATTTTGGCTTCCAAACTCATGATGTGGCTGTACCCTATTCGGTTCATTTACAGCTTAGGTTTTGAGCCCCAGTAAGAACAGGAACTGCTACTAGTGCTGACAGACTCTGTACATCGCTATAGAATATGCTGGTGGTATAGAAGTAATAAAAAACAATATTAGTCATAATAATAAAACTGCTTCTGCTTAAAAAAAATCTATTGACGGGTTCAGTGAATCACACAAAATATAAGCTGCCCTATAAAATATATAAGCAAATAATATAAAGTTTCCATAGGTGTTTATTTAAACCTGTTGGACTGGTTTACATTTGGATGTTCTTTTTCCTGAGTAGTGGAACATGATACAGCATTATAAAATTATTAAGGTACAAAATGGAATCTGTATAGAAGTCAGTTAACAGCTGGATTCAACATATGACATAGGTTTACACATTCGAATGGTGACTGACATTTTTTTTTACTATTGTGTATAGTAAAGAAAAGGTTCACAGAAAAGCTGAAACACTAAAACGGAACTTTTAATCAACAAGATAAAATCGTATATCCAAATTGCAGATTCCTGGACTCATGATGGAAGCTCTCCAAATCAGAGCAATTCCTTCTGATCTGCAAAAATGGGCAGTAGGATGATGGCTAGACCAATTGAGGAGGCTATTTGTAGCCGTTGGCTTCCGATAAATCGTGGTTAACAATTTCTCTCCCTGTTTGGCCACTAGCACATCAAGAAAGGTTATTTGGTTAAAGCCCAGTTCGTAGGTGAAAGAGAGGCCAATGTTGTTACTATTAAACATCTTGACAAATACCTTAAATTGATTCTGATCCCCATTCCACACAATGAAGACGTCGTCTATAAATCTGGTCCAGAAAGTGATTTTATCTGACCACCAAGCTGAATCATCTGGAAATACAATACGATCCTCCCACCAGCCCAGGAGGAGATTAGCATATGAGGGAGCGCAAGGGCTCCCCATAGCCGTCCCCCTGAGCTGGTGGTAGATCCGCCCATCAAACAGGAAATAGTTATGCCTTAGTACAAAGTCCATTAAATTGATAACAAATTGGTTATGAACATTGTACTGAGTTGCTCTGGTTTTCAAAAAATGGGGAACCGCCATCAGTCCCTGAGTGTGAGGAATGGAACTATAAAGAGATTCAACATCGATGCTCGCTAGGATGCATGATGTATCAAAAGTGAGGGTTTCAAAAAGTCCATCGTGTCGCGTGTATGTGATGGCAATGTTGAAATAAATGGACTTAAAATTTGGTCAATTTACACACCACAGTTCTGTGTTAATGAGCCCACCCCAGACACAATGGGTCTACCTTTAAGTGGGGATGTGCCCTTATGTATTTTCGGTAGCCCATAAAAGGTAGCTATCCAGGGTGGACCCGGTAACATAAATTTGAACTCATCCTCACTAATACATCCTGTTTCACGAGCATCGTGTAATAGCTTTTGAAGAGCCAACAAGAAGGGTATCATTGGATCAGATGGTAAGATTTGATAACATCTAGAATCAGCAAGTAAATTCAAACACATCTGTCGATAATCCAAGTTATTCATTATCACCAAATTTCCTCCCTTGTCGGCCGGTTTTATTATTATCGAGTCATCCTTTTCCAAGTTAATGAGGGCATCCATCTCAGGTTTAGTTAAATTGTGGAAATGATGCGGGATCCCCCAATTCATTGGTGGTGGTAACTTTTTAAATGGTCCCTGACCTGGTGCCCTAGACCCCTCTTCCAACAAATCAAGAAAAATGTTCAAATCAGGTAAATCACTAGTTGAGATTCCTAGCTTTATCACAGGTCTGTCTAACCGTGTTCTTCATAAATTTATGCCACTTCAGCTTTCTGGTAAACAGATGTAGATCTTTAACCCATGTAAATGCGTTAAACCGAGTGTGTGGAACAAACGAAAGGCCCCTTTCCAGTAAGCTTATCTCAACATTATTAAGTGATCGTGAGGATAGGTTGACAATCTCTAACTCACTAATCTCTACTTGTCCCCGTTTGTCGTTTTCGGGCGGTCCCTTAGTTGATAAGGAATTGATCCTTTTGCTAAAAAATGGGACTGCCCTCCCGGGGATGTACTTGTAGAGAAGCCAGATGATGAGAAGGGTTGTGAGGAGGAGGTACCCTCCGCCCCCCCCTCTTGCCTTCTTTCTTCGTCCCTGCCATCTCCTATTTTTCTGTTCTGGAGGAACGCCCTCTGTTGGGATGACCGAACTTCTTATTAAGACCTAGATCAGAGTCCGAGGCCCCATATTTGTGAATATGTCATTTGATATATCGCTTGGTAAAATCATGGTGTTGATTGTTACACTTATGTAAGTGGCTTTTTGGTCTGGTTGAATCCCGGTCTTGGGTCAATCTTACTAGCTAGGTCCGTTATGTTTTTTATTATTTAATCATGTATCCAATTTATAGTATCATATATTTAATGTAAATTACCCCTGAACATCCCCTGATGAACCTCCTTTGAGGGGAAACGCGTTGGAAATTGACTTGGTAATTTTCAGGGAAAGAAGAGGGACAGACAGTCTAGGTTCGAGACCAGGGAGCATCCACCTTTAGGATCCATCCCTGGGTTGAGGGCTAGCAGTAGGTGTTTGACTAGGGACTGTTGTTCCCCCTACTCCTAGCCCTCTTGAGATATATGGATTAACCCTGTCTGCCTCTAAGTACATTTGGTTGCTTATTTAATTGTTTGACAATTTGTGGTAGAGGAGTGTATTTTCTGGGCACGTCTGCTCGATATCAGAGCAATTTGGATATACGATTTTATCTTGTTGATTAAAAGTTAAAGGGGTATTCCCATCTCACAAATGTAGTTTGTATAGTTAGATATAGCCATACCAATATTATTACTAATAGAATGTATTTATATAAAATGTACCGTTTAGAAGATTATCCTATTTGTATATCCATTGTCCCAACACATCAGTCAGGCCGTTGCCCCTAGTTACAGTCACCGCGGCCATGTAGTAGTGGTGTCTGGCGTGCTCCTTTTCAAACCCGCTCTGAGGTAACTTCTGTATTGTGAATGCACATTACATGAACATGTGGAGACACATCTTAGGCTACTTTCACGTCTGTGTTTTGGACGCTACCAGTCCAAAACGCAATAGTCAGGATCCGTCCAAAATGCAGACTTTATAAACGGATCCTGCTCCATAGAGATGAATTGATCTTGGAACAGGATCCGTTTCTCTGCGTTTTAGAAGCGCAGACAAAAATGCTACAACCCTAAGATGTGTCGGCGCATGTACATGTAATGTGCGTTCACAATACAGCAGTTACTTCAGAGCGGGTTTGAAAACAAGCAAGCCGGCCACCACTACTACATGGCCGCGGTGGTCATAACTAGGGGCAATGGCCTGACTGATGTGTGTGGGACAATGCCTGTACAAATAGGCAAATCTTCTAAATGGTACTTTTATATAAATACATTCTATTAGTAATAATATTGGTATGGCTATATCTAACTATACAAACTACATTTGTGAGATGGGAATACCCCTTTAAGTTTTAGTGTTTCAGCTTTTCTGTGAACCTGTGAATTTCTCCGAGCTGGATTGTATATCATGTACTAGATGCAATTTGCTTGCAGTGACGTATAGTAAAGAAAACCGTCAAAATCTTGTGGCACACTGTGTTATTGTAGTTGTGCTTGGAGTAGAATAAGCAGAATAAGATACAACTTTCAGCACAATTGGATGATCCATGTGCTTTCCGCATCTACCAAAAGATCATGTCCTATATTCACCACACATTGTGGATTACAGACTCACTTAAGTCAATCAGTCAGCAAAAAATGGATGGTATCCATATTTTGCGGACCATAAAATGCATACGGTCGTGTGCATCAGGCCTAAGATTTATGTACAGATGCCTAGACAAACCCTTTAATAGAACACTAAATATAGAAAATGCACAAAAACTCAAAGATATCTAAAAAATTATTCTCTATGTGTCCAAGTGGCTAAGCCATTTCCCTTCTCCTGTTAATCGCTGTCCTGTGTCAGGCTGTAAGACAACTGTCTGGAGCGCTGTGTCCTGCTCACTTGTCCCCAGTCAAAGATGGGACAGATCTGCAGAATATTAACTTCTGTATTCTGTTCGGGATTTCTACATGGCTGTTTGTTTCAGGAACATGAAGATAATGCTGCAATTGAGACCTTTAATAAAAAAATTTACAAAAATATTAAATATCCCAGCAATTCCTCCCTTCAACTCCTCTTTTCCTTTCATTATATTTTATTTTGTATAACAATTAAAACTGAAAGATATATAAAGAAATATTCTTTCTGTCTCCAAGTAGCTAAGGCATGTCTCTACTACTCATCACTGTCCTGTGTCAGGCTGTAAGACAACTGGCTGGAGCGCTGTGCCTTGTCCCCTAGGTCTCTTGTCTCCACTCAAACATGGGACAGATCAGCAGAATATTAACTCCTGCATTCTAGTCGGGATTTCTACATGGCTGCTTGTTTCAGGAATGTGCAGACAATCCTTCAGGTGAGCCCTTCAATAGAACACTAAACATAGAAAATTCACAAAAATAATAAATATCCCAGCACTTCCTGCCTTCATCTCCTCTTTTCATTTCATTCTATTTTATCTCTTAATATTATAAAAATGAGTTTCTGTCTGTCTGTTCTCTATGCGCGACCAAACTACTGGACCGATGTTCACCAAATTCGGCACACAGGTACATCAGGTGCCCGGGAAGGTTTTAGACCAGGTCTCATCTCTTTAGGACATAACGTTCCCAAGATATTCCCAAAATATGACCTGCATTAGCCAATATTAGCCTGACAGCATTGGTTTTAAACCCCAACTGCCATTCTCTGCACAGACACACACAGGGAGGGCAGGTTTCCATAACAACACAGCCAGGTAATTAGCAGCCAGCTGAGGATCTCAGGTAACAATCCAGTCATTTCTATTCAATGCTTTAAAGGGGCAGAGCGCTGTGGATGATACTGTTAAAGGGGTATTCCGGTTACCATAAATATAACTTATGTTTTAGACTAATTTTAGACTATGACCGTTCAGTAGTAAATCTTCCACTGCTACCAATTGCGTGTCCTCATAAATTACCATGGCACAGACCTGTGATTCACACCACTCTCAAAAGAAGGACTTACAACACCTGCTCCAGGTTTCACTAAGCCACACCCCGACTCTGTCAGGCCACGCCCCCTTCCCCCTCCGCAGCCAATGGGGATTGAAAAAATGAAGGTAAAAATAAACTTCTGTCAGCTGCAGGGGTGGGAGGGTGAGTTTCTCTCTGCAACAACACACAGAAACATTAGATGAAATAGACTAATATTAGATTACTACCGTCAGTAGTAATAAAAGATGTTTTCTTCCACTAAGAGGACTTAAAAGCAACCCCCCCCCCCAAGGTCCCACTAAACCACGCCCCCGGTCAGGCCATGCCCTCTCCCACTCCGCAGCCAATGGGGATTGAAAAAATGAAGGTAAAAATCAACTTCTGTCAGCTACAGGAATGGGTGGGAAGGAGACTTTCTCTCTGCAATGACACACACACAAACATTAAATGAAATAGATGAAATATACCCAGGCAAAGCCGGGTCCCAACTGCCATACACATGGTCACATGTCCCTTATCAGCCAATAGAAGCTCACAGGTCCTTACTCTCTCTCTCCATGCGCACACAGCTATAGACCAGGTTTCTATAGTAACCAAGCTACTGTATTAGTCAATAGCACTTTGCAGGTCCTTAAATATTCAGTCATATGATGTGTATCAGCCAAGTTCACATTTAATTTACCAGGTTTCCATAACAACACAGCCATAAATAGACTGTACCTATACTGGACCGCCATACTGGATGTCAGCATTCTTATAAATTGAAACGCTTTTAAACTAATCATGCCTCCAAAAAGGAAAACTGCTGTTGGACGCAAGACTCCTGCAGCAAAACGCATGGCTACTGCTCGAGATAATGAAAACTCTCAGCAAACCCAAGCCCGTCTCCATTCTGACAGGGTATGTCACAAAAAACAGCGAGCTGCTGAAACTCCCCAGCAGACCCAAGCCCATCTCCAATCTGACAGGGTATGTCACAAACAACAGCGAGCTGCTGAAACTCCCCAGCAGACTCAAACCCGTCTCCAATCTGACAGGGTATCTCACAAACAACAGCTTGCTAACGTCTTGCTAAGCCACGCCCCCGACTCTGTCAGGTCATGCCCCCCTCCCACTCCGCAGCCAACGGGGATTGAAATAATGAAGGTAAAAATAAACTTCTGTTAGCTGCAGGGGTGGGAGGGTGAATTTGTCTCTGCAACGACACATAAAAATTTTAGATGAAATAGATTAATTTTAGACTACAACCATTCAGTAGTAATTACCATGGCATCGACCTTTAATTCAGGCCACCCTCAAAAGAAGGACTTAAAAGCAACCCCTCCCTCCCAAGGTCCTGCTAAACCACGCCCCCGCTCAGGTCATGCCTCCTCCCACTCCCCAGCCAATGGAGATTGAAAAATTAAAGGTAAAAATCAACGTCTGTCAGCTGCAGGGGTGGGAGGGAGGATGACGTTCTCTCTGCAACGACACTCAGAAACATTAAATGAAATAGATTAAATATACCCGTGCGAAGCAATGTTTTCTTCTACTGCTACCCACTGTGTTTCCTCAAATTACCATGGCATTGACCTATAATTCAGGCCACCCTGAAAAGAAGGACTTAAAAGCACCCCCACCCCCAAGGTTCCTGGTAAACCACGCCCCCAACCCGGTCAGGTCATGCCCCCTCCCACTCCGCAGCCAATGGGGATTGAAAAAAATGAAGGTAAAAATCAACTTCTGTCAGCTGCATTGACTTTCTCTCTGCAACGACACACAGAAACATTAAATGAAATAGATTAAATATACCCAGGCGAAGCCGGGTCTTTCTGCTAGTCTTTTATAACAATTAAAACTGAAAGATATATAAAGAAATATTCTGTCTCCAAGTAGCTAAGACATGTCCCTCATTTTTCTCCTCAATGTCCAGTGTCAGACTGTAAGAAGTGACTTGAGCACTGAACCCTGTCCAAACTATGGACAGATGAGCAGAAGATCAACTCCTGTGTACTTTTTTTCTTTAGGATTCTTCTACTGTTTGTTTCAGGAACATGCAGAAAATACTACAGACCTTGGGGACCAGATTATCTACTGTTTACTTGTATCATTAAGCCTACTTTCACATTAGCATTAGAAGGGTCCGGCAGGCTGTTCCGGCAGGGGAACAGTCTGCCGGATCCGTACTTACACTAACCCATGTGTGCCGTGCTGCGGCCGGACCTTCGGCCTGTCCCCATTATAGTTAATGGGGCTGGAGCGGACTTCCGGCAGTACACATGGGCTAGCGTTAGTACGGATCCGGCAGGCTGTTCCCCTGCCAGAACAGCCTGCTGGACCCTTCTAATGCTAATGTGAAAGTAGCCTTAAGCCTCTTTCACACGAGCGATCCGGACTCAGTCCGGATGCGCTCAGGGTGCGTTGCGGCACACTCGCACCAATCCGCATGCAATCGGTTCGTTCAGTTTTTTTCCACACGGGTGCGATGCGTATGGACGCATTTCGCACGCGCATGATAAAAAACTGAATGTTTACAAACAACATCTCTAAGCAACCATGCGTTAAAAATGCATTGCACCCGCACTTGTGTGCAGATGCAATGCGATTTTCACGCAGCCCCATTCACTTCAATGGGGCCAGGGCTGCGTGCAAAACGCAGAATATAGAACATGCTGCTATTTGCATGCAACGGCGAACTCAGGCGTGAAAAAAATCGCCCATGTGAAAAGCCCCATTGAAATGAATGGGTCAGGATTCAGTGCGGGTGCAATGCGTTCGCATCACGCATTGCACCCATGCGGAAAACTCGCCCAGTGTGAAAGAGGCCTTATTCCTAGGTTTAGTGTTCCTAAAAAAAACATGTCCAATGTAAACTTAGACGGCGTTCACCATATTACAGACCCCCTGCAACAGCCCTGGTCATAGACCGTTTCAACCCGCAATCTTCTTCACTATGCAGTTGTGTTTTGGGTCTTTGGGCTACAACAACAAAATTCCACTTGATTATTTTAGGATGAAGCCTTCAGGTGCAGCCGCCGTGTTCGGTGTGAAACCAAGCAAATCCATGAAGTCAAGTGTCACATGAGGTCAAATGAGAGGAACCAGAGAGAAAACAGAAAAAAGGTTAATAGAGAATTGTAAATCACTGCAAGTGCTGTGCGAATGGAGGTCACCAAGGAAAATAATTCCTCACACAAGGAGGGAAAAATCAAACACATATAATCTGCCAGGAGAGAAAAATGTCACTGACAACCAAGTGGTGCTGTGAAACCCCAGGCCTAAATCAGGGAAACCTAAAGAGTTTATTTGTTTTAAACATGTATTTTAAAAAATATTATATTAAACCATAAGTACATTAACTATATTTCAATGTAATAGTGGTGTCAATTAGTTTGAAGGTGAAGGGTGAGCGCATTATAGAGGAGATGTCACCTCTCCTGACATGTCTGTTTTAGAAACTGCTTGCGCTCCCCATGTAATAACAATTCTTGAGTATCTGTTCTTATCATTATATGTTGAGCAATTCCTTTATTATAACTGCTAGAATTTATGGATGAATTGCTAGCAGTTTGTAATGAAGGTCCAGATGTGTGTTACCAGTTGGGCTGTGCCCCTGCATAGTCTGACATTGGCAGCATTGATTGGATAGTGTTAGACTATGCAGGGACACACCCCCAGCTGATCACACCCCACTGCAAACTGCTAGCAATTCATTCATAACTTCTGGTAGAAATAATATAGGAATGGCACATCATAGAGACATAAGAATAGATGCTCCAGAACTGTTATTACATGAGGTATGCAAGTAGTTACTACAACAGACATGTCTGGAGAGGGAATGTGTCATCAAAAATTCTTCTCTGCTAGTAAAACCAGATAGTGACACATATCATTTTTTCTAGTCTGTTTTTATTTTCTGATTGCAGATTTGTTTATTCTATTTTTTGAACATGATTATGGGGCAGCCATCTTGCTTTTCAGCATTTAGAGAGCATTTAACGAATTGCTATATGGCCAGCCACATGGGCCATAGACATCATGTTCAGGGGTGGACCTCGATCTATGGGAGAGTTTTCCAGGCATGCTCTGTGACCTGTGCAGAGGTCATTGTATGAGGAAGGATTAGATAAACTTTGACAGTCACTTATTGTGAATGGTGGATCCTGTGATATCTATACAAATAGGGCATATCAGTCATTCTATTCCTGCCTGTAATGACAAGCAGATAACTGCAGTAAAGTGATCTGTACAGACCAAGTGGCGCCAATTAATCGGCTTAGTGGCCAGTGTGAAAACTGCAGGATTTTATGGGTTTTTTTTTCAATTTATTTATTAGAATGGAAAATGAAAAATAACATTACCAAAAATTCTTTAAAATACGTTTAACATGTGATTTAAAATGTGATTTAAACAATAGGTTATTTTCTAATGACACGTTCCCCAGCCATAGACATGACAGTAAAGGGGTTATCCAAACCCTATAATGACCCCTCCAGTGCCCGGGCGCCTCATATAGATAATACTTGCCCCGCTCCCCGGCACCTGCATCACTTCTGATCTAGGGAGGCTTGCAGCCAGGTGCAACGCTGGTTCCAGGGAGCGGGATAAGTATAACCTATATCTGTAGCTGGACCCCTTACTGGCTGGGCCCCACAACAGCTGCTATATATTTTATACTGGTTATACTGCATAATTGAATGGAGATAAAATTGAAAAAATGGTTAGTGCAAGGCCTAAGTGGTGGAGCATGACCTGCATTAGGCATGAAATTGTGGGGCAGATATATGGTGGTACTTGTGTCTAGAAACCATTGACCACTGTGCCATTTTTTCTGGCACACGTCCCTTGCATGGCATATACTAAAATGCTGCACCTAAAAGTGTTATAAATGCGCCATGCTAGCCATGTCTTCTTTTGGTTAATTTTTTCTGACCTGACAAACATAATTGACGTCTTGTCTAGTCCTAGTCTAAGCCATGTTGAGTCGTATCTGGTTGTCTAACAGTATACCAGCTCCAAGGTGGTATGAAAAACAGTGTAAAATTCTGTTCAAATACCTGTGGCACATTGAGTTGCAAATAGGCATCCCTGTGTCAAGTGTGTCACACAATTGCCACTTATACCATCACGTTGCATCTTCCCTATAGACAATGGATCTTCACAATCTTGAGCGCATTTAACAGCATAAAAAACTTTTACACATCATTCACAATTTACGACACATTTAAAAACACTAAAACATTATTCATTAATATCACACAAAGAAAAAATGGCTAAATATTCTCCCCTGTATCTGCGCACTGGGTAGAGCTGGCCTAGGTAAAGGGGGTTTGGAGATTAGAATTGAAATAACAGGCTACATGTCCTTGTCTGATTTCCTAACTAGTTGGAATAGCAGGAGTTGTGATTTCATTCGATTTGATTACATTGGATGGTTATCTTAATCCACACAAGGTCTCCATGACACCAAAAAAGCAACAATGGGTTAGGAATCAGATGCATCAGAAGTCATAAGGGGCATGTTATCAGAATTCTAAAAGGCCATGAACACCATCAGGGGCATTTTCTTTATCATTACACTTGACTTATTTCTGGCTACAAATCATTTTTATGTTGGTCTTTATTACAATTATCAACAGTTTTTTTCTACAACCTTTCAGTGTATCTGCAGTCTATTGCTTTCTGTTTTACAGTGAATCTGTCAGGGAGCTGCTTTGACAGCTCAAAGTGTATCCCTAATCTCTGAACTCCTGACCGCTCCTAAACACTTATAGCTAAATTAATTTCAAACTAGTACGAGTATGGCTTAAATGAGCGTTTATGAACTGCCAGGGCTTCAGAGATAGAGGCTACAGACCATGTCCGTGCTTAAATCTGTAAAAAGGTGGTCAGTGATGCCTCCGTGAAGATGTTCGTGATGGGTCCGTGTGTCCGTGAAACATGGATGAAACACAGATGACATCCGTGGTTTTCACGGGCCCATAGACTATAATGGGCATGATGATCCATGAACATGGACAAAATAGAGAATGCATCCATGCTAAAAAATTTCTAAAATAACTGCAATACCCTCCTGAAATTCTCATTCAGTAGAGCAATTTTAACAAATTAGTGCTAGGGCTGGGAGAACCCCTTAAGGAGTAAAGAGATTAGAGGAAATAATTATACACTTTCTCTTTGGAGTAAGGACCCTGAAGCAAATAATGAACCCACAACACAGAAAAATGCATTATCAGGGTGATGGGAATCCATGGCATACAACTGCACTGCCCGATCTTCCTGCAGGACAATCGCCTATCGACAGTTCACACATTGATCGGCACTAGCCGATGCATAGCGTATGCTACCACAATCATTCCTTCTTCATCAAAAGCACATTCCTGATTAGACAGGGACATATCCTACTGATAATAGGGTAAATTTAATTCTGGATGAAGGGTGCGATCAGCCGACAACAAGCATAATACAGGTTATACTTACTAGATTTCTGGAGAAGGATTGTTGATCCAGGGAGTTATCCTGATTGGAGCCAGGAAGGAATTTTTCCCCCTGAAGTAGGGAAAATTGGCTTCTACCTCACTGGGTTTTTTGCCTTCCTCTGGATCAACTTGCAGGATAACAGGCTGAACTGGATGTCTTTTTTCAGTCCTACCAACTATGTTTGCATGGGTTTCTTCCCACACTCCAAAAACATACAAATAAGAAAATTGCCTTCCTACAAAATTGACCTTAGTGTGCATGGATTGGGATTGAGCGCCTATATGGTTGCCACTGACTTCCCAGGGAGTTGCCCTAGGCCCACAACTATCCCTGTGCTATGAGTCCCTGTGTGAAAAGTGCATTACAAATGTTTGTCATTGTCATTAGCTGCATTTACATGTAGCAATGATTGGGGATGAACGATCATTACTACGATTTTTCATCCCCATACAGTTTTCTTGTATGTCGGCAGAAAATTTCTTTTTACGCAGGTCAATGTGTTGCTGACAAACCTGGACTTCTGCTGTGCATAAAAGATGGGATCTCCAACAAACAAGTGTTTGATCATTTTTTGGGTGATTAGCGGCATCTTTACATGGGGCTAATATCGGAAATAAGCTTTCATACAAATGTTCATTCCCCATAATTGTCACGGTCCTTGGCCCCTGGTAAAAGGGTCCTAGGCTCCTAGTTCTTCAAATGTATTATATATCAATGAGGTCTTAATTTTCCCATTCTTATCTGAAGTCTTACAGATCTGCCCATTCACTCAGCAGAGATCAGCTCGGCTAATGTTGATATGTTCTTCCCCGGGTCTGCTTCTCCCACTGTCTGTGAGTGACAGATCAGTGTAATATCTTCTACAACGACTGTAGCCTCCTCTCAGGGGTGATTAATCTTAACTGGTAATCAGCCAATTATCTGCTCTCGTAATTTGTTGTAGGAGGTCTAACTGTGTCTCTCTAGTTTTTGTGGAGGAGGCTCATCCCTGGAGATTGTCTGAACTGATCAGTGCATCTATTCTCCACTACTGTTTTACTTTCCTGTTATATCCAGGGTTGCCAACCGTCTGTAAATTCCTAGACAGTCTGTAAGAATCGGGCATTTTTTTCCACTCTAAGTAAAAAAAAAACTGAAGCGTCCATTCATTTTTTTGAAGCTGAAGAAACTTTTATTATTTGACAGCTCACAGTGAATGCTGCTAAGGCTTTATTCGCTATTCTAAGCTACAGACAGATATCACTTATAGGGGCACATTTATTAATACCGAGGTTTTAGATGCCCCATAGCTGTTGGAGGATCTGCCGGAATTATGAAGAGGCGCTGGCCTCTTCATAACTTCAGCGCATCCGGCGCCAGTTCTAAATATAAAACAGCTTCCTACAGGGGCGGTCTAAGAGTGGCCCCATTTTGTAGGCAGGTCCAAATTAACAGAAGGCGGGGCAACACAAGTGGGCGGGGTCAACAATAATCCCAGCAGAACCGAATAACACAGTGTAGCACAATATACTGCCCTCTGTGTTAGCCATCAATAGCTACCATCTTCTGTCCTCCTCCTCCAGTTATCTATGGAGCAGGGGGCTTAGGAGGACATGGGCGGTTGCTGGCTGGGTACATGAGTACCTGATTCTCACAGCGTTAATTACTGTTGAGAGCTCATTATGTACCTGGTCAGCGGCAGAGAGGAGGACTTGGGTGGCCCCCTGGGGCATCGGCCCACCAGGAAATTTCCCTGTAGGGTCTACGACCAATCTGCCCCTGGCTTCCTAGCTGTCTTACATTTAGACCATTTTCTACGCCTAAATAGGCGTAGAAAATGATGAATGAGACTGACCTGCCGGTCTGTCCCGTTCACCACCCATGCCATGCCCACAATTTTAGACCTAGCATGAGCGGGGAAAAGTCACAGATAGCAGTGCAACTAACCATTGCACTACCATCTGTGTCTGAAATACACCTAATTTAGGCATATTTTAGTATAATAAATGACCCCCATAATCTTTACAGTTGATATAATGGTTTTCCATTGTGTGTGCAAAATACAACATTTTGTAACATAAAAAGACAGAAAACTATGAGGGAAATTAATTATTTCCTCTACGCCTGTTTTCTAGTCGCAATTGGCATTTTATGCCGCCCTTGCCAATTTTACCAAAAGAAGGTGCGGCGAGGGCGGAAATTGGGCAGGGCCATCGGCCCCAACTCATTCATAATAATTTTACGCCAGAAAGTGGCATAAATGATGACTGAAATCCACAGCAGCTCCATGCTGTTGTAGATTTCATTCGGGCCAACTGACTGCTGAAGGAGTCCATGTGCCTCGTTGTAAATTACATGGCAGGGCAAACAACACTAAGTTTGTTGCCCCATCTCCCCACTGACATACTACTACCAGGCATATAAGTGCCCCTCCAAATGTGCCAAAACATATTGGAATCCCTATAATAGTGCCAAACATACCAGTTTCATTAGTAAATGGGCCTGAATACTACCAGACACAGTACCGACACAGCTCAACTTTCATAACAACTACAACCCCGTTGTCCTGATTCTTGCAGGTAGGAGCCGGACCCCCGCCCCCAAGGATTATTCATTTATTGCCTCTGCTTATCAATGGAAATTCAAGGAACCTTTTATTTACATTAAAGGGGTTCTCCAAATTAAATTTATTGATGACCTATGCTCAGCAATCAGCGATCAGCTGTTTGAAGAGGAGACGCGCACTGTGCCAGTGCTGCCTCCTCTTCATTGTTTACATGCTGGCCGTAACATGGGGAGCGGTGAGTAGGTGTAATTACACCTAACCGCCCCCATTCATTTCAATGGGAAGGATTGCTCCCATAGACTTGTATGGTCATCAATAAATTTAACTTGGAGAACCCCTTTAAGGAAGAAAACTCCTTTAATTCCTTGTTTTTCCAACAAACCAAGATTTATATGATCAGCATTCATAGAAGCCATTAAAGTCAGTGCATAACATTATATTGTGAAAGTAAGGGTGGCCTAATACATTCAATGAATGTCGACCATACCCATCTAAAGTGTTCTTACTGTTATGGTGGTGGTCCATGCCAACTGCCGCTCCTCTCCTGCTGGTGGGTATGGCTGCTGCTACGCTTTGTTTTCCCGCTGTCCTCCCATGCACGCTGAATCCTGCTTCTCAATGGCAATGCCTCTCACTGCTTGTAGGGCTCTATCCATCTCTTAGAGAGTGACCCTAATCTGCCCAAAGCAATGGATGGCTACCCTGGGGTACCTAAGGCCCTTTGTCCTATATAAAGGTGCCTGAGAAATAGGTACTAGTATGCTAGTTTCCTGTGCTCTTATATTTTTTTGGGTGCTCAGTGTATGGACTGAGCCCCCTCATCTACATTCTGATCCTGAGCTGCCAGCTCTGACCTCAGACTGTTTATCGGATTGCACCTGCTCTACCTGTACTAACCTTGAATTGTCCTTGACCTCCGTGGCTCAGCAATCACTTGAACAGAGACTAGCGATCTGGTGGTTCCCCTGCAGAGGTGTTTAGATCCCTGTACAGGGGGGGGACACTTAGATAATGCTTTGAAGAGTATCCCCAAGTCAAATCTGTTCGAGTAACACAGCGGATCCACATCCACTTCGTTATACTTACTCTCCTCTGATGGCAGATGTTCAACATCTCTGATCCTTTGGTTTCCACCACCAGAGGTGCCCAGCAGTAGTTTACTGTATTTGCTGTTGCCTATTGAAAACACATCAGACAGCTATTGAAGGTCTAAGGGTGCTGCCACGCTGCCATGGTTTTTTATGCAGTTTTTTAAGCCAAAATCAGGCGTGGATCATAAAAATGTATTAAAGACAGATACTACTTCTCTTTTCTATTAATCCAATCCTGGTTTTGGCTTCAAAAACTACATTAAAAAACCTGAATGTGAGGTAGCATCCTTAGATTATGAGCTATCTGAAACCAGTTAACCAGTTCTGGCTAGTAGACTGGCCAGTAAACAATAGTCCTCAGACTCATGGTATTTGTGTGTGGTCTGTTTTTGTTTTGAACCCATTCACTTGAATGGTTGAATGTTGCAGGAAAATTGGGCCTAAATAATGCACCAATGGTCCACCTGGAAAATCTTGTATAGTGGGTCAGTGTTCAGACCGAGTGGTAAATGTTAAATACGATAATAGCGCATGCGCATGAATATCACTCGACTGAAAGAGCCAGACATCCCACTGAATTATCATATAATATGTGAACATAAAAGATAACTTCATATAAATACAATATTGTCTCTCAGCATTTTTCATCCACTATATGGCAGAGCAACTACTCTCAGATTTATGTCTGCATAAGCCAAAAAGGACTTGGGAATGCACTTGAGGCAACAGTTGAGGCAATTTGTAATTTAGTCATAAAAGACTAGAAAATAAATCAGACCTGAACTCCTAGCACATATTATTCTTTGTTGGGGGGGGGGACATTGAACCTTGAAGTATGAGTTTTAAGATGAGTAGAAGGTCCTAGGTCAGAGGTGAGCCTCGTGTAAAGATGAGGTTTGTGCTGAGTATATCTTAGCCTATTCCTTACCCCCTAAGGGACAATACTTTGCTCTTTCGACCTGATCATCATTTTTCAGTCTATAAGTGAACAAATGTGAACGAGAAACAAAAATGTAGGGAATTATGAAAAGAAATGTGGATAACAGGCTGATCACCTGGAGATCTGTCTCTCTCCATGATTAAGACTTCAGGCACCATGGGGGGAATTTATGAAGCTTCTACGCCACTTTTCTGGCATAGAAAGGACACAGACCATGCAAGCTGCCTTTGCGGAAACAGAAAAGGTGGGTAGGATGTTGACCAACAGATTTAACATTATTATACTCCAGAAAACAGTTTCTGGTACGCCAACATCCCTAGATGTGCAAGAATTATTAAGGTGGTGGGGGAAGGGGGAGTTCCAGGTTATAGATATCGATGACCTATCCTTAGGCTCACGCCAACTGGCAGTTCGAAGCAGTCACCAGGGCCAGAACTAACAATGAGAAAGGAACCACTGTGTAGTGACTGTGCTGGGGCACTCCAGTTCATCTTCACTTCCCAGTTGAGTTACTGCAGCTTAGATCCTAATCAAATGAATGGGAGCTGGGCAGCAGCAACCTGGCATGAATACTACACAGAGAATGGAGCTGCAGAAAATCAACACGTGGACTACCCTAAGAGTCCAGTCTCTGAAAACAGAAACTAAAGTTACAATAGTAGTAGCACATATGACCCCAGTAATTAACAGCTGTGTGAATTGGGGCCCTCCTGGTGACTTAGTAGTTAAATGGAAGGTCTCCTCCCTGATTTTCTCTTTAAAACCATTACCAAGTCATTTCCCTCCAAAGATTGATGAAGCTGAAATAGTTTGTTGAAAAACATTTGTTCAGGGAAGAACATGGAGAAAAGATTTATGTGAATCTCTTGTTTTTCACCATGACCTAGTTTAATAGCTGGGAGCAGTTGAGTGTAGCTGAGTCACAGCTACATCTGTTCTCTGGGGGATATATGTGAGCAGTTGTCAGGATCCAGTGGTGGGTTCAGGTCCTGACCCTAAACATCGAGCAGAAGACAACCCCATGTAGAACTGACTGGAAACAACCATTTACTACTCTGGTTTATTTCTTATGAGTAAACTCAACAAATGTTCTATTGAATGTCCTTATTGAAGATATGTCCTATCATAATGTTAGAATCATGAAGCTTTCATCCATAAGAACAGTTTATGTTTTTTTTCTTTTTTTGTTTAATTACTTTATTTTATTATTTTCATTAAAACACAAAAAAGACAATACCCCATCTGACTCACTTGGATAAAGATTATACAAAACAATGTACGAATAAAGAATAGATTATCTTGTGGCTGAGGCTGACGGACAGCTGGATGCTACATCCATGTTATAGCAATTCTGCTTTTTTTGTTTAACCTACTTGGCAGCTTCTGTGCAGACAAGTCCTGACTCCAATACCTGCTCATTTATCAAATGATTTATTGCCAAAACTAATACCATGTGAGAATGATGCTGAAAAAACACGCATGAGATCCAGGCAGAAGCCTAGAAGAGCAGAGTGTACAAAAAGACTCGGTACACGGTCTCCGGCACTGCTATTGGTGTCTGACCCCCACCAATCTGAAATGTCTGCTTCCTTTGGTCACCAAAGACCTGTCTTCAGAACCCCAATCTGAGGGCCTGCAGAGTTTGTGGACCCCATTCATTCTGCTTGTGGAAGTCCTCATTTATATTCAGTCATTAAAGGGTTATTCCCATCTTGGACAATGGGGGCATATCGCTAGGATATGCCCCCATTGTCCTATAGGTGCGGGTCCCACTGCTGGGACCCACACCTATAATCGAGAACGGGGCCCCGAAAGTAAAGGAGGCCGCACCGCGCATGCGTGGCCGCCCTCCATTCATTTGTATGGGGCCGCCGAAAATAGCCGAGTGCCGGCTCGGCTATTTCCGTTTGCTCCATAGAAATGAATAGGAGCGCACAAGTAGCCACAAACAGTATTGCTATTAAAGGGGTTGTCTCATCTCAGACAATGGGGACATATATTCATTTCCCCGAGAAATGACTTACATAGAGAACGTAGCACTTAAATGAATGGAGGGCGCACTGCGCATGAGCAACCGCTCTTCATTCATTTCAATGAGGCCGCCGAAAATAGCCGAGTGCTGGCTTGGCTATTTCCGTCTGTCCCATAGAAATGAATGAGAGCAGGGGCAGCGGCTGCGCGGTGCGCTCCCATTCACTTCTATGGAAGCAGCGGGAAATCCGGGGTACTCCAGCCACAGCGCTTCCCACTCCGTTCTCCTTGTAGATGTGGGTCCCAGAGGTGGGACCCGCTCCTATCAGACAATGGGGGCATATCTTAGCGATATACCCCCATTGTCTGAGATGGGAATACCTCTTTAACAACAGACTTTTTTTCACCCTCCTCCCATCCCACTCAGTTATACCTGTGAAGAAATCTATACTTACCTGCTCCCCACCACTCTGTTCCAGCTCCATGATTCCCAGGCTGTCTTCACTGCACCTATGGTCCCTGTCTGTCAACAGCCTCATGGGCGGGGAGGGGTCACGTGAGCCGCCGCAGCCAAAGGCTAGCTTCAGTGGTGACGTGTCACCAAGGTCACATGCCGCTTGGAGACACATCACCGCTGAGGTCAGCCATTGGCACCAGTGGCACATATGACAGTGTCCATGTGGAAGTTGACGGACAGTTACCGTAAGGATCCATTCACACATCTGTATGAATGGTTCCGCATCCGTTCCGCAATTTTCATTTTCAATGGGGGCCGCAAAAGATGCGGACAGCACACAGTGTGCTGTCCGCATCTGCACTTCCATTCCGCGGCCCTGCAAAAAAATAGAACATGTCCTATTCTTGTCTGCAGCCACAGACAAGATTAGGCATTTCTATAGTGCCGGCACATAGCCGGTGTCTGTGTTTGCGGCAGATCCGCAATTTGCAGATCCGCAATGACATGCGGATGTGTGAATGGACCCTAAGTCAGAAAAGACACAATGGCAAGATCTACAATGGAGCATCAGCAAGCAGGAAAGTATCTTTACCTCTGAGTTGATTAGGAATTTTAAAAAAATTGTGGACAACCCCTTTAAGTACTGTGACTGGCAGCAAAGCATGGAGAAATCTGCAACCAGCAGAACTGTAACTGGATGAGAGTGGCGCAGAAGACAAGACAATACTCATGCATGAAGTATATGAATAAAGTATATATACTAGAGCTTTAGTCGGTTATTTTCAACAGTCCCATATAGGATCAATGGAATGGCTGAGCACGCCCTCGCCTGCTGCTTCATTCATCTAGAGGAATTGTGACCCCTGTCTCTTGATTGGTAGAGGTCCTAGTGGTCAGACTTCCACTGATCAGATGCCTATACCCTGTCCTGTGGATGACGGATACGTTTTCATCTTGGTACAAACTCTTGAAATACGGTAATTAGTCTAGCTCAAAAGAACCACTTTGTGAGCCAAAAATTCCTCAAGAACTGAACAAACAGGCTTGGCATGTTTCAGAACATCAAGAAAGCCAAACCTAACAATGGCAGGAATCTGTAGCCACAATGGCGTCCACAGAGTAATGATTCCTTCTCTGTCTGTCCAGAAGACAGTGATCTACTGTAAGATGTAAGGGAATATGCTTGGATCTTACCCCGATGTGACGTATTACCACTCCTTATAACTTCCAAGTGACCCCTGTAAGGTTTTGTAACAGGTAATATTTCCCTCCCCTTGTCAGTCCTTATATATAGGATACAGCAAACTTCTTTCATGTTCTGCTCCAGTCAGTCAAATGTAAATTGGTTCGAATCTGTAACAAAATTGTACAAAATATACATATTTATATGCAAAATACATTTCAAAGCTTCTTCAAAACCGTAGATGTGCATCATCTGAGCACCTACCTCCTAGTACCACTTCTAATATGCGTCCAAGTCATTTTACTCAGCCAGATAGATGAGGGGTAAGTGTCTCGTAACGAGTGCCTGCAAATGGATATATTGCTTGTTATTTTCTAAACCTTGATGAAAACTTGAACATTAGGTGGCAGTAGAGAGACGGTTTTCTTTCTTCTGGGAGATACCTCTTTGCGTATCTGAGTACCCAGAATGCACTGCTCTCTGGTAATAGGAGAACCATGATACTTGTAATGGTATGGCCAAATGGGCCAGATTATGCTACGTTTCTGCAGTGGAATTTTTTGATTTACCATAGACTTCACCTGATGCAGCGCAAAGGGTGAAAATCCTCTGTAAAAACTGACATGATGCAGATTTAAAACCCGCACCATAGGTCAAATTTATTTTGCAGTGTTTTGATGAGTTTTCTATAAATTTCATGTACTTTGCTTGTAAGGCTACTTTCACACTTGCGTTGTTGTTTTCCGGTATCTCAATACCAGGAAAAAAAACGTTTCCATTTAGTCCTCATGCATTCTGAATTGAAAGACATCCGTTCAGGACACGTCTTCCATTTCGGCAGCATCCCCTTTTGTGACTGGACACAAAACCACTGCAAAAACGGAAAAAAAAACAGATCCGTTACCCATTGACTTTCAATGTACTTAGTGACGGATCCGTTTTCTTCCATTTTGATCACACAACCACATCCTAACAGAACTGACGCATCATTAGGTGCAAAATCAAAATAGATCAGTTTAATTTCAGTATTGAGATCCTTTGCCAGATCTCAATACTGGAATTAACAATGCAAGTGTGAAAGTAGCCTAAAATGCTGTGGATTTGCCACACTCAAATCCACAGCAGCAAATCCGGATGTACCCTAAATGCATGACTGGAGGCAATGCATTTGCTGAGTTACTTAAAGGGGTTGGCCACTTTCTGGCTACTGTTGACCAATATGTTTGTGAGATGATTATATGACACTTACTACTGTCTTTGTTGAAATTCTGCTCCATTTTCTGTATTTCCTAGGTATGCCCCCTTGTTTACAAAGTCTTTTGTGCTGTCCACACAGAGGCCCTGTCCATAACATGGCCGCTGATGGAGGGTTATGTGACCAGACAAATCCCCTCCATGTGATGTCTCCTCCATTCAAACGCACTAAACTCCCAACAGAACAAGTACAGATGGCTGATGGCAGGTGTGGTGTATCTGAATATAGGAGCCATCACAAGGAGGTGATTTGCTTGGTCACATGACCTCCATGAGCAGCCATTTTATGGACAGGACCTCTGTGTGGATAGCACAAAAGACTTGGCAAACAAGGGGTATACCTTATGAAATATAGAAAATGGTTCAGAATTTTAACCAAGACTATATTACTACAATATGTGTGTTCTAATCATCTTACAGACACATTGGTCAGCAGTAACCAGAAAGTGATCAACCCCTTTAACATTATATGTAGAAACTAATTTTGGGATGTTGTTACCCTCTGTTGTAATGTCGGGTTTTCCTTTAAATAAAAGATATGAATCATATGGAAATGCAGTCACAGTAGAATGTGCTGCGATTTTATTATCATCATTATGCCTTTTACAAGATGTAAACTTCAGGGCATGACAAGAAAATGATTACAAGCAAATCCTTTAATGTGGAAATTATAAAGTAGAGGAGAATTCCTGCAAGGCTACGCCCCGGCCTGGCGAGATGGATGCGGTTCACTACATGTGTTACGATTTATTATATTTCAGGTTCAGCATGATGAAGATTTACACAGCATTTTCACCATGTCTGAGAGAAGATAAATGGCCGGCCTGTAATATAAAATATGGCCCCGGCTTTATGTCAGCGCTGATGTTCTCTCACCCTGTCATGTGTTTTACATAGATTGGAGCCCTGCAGGGAGCCGGAGGACTGACCGCAGCCTGAGATTAAAAGCAGCTAGAAAATCATAAATACGCCATAATAGTAAAAAGAGAGCTTTTTAATATCTTCTTAATGAGTTTAGCCACTATGAACAAGCACTTATATGTAATAAAGGGGTCCCCAGACAGACCAGCTCTTGCTCTCGATGACCACTGGTGTATATGCTTTATAACAACTGCCCACCGACTTCAATGGAGGCATTGTTTGTCATTATTGCTCTCCACATGAGAATTACTGGGATACTGCATGCAAAACTGATACATTATGTTACGTCTAGTGCAAATTCTGAGGGGACCACACATTAATTCTGTATTTGGGGTTCTTTAAATCCCTAATTCATGTTCCGCCACCTATGGGGGTACCTTGTGGTTAAAGGGGTTTTCTAGGATCCTTATATTGATGACCTATGCTAAGGATAGGTCATTTATGCAATCGGTGAGGGTCCGACCAATCAGCTGTTCCCTACAGCCTTTGGCACTAGAACTTGCACTTTGAATGGAACAGGAAGCACAGCGCCATCGAAAGTGTAGTGGTCGTGCTGGGTAACTGCAGCTCTGCTCCAATTCACTTTATTGAGAAATGGCCTGCAGTAACCCAGCACGGACACTACACTTTGAAGGCAGTTTGCTTCCTGCTTCACTCAGTAGTTAGCTCCAGCACCGGCGGCTGCAGAGAACTGCTGATCGGTGGGGGAGCGGGGTGTCGGACACTCACTGATCAGATTTTGATTACCCATCCTGAGGATAGGTAATCAATATTAGATATTAACTTAGATATTGATGAGCTGATTCTCAGGTAGACACCTGGCTCCTACACCAATCTGCTGCTTCAGGAAGATGCCAGCGCTGTAAACTATATAGGATAAGCTGGAGGCTCTATCTACTGTGTAGTGGTCATCATGGCCGGCCTTAGCTATGTGCGACCTGTGCGGTCGCACAGGGCGCCGGCCGCCAGACTATTGAGGGGGCGCCGTCAGGAATAGGATCAGCTGCTGCCGTGCTGCGCCCCTGCGCCGTGGTGTCCAGCGCTGCTATCTGCTGTATGTGCATGGGCGTGCGCATACAGCTCTTCCTGTAGCAGCGTGACCTCCGGCAAAGGCGCTGATGACGTCATTCATCGGTGACTGTGAGCGGAGATGTTGGCCCGGAGGCTCTGCGTGGGAGTGTAGGTAAGCATTTGTAGTATTTGTTTTGTTTCCTTATTCTGGCACTAATGGGAATGAATGTGGGGCGGGGGGTGGGGAGTCTGTTACTGGCACTAATGGGAATGAATGGAGGGGGGGTGTTACTGACACTAATAAGAATGAATGGAGGGGGGGATGTTAGTGGCCTAATGGGAATGAATGGTGGGGGGATGTAACTGGCACTAATGGGAATGAATGAAGGGGGGGATGTTACTGGCCTAATGGGAATGAATGGAGGGGGGGTGTTACTGGCACTAATGGGAATGACATACTTGCCTACCAGTGTGTGTGTGTTTGGCGGGGTATTATTGAAGTTTTGGGGGCTATAGCTGAGGAGATTGTGTAGAGGTGATCAGGATGCTGGAAAATGCAGATTCTAAGATGTTTGTCTGACAGATGCTGAAGAGGCGACTCATGGCTGGGAGAAGTTGACATGGAGGTCTGAACCGAATGGAAAACAAAAGGAAAGACTGAATAGAGAAGACGTCTTCTGTGTTTATTGTGTTCTCTATAATGACAGTATGGTGGTATTATTCAGTCATTGTGTTAGTAATATTTACTAAGGCTGTATTATTTGTCCCTTATATACTAATATAATTGGTAATATTGGGTAATGTATACTGTTTATATTCAGTGACAGTAGTGGAGTTAGTAATGGTAGTCATGGTGTTGTTCTAATATACAGGCCTGATATTTAAGTCTTTGTTTTGTTTCTGTCTCAAAAACTTTTTTGTTACTCGCATAAATCTGAAACTTTATCTTACTATGAGAAACTATCATTTCTGAACCCATAGGCCTTATTTCTTGTCTGTGAGGTGGTTTTGAGATTACTTTTCGTAGTGAGATGCTATTACTATCCCTGTTCTAATTTCTTTCTTTCACTCTCTGTTATTTGTTTGTGGAAGCAGAGAAAATACTCCTTCTTTTCATCCCTCTGCGATCACTAAAATGCATTGTCCTGAAGGCTTGAACTTTGCAGGGTCTCATATGTGTCTTACTTTCTTCCCCTTTAAGTAGCATTATAGGCTATCAGTATACAGTTTTTCAAAATGGATTATGTGATAAAGAATACATTCTACTGTATTCGTACTGAATCATCAAGGACATGACACACTGAATTTATGATACGGGACCGCCAGAAATATTTTCAGTACTTGTCACATCAGATGGACAAGGAATCGCTCAGGAATTATCACACCGTTCGGCTATGGACACCCAGTATTTTTAGGATGACCAGGGACATTCCCAGTACTTATCCTATTGAATCACTGATGACATGGAAGCTCATGGTAATTATCATAGTCGATGGCCAGGAGGAACCTGGACACTTTCTGTACTTACATCACATTGGATCTCAAGGGACAGGGAAACGGTCAGTACTTAAAACATTGGGTCACCAGGGACACTCTCAATACTTATCATATTGGATCAAGAATTAGAGGGAAATTCTCAGTACTTATATCAGAACATTGGAAATGGGAAGACATGGACATACTCAGTATTTTGTTAAATGTTTTTACCCGGAAATGTGGAAACACTTAGGGGGAGATGTACGAAGGACCAGTGTTTTTCATGCCATTCTTAAGTGAAATCCGCTGCCCGTCCAGATAGGCAGATTTACTAAGAGGCATAAGCCTCCTCATATATCTGCCTGTGCAGAATTTCCCCTCTTTAAAGTGGCTTCAGGTCTATTCCACCACGGAGGTGGTATAGGTTTGCCCTACAATATAGGCTACAGAAGTTGCATAGACTGTAGTAAGTCTGGCTTGAGCTGAGGCCACACTAATTAGTACACTAAGCCACACCCACTTTTTCAGAAGTGGAATGGCCGATGCAGAAACAGCAAAAATGAGCAAGTTCTTGAGCAAACTAGCGACTTCTCAGAAATTAGCTTATTTTTGTAAGCCAGAAAACATGCATACAGGGATGATAAATCCCTCCCTCAGCGTTTATCACACTGGAATGCTGGGAACATGGATGCATTCGGTATCTCTTATACTGGATGAGTTGGGACAACCCCTCTAAAGTTACAGTGTATATTTTTCATATGTTCATTATGCAATAGACTGTTTATGGCAGTCCTGTATATGAAAACTGTCTTCTGTCATCCTAGATGACGGAATAAAATGCTTATTATTATAGAAAATGAACAAGTGATAATTATTTTCCATTTTACTTCTTATGCATTTCATTCAGGTTAGGTTGTCATTACAAGGTTTCTGTTTATGGAGGTGTACAGTCATGGCCAAAAGTTTTGAGAATGATACAAATATTAATTTTTACAAAGTCTACTGCTTCAGTTTTTATAATGGCAATTTGCATATACTCCAGAATGTTATAAAGAGTGATCAGCTTAACAGCAATTACTTGCAAAGTCAATATTTGCCTAGAAAATGAACTTTATCCCCCAAAACACATTTCAACATCATTGTAGCCCTGCCTTAAAAGGACCAGCTAACATCGTTTCAGTGATTGCTCCATTAACACAGGTGTGGGTGTTGATGAGGACAGGGCTGGAGATCAATCTGTCATGATTAAGTAAGAATGACACCACTGGACACTTTAAAAGGAGGCTGGTGCTTGGCATCATTGTTTCTCTTCTGTTAACCATGGTTATCTCTAAAGAAACACGTGCAGTCATCATTGCACTGCACAAAAATGGCCTAACAGGGAAGAGTATCGCAGCTAGAAAGATTGCACCTCAGTCAACAATCTATCGCATCATCAAGGAGAGAGGTTCCATTGTTGCCAAAAAGGCTCCAGGGCGCCCAAGAAAGACCAGCAAGTGCCAGGACCGTCTCTTAAAAGTGTTTCAGCTGCGGGATCGGGCTACCAGCAGTGCAGAGCTTGCTCAGGAATGGCAGCAGGCAGGTGTGAGTGCATCTGCACGCACTGTGAGGCGGAGACTCTTGGAGCAAGGCCTGGTCTCAAGGAGGGCAGCAAAGAAGCCACTTCTCTCCAGAAAAAACATCAGGGACAGACTGATATTCTGCAAAAGGTACAGGGAGTGGACTGCTGAGGACTGGGGTAAAGTCATTTTCTCTGATGAATCCCCTTTTCGATTGTTTGGGACATCTGGAAAACAGCTTATTCGGAGAAGACGAGGTGAGTGCTACCACCAGTCTTGTCTCATGCCAACTGTAAAGCATCCTGAAACCATTCATGTGTGGGGTTGCTTCTCAGCCAAGGGAATCGGCTCTCTCACAGTCTTGCCTAAAAACACAGCCATGAATAAAGAATGGTACCAGAATGTCCTCCGAGAGCAACTTCTCCCAACCGTCCAAGAGCAGTTTGGCGATCAACAATGCCTTTTCCAGCATGATGGGGGCACCTTGCCATAAAGCAAAGGTGGTAACTAAATGGCTCAGGGAACAAACATAGAGATTTTGGGTCCATGGCCTGGAAACTCCCCAGATCTTAATCCCATTGAGAACTTGTGGTTAATCATCAAGAGACGGGTGGACAAACAAAAACCTACAAATTCTGACAAAATGCAAGCATTGATTGTGCAAGAATGGACTGCTATCAGTCAGGATTTGGTCCAGAAGTTGATTGAGAGCATGCCAGGGAGAATTGCAGAGGTCCTGAAGAAGAAGGGTCAACACTGCAAATATTGACTTGCTGCATTAACTCATTCTAACTGTCAATATAAGCTTTTGTTACTCATAATATGATTGCAATTATATTTCTGTATGTGATAAAAACATCTGACAAACACACATAAAAACCAGAGGGCAGCAGATCATGTGAAAATATAATATTTGTGTCATTCTCAAAACTTTTGGCCATGACTGTATATTAGAAAATCATAAAAATTACCAATATGGACAGCAGTTTCAATATTTTACCTAGGATGGCCTGCAGAAACTGAGCTAAACATATGAACAAAAGTCACAAAAACTAACATTATAAAACTGCGAAGGGAGGGGGCGCCTAAGGGCATTTTTGAACAGGGCACCCTGCCACCTAAGGCCGGCCCTGGTGGTCATGTTTCTGTTCTACAACTCAACTCCCATTCATGTGAATGGGACCTGAGATGCTGTACTCTAGTGCTGGAAAGCGCACAGTATACGCAGCCTTCCCTCCACTGTATAGCTTCTGGTGCCAGATACGTTGGCAGAAGGAAATTTAAATATAATGCCCGCTTGCTCGTGCAGCCATGGCCACCGGGTGACTGCTGTTTTAAACTCCTGTTAACCCCTTTAAATAAAAACAATCTCTTTAAGTAGATTTTAGGATATGCAGGAAAACCTCTAGCATCTGATGATCCAAAAATTCAAATAATCCAACAAGTATTATAAGTACTGTTTTTAACAGCAGACACCTGGAACTAATGTCTGCGATCGGCAGTAATGCAGATCACAGACATTTAACCCTTCAGATGCCGTGGTCAAATTTGACCACGGCATCAGGCTGCTCTAAAACTCAGAAGCGCACGCGGGGTTCAGGGGACCCAGAGCGTGTATGCTGCAGCCACTGTCCTACTGTGTGACAGGAGGTTGCCTCATATTAGTTTCTATGGAGCCCCTAATACATTGGAGTCTGAGACAAGCAATCTAATGATTGCTTGTTATAGTTCCCTATGGGAGCTATAAAAAATGTGTAAAAAATAAATAAATAAAAAGTGATCAAAAAGTCACACCCTAAAATGGTATTATTGAAAAGTACAGATTGCCCTGCACAAAAAATGAGTTCTCACATAGATCTGTACACATAACAAAAAGTTAAAGGGGGCAAAATATAGCTATGAAAAGAAAAAAAAATCAGTTTTTATTTTTTTTTCAGTACAAAACGCAAGAAAAACTACTATGGGGTATTGTCATAATTGTACTGACCTGGAGAATAAAAGTAACAGGTCAGTTTTACCTCATCGAAAATTGTTTAAAAAAAAGTAAAACCCTATAAAACTGTGGCAGAATGGTGTTTTTTCTAATTCCACCCCATTTGGATTTTTTTCCCCATTTTCCACCACATTTTATGCAACCGTATATGGTGCGATTAGAAAGTACATCTTGTCCCACAAAAACAAGCCCTCATACGGCTATGTGAATGGAAAAACTAAAAAAGTTATGGCTTTCGGAGGGCTGGGAGTAAAAAAACGGAAAAAAGGAAAAAAAAAAAGTCAATTTAAAAGGAACAACTCTTTAAACCTCAGGTGAACTAATGGACGTTTCTAGAATAAGAAGTTTATAAGATGAACAATCAAGTAAAAATGATTTATTATGAAAAGTAAAGTATTTCCTGGATTATCCCTGTCATAAAAAATACATTATATGAAGAGCTGCGCGGCCCTGGTTCTGCCACCCATAAAAGCGTCATTGGTTGGGGGGGTCTCTATTTAAATGATGTGCCAATCATCACACTCTTAAGCCCTGGCCATTAGACGACCGATAAAAACCTCTCATCATTGGGTTTGTCTGTCTTTGAACCAACTTGACCTTTGCTGTGACCCCTATTCTCAAAGCATTATGGGATTTGCTGCTTCCTCTATGAAGTGACAAAAGACGGCTTATAAAACATGTCTTTTCGTCACATGTCAGCTCAGTCCTGGATCTGTTAATTGTCTTCATTTCCACTCGGGCTTTTCAAGATGACAAATAGATTCTACTGAACAAACTTTACAAAAAATGGGAAAAATAAAAAAAGTTGTCTTTGAACGCAATGGCGAGGGTTAATATTTCACCACCATTTTCACAGCTGATACCCAGAATGAATGCACATGAATGCTGAGGACGCTGGGGGCTATTTACAAAGGCTTTAACTTTCTAGCTTTAGCAACGTTTGGCGAAAGGGACACTTTGTTCAATATTTCACATTTTTTAAACTTTTTGTGCTGCTTTTGAAAAAGTGGGCAGAGCTTAACTGAAACGGCAGGCAGTATATTTCATATCATTTATGCCAGAAAACTGATTATTGTAAGTGAAATCTACGCCAGATCCCAGCAGGTCAGTGACAAAGTAATGAAGGAGACTGCGCCTCTTAATAAAATGGTTCTTATTTTTTACCAGCTGGATTTTTACTATGACTGGCATCTTTACCAAATGACCCTCACTGTGAACATACATCATTTCTCCTGTAATGATCCTGAGTTACATCCTGTATTATACTCAAGAGCAGCACTCTATTCTGATGGGGAAGTCACTGTACATACATTACATTACTTCTCTTGTACTGATCCTAAGTTGCATATTGTATTACACTCCAGAGCTGCACTCAGTATTCTGCTGGTGAAGTCACTATGTACATACATTACTTATCCTGTACTGATCATGAGTTACATCCTGTATCATACTCCAGAGCTGCATTCACTATTCTGCTGGTGGAGTCACAGTGTGAACACTACTTATCCGTTACTGATCCTGAGTTACAGTCTGTATTATACTTTAGAGCTGCACTCAATATTCTGCTGGGAGAATCACTGTGTGCATACATTACCTATCCTATACTTATCCTGAGTTACATCCTGTATTATACTTCAGAGCTGCACTCAATATTCTGCTGGGGGAATCACTGTGTACATACATTACTTATTCTGTAGTGATCTTGAGTTGCATCCTGTATGATACCCCAGAGCTTCAATCTTTAGTCTGCTGGCGGAATCACTGTGTACACACATTAGTTATCCCTTACTGATCCTGAGTTACATCCTGTATTATAACCCTGAGCTGCACTCACTATTGTGCTGGTGGAGTCACTGTGTACATACATTACTTATCCTGTACTAATCCTTAGTTACATCCTGAATTATACTCCAGAGCTGCACTCGCTATTCTGCTGGTGGAGTCACTATGAACATACATTGCTTATTCTGTACTGATCCTAAGTTACATATTTTATTACACTCCAGAGCAGCACTCACTATTCTGCTGGTGAAGTCACTATGTACATACATTACTTATCCTGTACTGATCCTGAGTTACATCCTGTATCATAGCCCAGAGCTGCATTCACTATTCTGCTGGTGGAGTCACAGTGTGAACACTACTTATCCGTTACTGATCCTGAGTTACAGTCTGTATTATACTTCAGAGCTGCACTCAATATTCTGCTGGGGGAATCACTGTGTGCATACATTACCTATCCTATACTTATCCTGAATTACATCCTGTATTATACTTCAGAGCTGCACTCAATATTCTGCTGGGGGAATCACTGTGTACAAACATTACTTATCCTGTACTAATCCTTAGTTACATCCTGAATTATACTCCAGAGCTGCACTCGCTATTCTGCTGGTGGAGTCACTATGAATATACATTGCTTATTCTGTACTGATCCTAAGTTACATATTGTATTACACTCCAGAGCAGCACTCACTATTCTGCTGGTGAAGTCACTATGTACATACATTACTTATCCTGTACTGATCCTGAGTTACATCCTGTATCATACCCCAGAGCTACATTCACTATTCTGCTGGTGGAGTCACAGTGTGAACACATTACCTATCTGTTACTGATCCTGAGTTACGGTCTGTATTATACTTCAGAGCTGCACTCACTATTCTGCTGGGAGAGTCACTGTGTACAGACATTATTTATTCTGTAGTGAGCTTGAGTTACATCCTGTATGATACCCCAGAGCTTCAGTCTTTAGTCTGCTGGTGGAATCACTGTGTACATACATTGTTTATTCTCTCCCGATTCTGCGTTACACCTGCTTATTCACTGTCAGGGTAGAGCTTGCACTGGTGATCTGCAGGAAACGTTGGCCATACTCTCCTAACACTAGACAATGATGCCACCACTACTATGGAGGAAGAAACTGCTTCCCTTGTTTAGAAGCTCCTCCCATCTGCCTGGTAACATCCCCTGTGTGCTGCTGCTGCTGCCCTTCCTCTTCCCATGCATGTGAGGACAAGCAGTAATTCTTCTGCACTGATCAGGACTCTGCCTCTGTTTCTCAGTCTGAACGGAGGGAGGGGAAATAAGTCTCCTGTCCAAGGTCTCCACAGTTGGAGGAGATACAAGCAGGAAGCTCCGCCCACAAACTGGAGCCTCTGCAGCAAGGAAGAGGTAAGTGCTTACTGTATGTACCTGTGTGTATATGTAGCTATGTGTGTGGGGCTGTATATATGCACCTGTGTTTATATGTTGGATTATATATAATAATGTGCCTATGTGTGTATATGTCTGTTAAGGGTGTACATACGTCCCCTTTTGCCCAGGATTTATAAATTACCAAAAATTTACAAGATTCTCAAATTCTCAAGGTGGTAGTGGGGGTTTAAGAGGTTTGCCGCAGGGTGTGCACTGTAATCTGTTACACTGCAAGAGCTGAAGGATCTGTGATGATGTCAACATCATGTGATCAGTGAAGGAGAGGCCTGAGCTCTGCAGTGGAGAAGAGAAGTCCTAAGGACCTGTGATGACGTCACTGTCATGTGATCAGTGCAGGAAGGCACAGAGTTTTTCAGTGGAGAAGTGGTGAGCCTGAGAAACCTTGAGAGTTGTAGTCCTTTCCTCTCATACTCCCTCCCTGAATTGTCCTCTGATATCCTTTCATACCGGCCTGGACATACTAGGAGTTGTAGTCCTCTCCTCATGCTCCCTCTCTGAATTGTCCTCTGATATCCCATCATACCAACCTGGACATGCTGGCAGTTGTAGTCCTCTCCTCATACTCCCTCTCTGAATTTTCCTCCAATATCCCATAATAACAGCCTGTAAAAGAGGAGAGACGCGCTGATAGGAAGGACCGCTAGTAAGAGGTGTATAGAGGGCAGGGTGAAGGCTTACCTCCAATGGTTGTGCAGATACAATATCATGGGCTTGCTGTGCATTCTGGTCAGTTCCTGGATAGGCCGACGATAAGGAGACTGTGGAAGAGGGAAGAAAAAAGGTCAGCGCCCTGCTCGTCTGAGTGAGGTGAGTATGGTCCGTGTATTGGAACAAGAGAATTTACTAGGATTATAGATCTATCATCCTAATAAATTCTCTTGCTTCAATACATGGACCATGCTCACCTCATTCAGACGAGCAGCGGCGCTCGGACCTTTTATCTTCCACTTTCTGATAATAACATTCTGGACATGCTGAAGTGGATCTCTCATCTTGACTCTCAATGTCCTGATCTAAAACGATGGACATGCTGAGTGAGTTGGTCCGTGTATTAATGGCCTGAGACAAGTCCGTTCATGAACGTTCCATTATGTCACAATTTACTAGGATTATAGATCTATCATCCTAATAAATTCTCTTGCTTCAATACATGGACCATGCTCACCTCATTCAGACGAGCAGGGCGCTGACCTTTTATCTTCCCTTTTCTATAATAACATTCTGGACATGCTGAGAGTTGGAGTCCTCTCATCTTAGACCTCCTCCCTGAAATGTCCTCTGATATCCCATAATAACGATTTGGACATGCTGGGAGTTGTAGTTCTTTGCTCTTATGCTCCCTTCCAGTCATTTCCTCTGTTATCACCTAATGGCCTGGAGATGTTGGGAGTTGTAGTCCTGTCCTCATGCCTTCTCCCTGTAATGTCCTCTGATGTCACATTATATTAGCCATAACATGCCTACAGTTGTAGTTCGCTCCTTGTATACTCCTCCCTTCCTCAGATATCCCATAATATCAGCCTGGACATGCGGGAAGTTGTAGTCCTCTCATCCTAGACCTCCTCCCTGAATTGTAGTCCTTTCCTTTCATATCCTTTTATTTCAGAAATGAATGGGAAAATGAAATATCTGGTGGTTGTTGCAACTTTCTGTGTTGATAACTTTTGAACCACAAGAGATACAGCAAATATGATTGTGGCTATCGATTTCTGAGAAAATTCTGGTCTTTTTTATATGCTGCACTACCCCCTTCCCATTGGAAAAATTTGCCCTTGATCCAGTATGGCGGCTTTCAAAATGGCGGTCATGTTCCAGACATAGCCTAAAAGATATGCCCCCTCACCGATTACTTGCTGGGGTATTGTCACGTACCGTGTGGTGGTCGTGACACGTGTTTCAATGTTGCTCATGTTTGTGCCCTGGTATTCCGGATTTGGTTGTATGCTGGTTGCCAGGGGCAACGTGTAAATTGGTGGTGTCTCGGTTGTTCTCCGTGACACGGCTTCCATGTTGCTCATGTTTGTGTCCTGGCATTCTGGTTGCGGTAGTAGGCCGTGGTTGCCAGGGGCAACGTGTAGTTTTGGTTGCTGGTATGTTCCCTGATTGCATATTTCCCTCCTTCCCTGTCTGGTTCTCATGGGGTTAACATATTGACCTGGGTGTGGTCACTAGGTGTTTTTATTCTGTTGTTGCTAGCCTGGTGGGTGAGTTGTGCTCCAGCCTCCGTTGGTGCTGGAGCTATGCACCTTTCCTGGGATTCCATCTGCCCAGTCCTTGTGGCCACTTAATATGTCACCGAGGTCTTCCCGAGGTCCTCTCATCCCCTTCCCTTATTCCTGTTATTTGGTTTATGTACGGGTGGGTGTTTGGTCTGTGACTGCCATGTGTCTTCTGACATGGAGTCCAGACATTTCCTGTATGTATGTGCCTTCGGCGAGAGGGCTCCAGGGTTCCCCGGAGGGGGAACAGCGATACTGTGAGTTGTTGCCGGTGAGCTGGTTCCTGGGTTTGTTGTGTGTACTGAGTCCTGTTAGGTGTTCGGGTTCCAGTACATGTGCCTGGGCTCAGTCTTTGGTGTATGGACTGCTGGTGCTTCTATCAGCAGTATCAGCAGGTAAGTTGCCAGGTGCACCGGGACCATTCTGGAGGTGCAGTCAGTGTGTTCTGGATAAGTGCATCCCTACCATCTGGGGCTCTGTGAAGAACGGGGCTCACTGGGTTTCTGCCCTCTGGGTTTGGTTTCTGGTGTTTCCGGTGCACTTGGTTCAGTGGTTTTCCTTGCCACTGGCTTCTTGCCTGCTGATCGGTTTTCATCTCACTGTTGTGTATCGGTGTATGCTCGGTGTGGAGTTTCCCCTCCCACACCGTAGCGTGACAGGTATTCAGGTATTTCAGTTTTCCTTTTGTTTCTGAGACTTTCGACTCACGGTTTCCATTCTGTGTCTCCTTTTGTCCCAGGTATGGTGTCTGGGAGCAAAAGGCGCCATCCACTTTGCAGTTGCGGTGGCCTTGATTTTGCCAGCATACTGCAGCTTGTAAGGGGGTGTAAGAGACGGTGTCCCTGAGAGCAGAGGAGGCCCACCAGTCAGGTGTGATGTTTGTCCTCTGCTTGTGTCTGATGTGTAAAGGGTATGAATGGAGCCCAGCACCTATCAGAGATGTGCTTGCTGGCTGACGACCAATGAGATGTCCAGACTCAAGTAGTCAAGGAGAGAAGATAGTAAGAGGCAGTTGTTGGGAAGATGACAGTTGGGAGGAAGGAAGAGAAAGTGTCTGATGGCATTCATAGTGTGGCCCTGACAAGACTGCACTGATCTACGTGCCCAGCCACATCTTAGCATTGTCAGAAACTGTGACAGAGTGCCCTTAGGGTTAGATTTGTAAGTATAGCGCCATGTGCCTCAGTGAAAGATTGACACCATCAAGCTGTTTACCTCATAGACTGTAACAGCCAAGCTTATAAAAAAACGTGACCACCAAGATTTGTACCCAGTGGTGACTGTAACCACTAAGCTCTGTGCTTCCTGCTGGAGTAAAGTCAAGATGCAAATGTCCAACCCATTGCTGTGCCGTCCTCAAGTAGGATCCCAGGATAGGGTCAAAGGTCACATATAAAACTGACCGAACCATGCTGTTAGTCTGTTTATTTATATGGTGTGGTCTGGAAGGGGTTAAATAAAAGCCACTAGTTTGTTACACAATATACCTGCTCCCTGCGATTGTCAGGGGACCATAAATATACAATTGTTATCCAAACTGGTGTATATTGATGCAGTGCCGTCAGGAAGGGGTTAATGGCCTCTGCAGTAAGGCACATTGGCGGTCACTAAAGGGTTAACCTTGTGGAACACAATGAATATTAGTCATAGACACATGTGACATCACAATTATGTGTGTCATAGGAGAAAAACACCTGTAAAAAGGGGGCGAGCAGCCATATTTGGTGTCGTACCTGATGACCTGAGGACCTTGACTACCCCCACCCACCGCACCTTGACGAAATTTGGAGGTTCTAGCAGGAAGCCCATCACCCAACGGGAGACAAGGGAGATCCTCCTAGCCAACCAGATCAGCCTGGCTGCTGCACCCCCACCCCTCCTACTATTTATGTGGCAGCCACATAGTGGCATTACCCTCTAAGCCCAAGGGAAGGGCAGCCCTCCAGCCATGGTTCCCTAGAGGTTTCCTCCACAGGGGGTTTTCCTCTCCTGAGTGCTAGAGGGTGACTCTCCGTGAGTCGGGGGTTTGCCATTTTTAATATTTTAAATAAACAATTTGGCCATTTTCCCCCCATATAACGTGTTCTGTGTCTTTATTCGTTCTTTGGTTTTAGGGGTGTAGGCATGATTTTCTCAGGGAGGAGATTAAAGGGGTATTCCCATCTAGGACATGTAAGGAATATATCGATAGGATGTGCCATAAATGTCCGATTGGTGTGGGTGGCAACTCTGAGACCCGCTCATATCTCCAGAACAAGGAGCTCCAAAGTAAACGGAGAGCACACTGCACATACACGGTGTCCTCTCCATTCACCACTATGGGACTCCTGAAAATACCAAACCAGTGCTCCGCTATATTCTGAAGTTCCACAGCGGTAAATGAAGGGTGGCCACACATGCACAACTTGCTGTTCATACACTTCGAGGGACTCATGCTAGGACTCTTAGCAGTGTTAGGGAACAGTAGCAGGTGACACCGAGGGGCAACGACTGTGGGGGGAATGAATCATTCTTCTAAGCCAGTTTTATGGCGTAGGAGATTTGCAAATTTAGTCCTATTTTGTGCCTAAATTTGAACACAGCCTGACCTAAACATGTAATTACATATTATATAATATTAGGTGATTACATACAATAAATAAGATATGCGCATCCCCCCATGAGGAATGGGCCTCATGTATCATAGCTATCTACCAGTAAGACTGTCTTCATTATCTATAGCAACCAATCACAGAGCAGCTTTTATTTTTCCAGAGCAGTGAAAGAAATTAAAGCTGAGCTCCGATTGGTTGCAAGGACAGTCTTTAGTAAATGAGACCTAAGATGTACGTAGGAATGGATTTTACGCATGTCTGTACCATCACTGTACAGCAATAACACCACAAGACACAGTCCCAGTGCCCTCATTGTGCCCCTTTACCATAAGTGCCAGATTGAGCTGTCATACATTTACTCGAGTGTCTGGGATTGCCCTCATAACTGCCAGCCATAATTAGTGGCAGCCACACCACCCCTACAGATCCTAGAATTCTGGGCCCTTTGTGATATCCAGTGTCCCCATTAGAGATAGTGACCAACAGCGCCATATAAAAGCCAACCAATGCCCCCATAAGTTTCATCTGCTGTCTTCCTAACTGGCAGCCATAGTTCCACCAAGAAATTCCAGTAGTATTATGCACAGTGATGCCAGGGATGATAGCCCCAGTGCCCCCATAACTGCCAGCTACTGTGCCTCCATAATTAAAATCCACACTGCCACTACAATTCCCTTCAATATTGGTAACATAAGAACTATCCACACTGATGCCAAATGTGACAGCCATAGTGCCCCTACAAATGTCATCCACAGTTCCCCCATAGGTGCTAGCCACAATGCCCGTCTTACAGAGCAACCACAGTGCTACCATAAGAGGCAGTGATTCACAGTGCCATATTAGTACCAGCCAAAGCCCCAATACATTTCATCCACCTCCTCCTTAACTGCTTTCCATAGTTTTGTAGTTCCTCCACAAGTGCCAGCCATCCCTCCTTACAATTCCACAGTTGCCCCATAAAAGATAAATATTTTATAAAGCTCAGCCAAAGCCTCTATAAGTTTGCACTATACCCATAGTTGTGCCATAATTGACATCCAGAGTGCCCCCACAAATGCCATAGCCTCCCCCAGAACAGCCTTTGACTTTAGGACCCTTTTACATTTACGAGTGTTACGGATTTTCTCAGGATGCGTTCAGTGAAACTTGCACTATCAGTTTGGTCTGCAGTTGCATTCAGTGTTTTAGTTTTTTCCATGTCAGTGCATTCAATTTTGATGTGTTTTTCATGCAAGTGAAAAAAACTGAATAATTACAAACAACATCTCTTAGTAACCATCAGTGAAAAACGCATTACATCCGGACTGCATTCAGGTTACATCCGGATGCAATGCGCTTTTCACTGAAGCCCCATTCACTTCTATGGGGCCAGGGCTGCATGAAAACCGCAGAATATAGAACATGCTGCGACGCAGAAATAAAGCGTGAAAAAGAACACTTGTGTGCACAGACCCATTGAAACGAATGGGTCAGGATTCAGTGCGCGTGCTATGCCCTCACATCACACATTGCACCCGCACGGAAAACTAAAACGTGTGAAAGGGTCCTTTGGGTGACTGTACGTCCTCTTTCTGAAACCTAAAAAAATTGTTGGCCAGGATTTATAAATTACAAAGAATTTCCAGGTTTGCCACAGGACGGGCACTATAATCTGCTACAGCAGGTATCAGCAACCATAGGCACTCCAGCTGTTCTCAAACTACAACTCCCAGAATGCTCCATTTACTTCTATGGGAGTTATAAGAACAAAAGCAACTTCTCTGAATTATCCTCCAATATCCCATAATAACGGCATGTACATGCTAGGAGTTATAGTCCTTGTCATGTCCTGTGATATCACATAATAACGAACTGCACATGCTATGAGTTGTAGTCCTCCCATGCTCCCTCTCTGAACAGTCCTCCAATTTCCCATTATAATGGCCTGAACATGTTGGGAGTTGTAGTCCTCTCCTCTTATACCTCCTCCATGTAATGTCCTCTGACATCACATAATAACAGCCTGGACATGCTGTGGGTTGCTCCAGAGGAAGGCAAAAAACCTCTGTGAGGTAGAAGCCAATTTTCCCCACTTTAGGGGAAAAAATTCCTTCCCGACTCCAATCAGGCAATCAGAATAACTCCCTGGATCAACGACCCCTCTCTAGTAACTATAACCTGTAATATTATTACACTCCAGAAATACATCCAGACCCTTCTTGAACTCTTTTAGTGAACTTACCATCACCACCTCCTCAGGCAGAGAGTTCCATAGTCTTACTGCTCCTACCGTAAAGAATCCTCTTCTATGTTTGTGTACAAACCTTCTTTCCTCCAGACGCAAAGAATGTCCCCTCGTCACAGTCACAGTCCTCGGGATAAATAGATGGGAGAGATCTCTGTACTGACCCCGGATATTTATACATAGTTATTAGATCTCCCATCAGTCGTCTTTTTTCTAAAGTAAATAACCCTAATTTTAATAATCTTTCTGGGTACTGTAGTCCACCCATTCCAGTTATTACTTTAGTTGCCCTCCTCTGAACCATCTCCAGCTCTGCTATGTCTGCCTTGTTCACAGGAGCCCAGAACTGTACACAGTACTCCATGTGTGGTCTGACTAGTGATTTGTAAAGTGGCAGGACTATGTTCTCATCACGGGCAACTATGCCCCTTTTGATGCAACCCATTATCTTATTGGCCTTGGCAGCAGCTGTCTGAGACTGGTTTCTACAGCTTAGTTTGCTGTTTACTAAAATTCCTAAGTCCTTTTCCATGTCAGTGTTACCCAGTGTTTTACCATTTAGTATGTACTGGTGACTTGCATTATTCCTTCCTATCTGCATAACCTTACATTTGTCAATGTTAAACCTCATTTGCCACTTCTCTGCCAAGCCTCCAATCTATCCAGATCCATCTGTAGCAGTGTACTGTCCTCTTCTGTGTTAATTACTTTACATAGTTACATAGTTACATAGTTAATACGGTTGAAAAAAGACACATGTCCATCAAGTTCAACCAAGGGTGGGGGTAGGAGTGATGAAGGTGAGGGGGACGGGTAACCTTAAGACATGACTCTACATTTTTTAATATGTGGTGACCTTCTTTTTCTCTAAGAATTTATCTAAGCCTGTTTTGAAGCCCTCAGCTGTCTTTGCTGTGACCAGCTCCTGCGGTAGACTGTTCCACAGATTCACAGTTCTTATAGTAAAGAAGGCTTGTCGCCCCTGGAGTCTGAACCTTTGCTTCTCCAGGCGGAGGCAGTGCCCCCTTGTCTAGTTTAGTGTCATCTGCAAGCCAAACTGTGCAAGCCTTCTACAAGATCATTAATAAATATATTGAAGAGAATAGGGCCCAATACTGACCCCTGTGGTACCCCACTAGTGACAGCGACCCAATCTGAGTATGTGCCGTTAATAACCACCCTCTGTTTTCTGTCACTCAGCCAGTTACTTACCCACATACAGACATGTTCTCCTAGTCCAAACATTCTCATTTTATATAGTAACCTTTTATGTGGTACAGTGCCAAATGCTTTGGAGAAGTCCAGATATACGACATCCATTGATTCGCCGCGGTAAAGTCTAGAACTTACCTCCTCATAGAAAATGATTAAATTGGTTTGACATGACCAATCCCTCATGAAGCCATGCTGATATGGAGTTATTTGCTTATTTTCATTTAGGTACTCCAAGATAGCATCTCTTAGAAAACCTCCAAACAGTTTACCCACAATAGATTTTAAACTTACCAGCCTATAGTTTCCGCTCTCTGTTTTTGGACCCTTTTTCAATATTGGCACCACATTTCCTATGCATCAAACCTGTGGAACACCCCCTGTCAGTATAGAGTGCTTAAATATCAGAAATAAGGGTCTGGCTATGAAATTACTTAATTCTCTAGGATACGGGGGTGTATGCCATCTGGTCCTGGCGATTTGTGTGTTTTAATCTTTTGTCAGACGCCGCTGTACTTCTTCCTGGGTCAGACAGGGCACTTTTAATGAGGAATTTACTTTTACATTCTGATTTCATTTTCCTCAGTGAATAGAGTGGAGAAAAAATATTTAATAGGTTTGCTTTCTCCATATCGCTCTTTGCAACTCCCCCCCTCCTCACTTTGTAAAGGGCCGACTCCTTCAGCTTTATATTTTTTACCATTTATATAATTGAAGAACATTTTAGGGTTAGTTTTACTCTATTTGGCAATTAATCTCTCAGTCTCTAGTTTGTCTGCTTTTATTTGTCTTTTACATATTCTTTTTTCCTTATAGTTTTTCAAAGCTTCCTCGCCACCCTCCTGTTTTAGTGATTTAAATGCTTTCTTTTAGTCATTTATTGCTTTCTTTACAGTTCTATTTATCCACATTGGTTTTTTCTTGTTCCTTAACCTTTTATTCCCATAAGGTATGTACCTTTTAGCCATATCCTCTCATACTCCCTCTATGAATTATCCTACAATATTCTATAATAACAGCCTGGACATGCTGGAAGTTGTAGTCCTCTACTCTTATACCTCCTTTCTGTAATGTGCTCTGATATTACATTATAAAAACCTGGATATGCTGGGAGCTGTAGTCCCTTCCTGTTATACCTCCTCCCTGTAATGTCCTCTTATATCATATCATATAAGCCTCAATATGCTGGGTTTTAGCTCTCTCAAAAAAATCCATATAAACGTCACGTGTATAGAAAAATGAAAAAATACCTTTATTGTGAGTCCATAGACTGGTAAACAAAATATACGTGTATTAAAGACCTCTGTAGAGAAATTCCAAAACCTGATAAAGGTAAGGAAGCATAGACAGTTCATTAGAGATCTGAGTGACTTTCGGGATAATAAGGCCTATAGCTTTAACCCACAGTCTGAGTCAGAGATTTCCTCATCTGAATGTGATCTCTCTGACTCTGAACATTCCAGATCCTATAAAACCAATCCATCCATCAAAAATATCTCTAAATCAAAGAAAAAAACACCTTACAGAGGGCAGAAATGGGGCAGACAAGGGGGCAGGGGAACGAGTGGGGATGGATCCTCATCCTCATCGTCATTGCCCTTAACACCATCTGTTACCAACACTATGCCTTTTTTAGGCAGCAACCAGGCTCCGTATCAGCTGAGGGACCGCAACAGGAACGGGGACACCCGCCCTTAACGGATGAATTACAGATTATTAACTTATCATCCCGTACACTAAAGGTCAGTGAACTGAAAGTCTTACAGAAAGGACTCACCTTTGTGCCTACGACCAATTTTGACATATTCAACTGGGTCAAGGATATACATCTTTTTTGTAGAAGACTCAAATGGCATAAGTTTTTTCATAATACCAACCAGCAGATGTGCGAACAACTTGGTTTGAGTTTTTCGGATTTTCCCGAGTTCCAAACCTTGCTTGAGCTTAGTGAGGAGGGTTCTAGAAATCCGGGCACAGGACCGTTTACTAAACGCTTGAAAAGTACTAGACTGCCACCTCCCGTTAATTCGGAACATATAGATATCTTCCAACGACTAGTGGTCTCTGACCTTGAAAATTTAGAGGTCAATAGACCAACTGGCCGTAATCTAACTAGTGAAGAATCTAGAGCCCTGAAGGACCTAGAGGCAGACAAAAACATTGTTATAAAACCCTCTGATAAGGGCGGCAATTTAGTAATACTTGACCATAATCAATATCAGAAAATGGTCAAGGATCTTCTCAATGATAAATATAGTTATAGTATTCTGCCGTCTGACCCTACCTCAGATTTCAGACTCGAACTTGATACAATCCTTAAGCTAGGTTTGGAGAAAAATGTTCTTATTAAATCCGAATATGAATTTTTGTTTCCTAAAACTCCTCAAGTTGCTACGCTATATGGCTTACCAAAAATCCATAAGGGGTTGTCACCCCTTAAAGGGCGCCCCATTGTTTTGGGTATTAACTCTTTGACTCATCATTGTGGTATTTATCTGGACAAGGTCCTTAGGAATTTCGTTACATCTTTACCATCTTATACTAGGGATACGATGGATTTTTTACGTAAAATTGAACATATATCTGTCGACTCCACTAAAATGCTGGCCAGCATAGATGTGGAGTCCTTGTACACATCAATACCACATGATAAGGGACTTTTAGCCGTGTCTTATTTTCTTGAGGCTAGAGGCACTCAGTACCTATGCCATAATGAATTCATCTTGAGTCTTCTACGATATACTCTTACCCATAACTATTTTCTGTTTAGCGGGTCCTTCTTCCACCAGCTCAGGGGGACAGCAATGGGGAGCCCATGTGCCCCCACTTATGCTAATCTCTTCCTGGGCTGGTGGGAGGATAAAGAGGTGTTCCCGGATCATGACATTTGGTGGAACGCTAAGATCCTCTTTTGGACCCGCTACATAGATGATATTTTCTTGATCTGGGATGGCAGTACTGAGGAGTTTATTACTTTTGTTGATTCCCTCAATAGGAATGAGATTGGACTGTCATTTACTTATGAATTGCAAACTGAATGCCTTACGTTTTTGGATGTTAAAATTACTAAAAGGGATGACAGATTGGTCACCTCTGTTTTCCGTAAGAAAACGGCGACCAATAACATTCTACATTGGTCTAGTCATCACCCTCCCTCTGTTAAGAAGGGAATTCCACGGGGGCAATACCTGCGCATGCGTAGAAATTGTTCCAACTCAGAGAACTTTTTTGTGGAATCCAGAAAACTTCAAAATAGACTATTACAGAGGGGTTATCCACAGGCAATCCTGAGAGATGCCTTTAAATGGGCTCAATCGAGAACAAGGAGTGAACTTTTGATACCTAGGAAAAGAGATTGTAAGGATGACAACTTGATACGCCTAATCTCTACTTTTGATTCGGCTAATGATAAAGTGAAGGCCATTCTTAAGGCATATTGGCCCATTCTGACTATGGACACTGAACTATCAATGGTGATTTCTCCCAATCCTGCGATTACTTACCGACGTGGGAGAAGTCTTCATGATCGATTGGTGGCTAGTCATTATATCCCCCCCCCCCCCGAGAGAGGGCACATGGCTTGACAGGAAGCCCCAAGGAATTTTTAGATGTGGTTCCTGTAAGGCAGGTGCTCTGTGACCAATGAGACTTTTGTTATTAGAGATTTTATTAACTGTCGCACGAAGGGAGTTGTCTACATCTGTCAATGTCCCTGTGCGAGGGACTATATTGGAAAAACTAAACGTGAACTTAGACGTAGGGTTTTGGAACACATCAATGACATTGCTAAAAAAAGGAGACTCCTGTAGCAACCCATATGGTTGAATGTCATGATGGTGACCCTTCGTCTTTACGTTTTTCCGCACTTGAAGTAGTTCCCCTCCCCTTTAGACAAGGAGATTGGGATCGGAGGATCCTCCAAAAAGAAGCTAAGTGGATTTATCGCTTCCGATCCCAGTCTCCGGGTGGATTTAATGAAAGGTTGACATTTACATGCTTCATTTAATCTGGAGTTGTTCCCCTTTAATAGTCCGTTGTTTTTGGTGACTCCCATTCAGTAACCTGGCGAGCCTCTTTATTATTTTTATATTTGAGTGTGACAGCAGCCGAACGGCACGGGAAGTGCCATAAATGTTTCTGTGTTCTATAAGTATCACAGTCTATCATATTAATAATGTAGGGTACTGTTGTATCTATCAGTATCACTTTACCATTTACAATATATTCGTGTTTTATTTCATTCTGCATATTTAGGAGCATATAGGGAGTGTTGTCCACGTTATTTGAGTGTGCATGATATCGATATTGATCATACATCTTAGACTCTCTATATTCTGTAGTTGCACCCTTTACCATCCTGATTAGTATGTTCCATGCGATGCTTCATTTCTGTTTGCATCACGTGGTCTCATACTTCAAGTTATCACGTGGTTGCACGCTGTACGTTGCGTTCCATCTTTGCGTTCCACTTCGCCGGAAGTTGAACACCGGCGGGCGGCTACGCTAGTAACGGCGCCAGCTTATAAAAACCTCTATGCGGGCGCTTGTACGCTGCTGCTCCATCTATGCAGACACTTCGGCTTTGCCCCCTGTCCTGTCACTGGTGAGTCTGGACCTCCTGTCCTGCACTGTTTATTATGCAGTCTTTATCGGGATTGTTTAGTGTGGTCCTTTTCTCTCTCCATAGGTGTTTCAATTGGGCCATATCGTTGCTGACACCTTCGTGCATTCTCTGGGGCTAAGTACCGTTGTTTTTATATTTTCCCTACTAAAATGATTGCATATCAATACCCCCTGATGAACCATTGTTTGGAGAAACGCGTCGGGGTCTCCATGTAATTGGGCATCCACCTCTGACCCATTGGTGGAGTTCACCCATTTGTTTCTATCCGATTATCCTGTTACTGTAGGGTTATCACAGGGCCATACCTAGGTACTTAGGTACGGGGACAGGGGATCCCTACCATCAAGAGATACCCCTGGGCTGAGCCTAGTACGGAGGGTTACCTAGGGATAGTATATTGTTGGTCATCACCACATTTACCCATTATCCACCTACTACCTTGGTCCTGTGTTATATATTTGTTTTTAATACACGTATATTTTGTTTACCAGTCTATGGACTCACAATAAAGGTATTTTTTCATTTTTCTATACACGTGACGTTTATATGGATTTTTTCAAGACTAATTTTGCCACGTGATTTATCTATGTATATTGATTCTCAGTGTTAGCCTATAAGTTGTTTTAGCTCTCTCCTCTTATACCCCTCCTCTGATATCCCATAATATCGACCTGGATATTCTGGGAGTTGTAGTCCTCTCCTCTTATACCTCCTCTTATACCGTCCTCTGACGGTGGTACACAGATTATGGTTTCCATTCTGTGTCTCCCGCTGTCCTGGGTATGGCGTCCTCCTGTTATATAATGGAAGATCTACATATAGAGTTGCCACTTTTCCCAGCAAAATACTAGCTAGGCCAGTGGTTTACCAGGCAGGTGGCAGCCCAAGTGTGGACCCAGGACCCACGGATGAGCTGTTTTGGGCAGCCTGTATTCAAAACAGTGGATGGAGCCGGGAGCAAAAGTGCGGTGGCCTTGATTTTGCCAGCATACTGCAGCTTGTAAAGGGATGTCAGATGTCCAGGCTCAGTCAAGGAGAGAAGACAGCAAATGGCAGTTGAGGGAAAGATGACAGTTGGGAGGAGGGAAGAGAGTATCTGATAGTGTGGCCCTGCCCTGACAAGAGAGCACTGATCCATGTGCCCCACCATATCTTAGCATTGTCAGAAACTGTGAGTTGTCAGAAACTGTGACTGAGTGCGCTTAGGGCGCGATTTGTAAGTATTAAGGCCATGTGCCTCCGTGAAAGACTGACACCATCATGCTGTTTACCTAATAGACTGTTAAGTTGCCCATAGTAACCGCCAAGCTTATAATAAGAATGTGACCATCAAGTTTTGTACCCAGTGGTGATTGTAACCACAAAGCTCTGTGCCTCCTGCTGGATTAAAGTCAAGATGTAACTGTCTAACCCATTGCTGGGCCATAGGGTCACATATAAAACTCACCGAACGATGCTAGTCTGTCATTTATATGGTACAGTCTAGAAGGGGTTAAATAAGAGCCACTATTCTGTTACAGAACATACCTGCTCCCTCAGAGCAGGAAGCCCTGAGATTATTGTGGTAAATATACTGCAGTTAACCAAACTTGTGTATATTGACGTAGTGCGGTCAGGAAGTAGTTAATGGCCTCTGGCGGTCACTAAAGAGTTAACCCTTCGGAACATTAGTCAGACACATGTGACATCACAATTATGTGTGTCATAGGAGAAAAACACCTGTAAAATGCGGGTGAGCAGCCATATTTGGTGTCGTACCTGATGGCCTGAGGACCTTGAGCTTGACTACCCCCACCCACCGCACCTTGACGAAATTTGGAGGTTCTAGCAGGAAGCCCATCACCCAACGGGAGACAATCCTCCTAGCCAACCAGATCAGCCCGGCTGCTGCACCCCCCACCCCTCCTACTATTTATGTGGCAGCCACATAGTGGCATTACCCTCTAAGCCCAAGGGAAGGGCAGCCCTCCAGCCATGGTTCCCTAGAGGTTTCCTCCACAGGGGGTTTTCCTCTCCTGAGTGCTGGAGGGTGACTCTCCGTGAGTCGGGGGTTTGCCATTTTTTAATATTTTAAATAAACAATTTGGCCATTTTTCCCCCATATAACGTGTTCTGTGTCTTTATTCTGTGTCTTTTTTGCGTTCTTTGGTTTTAGGGGTGTAGGCATGATTTTCCCAGGGAGAAAGTTAAAGGAGTATTCCCATTAGGACATATACGGTATATATAGATAGAATGTGCCATAAATGTCTGAAAGGTGTGGGTCTCCACCTCTGAGATCCGCTCATATCTCCAGAACAGGGAGCTCCAAAGTAAATGGAGAGCACACTGCACATATGCTGTTGTCATCTCCATTCACTGCTGTGTTCAAAAATAGCGAGCACGGTGGGCTACTTTAGGAAGTCCCATAGCAGTAAATGGAGAACAAGCAGCACAAGCGCGGCCACCTCTCCATTCGCCACTATAAGACTCCTGAAAATAGCCAAACCAGCGCTCAGCTATATTCTGAAGTTCCACAGCACTAAATTGATTGTGAAATAACCAAGTTAGTGGACCATTGCTGGGACTGTTAGGAGTCCTAGAAGCATACCTCCCAACTGTCCCGGATCCAGCGGGACAGTCCCGGATTGCAGTAACTGTCCCGCTGTCCCGGTACGGGGGAGGTATGTCCTGGTTTATGGCAGCTGTCCCTGCATCCATAGGAGGCAGAGACAGTTGCCTGTATGGCGATGAAGCAGAGAGCTGGCATCAGCTCGCTACTTCATCCATTCTCCCTCCCGTCCCCCCTCAGGCTCTCCATACCTCCCTGCCGTTCTCCACACCTTCGGTCTGGGCGGGGGACAGTGGCAGCCGATAGTCAGCCTTGGCTCCGCCCCCTCCAGCCCCCTCCAGACCAGAGAAGAAGATGTCCTGCTGGTGATGCTGCTAGGAAGAAGGTAAGTATCTGGTGTTTATTTTTTTCAACTTTCTGTCAGTGGCACAATATGGGCATATTACTGGGGGCACAACATTACTGGGGAGCACAATGTGGGGATATTACTGGGGGCACAACATAAACTGGGGAGCACAATGTGGGCATATTACTGGGGCACAACATAACTGGGAGCACAATGTGGCACATTACTGGGGCACAACATTACTGGGGAGCACAATGTGGGCATATTACAGGGGGCCACAATGTGGGCATATTACTGGGGGGCACAATGTGGGCATATTACAGGGGGCCACAATGTGGGCATATTACTGGGGGGCACAATGTGGGCATATTACAGGGGGGCACAATGTGGGCATATTACTGGGGGGCAGAATGTGGGCATATTATAGGGGGGCACAGCTGGGCATCTTACTGGGGACACAGCTGGGCATATTACTGGGGGGCACAGCTGGTCATATTACTGGGGCACATAAAAGGGCATATTACTGGGGGCACATAACAGGGCATATGACGGGGCACATAACAGGGCATATTAATGGGGGCACATAACGGCATATTACTGGGGGCACATAACAGGGCATATTACTGGGGGCACATAACTGGGGAATAATTACTATGTGGGGCAGTAAGGGGACTGGGTGGGATTAGGTGTATAGTTATGTTTTGGGCAGAGTTAGAGGCGTGGTCTAGTGCCGAAAAGATTTGCACAATTTGTCCCTCTTTCTCCATTTCCAAATTTGGGAGGTATGCATCCCTGTAATGTCATATAATATCCCATAGTAACAGCCTGGACATGCTGGGAGTTGTGTTCTCTCCTTTTATACCTCATCCCTGTAATGACCTCTGATATCCCATAATGACAGCCTGGGGGCGTGCTGGGAGTTGTAGTTCTCTCCTCTTAGGCTACTTTCACACTTGCGTTGTGGTTTTCCAGTATTGAGATCCGGCAGAGGATCTCAATACCGGAAAAAACAGTTCAGTTTTGTCCCCATGCATTCTGAATGGAAAGAGATCAGTTCAGGATGCATCAGGATGTCTTCCGTTCCGGCAGCTTTCAGTTTTGTGACCGGACACAAAACCGCAGCAAGCTGTAATTTTGTGTCCAGTCATAAAAAACGGATCTGGCACTGAAACCAATGTAAGTCAATGGTGACGGATCCGTTTTTAGGAGACTAAAAAAACGGACCCGTCACCCATTGACTTTCAATGTATTTAGTGCCTGATCCGTTTTTTTTTTTTCAGTTTTGATTTCACACAACCGCATCCTAACGGAATGGATGCATCCTGATGTGCAAAATCAAAACGGATCAGTTTAATTCTGGTATTGAGATCCTCTGCCGGATCTCCGTACCGCAAGTGTGAAAGTAGCCTTATACCTTATCCTTGTAATGTCCTCTGATATCCCATAATGCCTGGGCATGCTGGAATTTGTAGTCCTTTCCTTCTTTACATCCTCCCTGAGATATCCTCTAATATTCCATGATACCTGTCTGGAAATGCTAGGAGTTGTAGTTCTCTCCTCTTATACCTCCTCACTGAAATGTCCTCTGATATCCTATAATAATGACCTGGACATGCTGGGCCACGGACCCGAAAGCACACAGAAGGCTATCTCCTATCTTCCAGGTCCATGCCTATGCTCCACAAAAGATAGAACATGTCCTATCTTTCTCCACATCTTGCTGATCGTGGACCCATCGCAATGCGGAGTGCAGAAGGTCAGTGCCCGTGTTTTGCAGAACCGCGGTTTGCAGTCCGCAACACGGTCACGGAGGTTCCACAGTCGTGTGAATAGGGCATAAGGTGTCTGGGTGTCTGTCTACAACATTGCTTCCAATGTGCTAGTTTCCCTCTCGTTTTTGGTTTAACAGTGCTTTGACTTCCTTTGTATAGATTTTTTGGGTCACAACTTCTTGAGGTAATCTTTACATCTGTGAACAGGACAACTTGACAGTCGGGATCCCTCTATTTGCTTATTACTTGGTACTATCAGTGTACTGTACTGTTCTAGTCTCTTTTACCAGTTGTTATAAGAGGACTGGCCAGGGGGACTCCAGGGAACTCATAATTGTCTACATAAGGAACTCTCATTGTGAAAATGACAATTTATTGATCAGCAATCAATATGAAGAAGACCAGATGGAATCCCAAGCCACTGACAAAGGACCTTGACGTATAGGGAGGATCACTTAGGGGTCATTTATTAAAGCTGGGACAGGGAAGGACAGGGCAGACTGAAATACACGTGACCACTGAAGCCAGTGATTGACTGTACACTGCAGGCCTAGCGGGAACCGAAGCAGCAGCGCTGGAGCTGCGGGACATTTAAAAGGTAAACTACAAGGAGTAAATGACAGGTCCCTGATATGATGTTAAAGGGGGTTTCTGGGAGTTCTATATTGATGGCCTGTCCTTAGAATAGGTCATCAATATCAGATATTTGAGGGTTCAAAATAACGGTCAGTGGGATGCTCTGGTATCCATTTTCAAAGAGATCTGGCTTAGCTGTTATGGATCTGTTAAGAACGGGAATTATTACACTAATTTGAACAGAGCTTTACAGTACCTTGAAAAAGTATTCATACCCCTTGAACTTTTCCACATTTTTTCACATTAAAACCACAAACCTAAATGTATTTTACTGGGATTTTATGTGAGAGACCAACACAAAGTAGCAAGTAGGTGTTAGGTGAAAAGAAAATGATACATGGCTTTTAAAAATAAAAATCTAAAAATTGCGGCTTGCATTTGTATTCACCCCCCCTGTACTCTTTTAAAATAAATCTAATGTGACCAATTAGTAAACAGAGTCCACCTGTGTGTATATTTATTCTCAATATAACTACAGCGTTCTGTGAAGGCTTCAGAGGTTTGTTAGGGAACATCAGTGATCATGAAAACCAAGGAACACACCAGAGAGGTCAGGAATAAAGTTGTGGAGAAATGTAAAGCAGGGTTAGGGTATAAAAAAAAATATCCCAGGCTCTGAACATCTCATGGAACATTATTCAATCCATCATCCAAAAATGGACAGAGTATGGCACAACTGCAAACCTACCAAGACATGGCAGCCCAGGCAAGGAGAGCACTAATTAGAGAAGCAGCCAAGAGGCCCATGGTGATACGGAGATCCGCAGCTGAGGTGGGAGAATCTGACCACAGGACAACCATATATCATTTTCTTTCTGCTTCACACTTACTTGCTACTTTGTGTTGGTCTATCACATAAAATCCCAGTAAAATACATTTAAGTTTGTGGGTGTAATGTGAAAAGAAATTGCAATTTTCAAGGCAGTGTATATTTTTGAATTCCAGTAATAAAGGTGTACAATACTCCAGGAGTACAATACTTATGACCTATCTTCAGGATAAGTCATCAATATGAGGCCTTCACATTTGCGTGTCAGTTTGATGTCTGTGAAAAAATCAGTCCGTGTTTCATCCGTGAAGCTGTCTGTATTTGGTCTGTGTGTTCATTTTTTTCCCTCCGTGTGTCATCCGTATTCCACGGACACTGATGTGGTTAGTGAAAAACGGACACAGAACATCTGGCCTTCTATAGAACTTGTCCTTGTCCATAATAGGAACAAGAATAGGACATGTTCTTTATTTTTGCAGGTGCTGTGGAACGGACATACAGTGGGGAAAAAAGTATTTAGTCAGTTCTTAGTAAGTTCTCCCACTTAAAAAGATGAGAGAGGCCTGTAATTGACATCATAGGCAGACCTCAACTATGAGAGACAAAATGAGAAAACAAATCCAGAAAATCACATTGTCTGATTTTTAAAGAATTTATTTGCAAATTATGGTGGAAAGTCTTCACAAGGTTGGCACACACTGTTGCTGGTATGTTGGCTCATTCCTGCATGCAGATCTCCTCTAGAGCAGTGATGTTTTGGGGCTGTCGCTGGGCAACACGGACTTTCAACTCCCTCTAAAGGTTTTCTATGGGGTTGAGATCTGGAGACTGGCTAGGCCACTCCAGGACCTTGAAATGCTTCCTACGAAGCCACTCCTTTGTTGCCCTGGCGGTGTGCTTGGGATCATTTTCATGCTGAAAGACCCAGTCATCTTCAATGCCCTTGTTGATGGAAGGAGGTTTGCACTCAAAATCTCGCGATATGTGGCCCCACTCATTCTTTCATGTACACGGATCAGTCGTCCTGGTCCCTTTGCAGAGAAACAGCCCCAAAGCTTGATGTTGCCACCCCCATGCTTCACAGTAGGTATGGTGTTCTTTGGATGCAACTCAGCATTCACTCTCCTCCAAACACGATGATGTTGTGTTTCTACCAAACAGTTCTACTTTGGTTTCATCAGACCATATGACATTCTCCCAATACTCTTCTGGAACATCCAAATGCTCTCTAGAAAACTTCAGACGGGCCCGGATATGTACTGGCTTAAGCAGGGGGACACGTCTGGCATTGCAGGATCTGGGTCCCTGGCGGCATATTGTGTTACTGACGGTAGCCTTTGTTACGTTGGCCCCAGCTTTCTGCAGGTCATTCACTAGGTCCCCCCATGTGGTTCTGGGATTTTTGCTCACAGTTCTTGTGATCATTTTGACCCCATGGGGTGAGATCTTGCGTGAAGCCCCTGATCAAGGGAGATATCAGTGGTCTTGTATGTCTTCCATTTTCTAATTATTGCTCCCATAGTTGATTTATTCACACCAATCTGCTTGCCTATTCCAGATTCAGTCTTCCCAGCCTGGTGCAGGTCTACAATTTTGTTTCTGGTGTCCTTCGACAGCTCTTTGGTCTTCACCATAGTGGAGTGTGACTGTTTGAGGTTGTGGACAGGTGTCCTTTATACTGATAACAAGTTCAAACAGGTGCCATTACTACAGGTAATGAGTGGAGGACAGAGCAGCCTCTTAAAGAAGAAGTTACAAGTCTGTGAGAGCCAGAAATCTTGCTTGTTTGTAGGTGACCAAATACTTATTTTCCACCATAATTTGCAAATAAATTCTTTAAAAATCAGACAATGTGATTTTCTGATTTGTTTTCTCATTTTATCTCTCATAGTTGAGGTCTACCTATGATGTCAATTACAGGCCTCTCTCATCTTTTTAAGTGGGAGAACTTGCACAATTGGTGGCTGACTAAGGCCTCTTTTACACTAGCGGCAGTCCGGATCCGGCAGGTGAAGGGTGCCGTCGGATCCGGACTGGCGCAGGGACATGTGTGGACACGCGGTTCCGGCCCCACACATGACACACAGTACCATATACAGACATACACACACATACACACAAACACATACATACTTACATACTCCAGCCAGGCAGGCCGCACGTCTTCACGCCCAGGAGGCTCGCAGCTATGACGATTCCCCACAGCGCCCTCTGCTGGGCGCTTTAGGGAATCGTCATAGCGGCGCGCCTTCTGGGTATGAAGGCGTGCAGCCTGCCTGCCTGGAGTATGTAAGTATGTATGTATTTGTGTGTATGTGTATACGTGTGTATGTCTGTTGTATGTCCGTATGTATGTCTGTATGTGTAGGTGATGGATCCGTCCTGAACTCCATTGAAAGTCAATTGAGGGCGGATCCGTTTACCATTGTGGTCCGTCCCCATTGACTTGCATTGGGGGTCATTCCGGATCCGTCTTGGTGCAGATGCCTGGACCGGAGAGAAAACCGCAGCATGCTGCGGTTTGTTCTCCGGTCTGAAGACGGAACGGAATGCTTTCAGGAGCATTCTGTTGTCTTCAGTTCAGTTTTGTCCCCATTGACAATGAATGGGGACAAAACTGAAGCGTTTTTTTTTCCGGTATTGAGCCCCTATGACGGAACTCAATACCGGAATTTAAAAACGCTAGTGTGAAAGTAGCCTAAGTACTTTTTTTCCCCACTGTACAATGTCTTTTGCAGCCCCATTGAAGTGATAAAATCAACAGTCGTGTGCATGAGCCCTTGAGCTGAGTACAGGTTATCAGTATTGTACTCCTAAAAAAAAAACCTTTAATGTATTACTAAATATAATTATATATTTAATAATTTATATTTAATATTTATTACTGGAATGAAAAAAAGTAGCCCGCTTCCAATATCTCCAAATCAAACTGTCTATAGCATCCAATCAGAGCTCAGCTTTCATTTTTTCAGAGCCCTGAAAGCTGAGCTCTGATTGGTTTCTATGGGCATCTCCAAATCTATTAGGCTAATATAAAGCTCTGTTCATATTAGTCTAAAAGTTCCTGTCCTTAATAGATTCATAACAGTCTCTTTGAAAATGGATACCAGCACATCCCTATGGCCCATGCATGCATTTCAATGACTAGGGGTGTAGTCCACACACAAAATAATTTGGCATTTTTTAGCAGCAAAAAACGTCACAGCAATTTTATGGTGCCACATGTGTTTTTTTGTGCTTTTTTAGAAACATTTCTGTGTAAATACATTTGTAAATAGTTTTTTTTTTCACCCCAGGTATTAACCTATAGAGAACAGGTTGAAAAAACACCAGAAAAAAGCTCATATGCTTTAACCACTTCCTGTCCGCCCATAGGATATAAATGTCCGGGAAGTGGTTAGTTATCTCTGCACAGTGGGGTACCTGCTGTCAGTGACAGCAGGGTACCCCAAAGAGAAGGCAGGGACCTTTCCCAGGGGTCCCTGCCTTCTAGATCATTGTATACACAGCGCTCACCGCTTCCTGTTCCGGCCCGGCGGTCACGTGATCGCCAGGGTCGGGAGAGTGCAGGAGCTGCCGGGTCTCTCATAGTCCCAATCAGCCCTGCACTGAGGCTGTAGAGCATAGTATTATGCTGTACAGCCTCTCTGGGGGTGTATTTCCCCTGTAACTGGGGCTACTATGTCAGCCCCAGTTACAGGAGAAATCAAGTGTAAAAAAAATAAAATAAATAAGTGAAGAAAAACAATAAAAAAAATTTCCCCCCAAATATGTTATTAAAAAAATGTTACAAATAAAAATAAATAAATAAAATAGACATATTTGGTATCACCGCGTCCACAACAACCGGCTCTATAAAAATATCACATGATCTACCCCATCAAGTGAACTGCGTAAAAAAAATCTAATAAAAATTATGCAAAAACATAATATCAAACAATCAAAAAGTCGTATGCATCTCAAAATGGTAGCAATAAAAACGTCACCTCATCCCGCCAAAAATGAGCCCCCACACAAGATCATAGCCAGAAAAATGAAAAAAATGGCTCTTAAAAATTGCAACACAAAATTTGTAAAACGTAAAAAAAATAAAATAAAACATAGACATATTTGGTATCGTTGCGTCCGTAACATTTGGCTCTACAAAAATATCACATGATCTACCCCATCAAGTGGACGATGTAAATAACAAATATAGAAAAATGCCCCTAAACTTTGTTTTTATTTAAGTTTACCTCCGAAAAATTATATTAAAAAGTAATCAGAAAGCCGGATATACCCCAAAATGGTGCCAATAAAAAGCACAGCTTGTCCCGCAAAAAATAAGCCCTCACGCAGCTCAGTCCACAAAAAAATTAAAAAGTTATCGCTCCTAAAAACCATGACATAAAATTCCATGTTAGAAAATGTAGATGCTGCTCCTCCCCTTCTGAGCCCTGGCGTATCCCCAAATAACAGTTCACCACCACATGTGAGGTGTTTCTGCAAACTGCAGAATCAGGGTAATAAATATTGAGTTTTGTTTTGTTGTTAACCCTTGATGTGTTACAGGAAAAAAATGATTAAAATGGAAAATCTGCAAAAAAAGTGAAATTTTGAAATTTCACATCTATTTTGCTTTAATTCCTGTGGAATACTTAAAGGGTTAACAACATTTCTAAAACCAATTTTGAATAGTTTGAGGGGTGTAGTTTCTAAAATGGGATAATTTATGGGTGGTTTCTATTATGTAAGCCCACAAAGTGACTTCAGAACTGAACTGGTCCTTTAAAAAGTTGATTTTGCAAATTTGCAAAAATTGCGTCTAAAATTCTAAACCTACTGTCCTAAAAAAATAAAATGACACTACCAAAATGATGCCAACGTAAAGTAGACATATGGGGAATGTAAATTAAAAAGTATTTTATGGGGTATCACTATCTGTCTTAAAAGCAGAGAGATTCAAATTTAGAAAACAGTGAATTTTTTCAAATTTTCGTTAACTTTTGGATTTTTTTATAAATAAAATTAAAACTTATCGACTCAAATTTACCAATAAAGGGTTTCTGTCACCAGAAAATAGCCCATATAAGTGGCTGTAATTTCCATTGTGCCCATGACAGGTGACACCATATATGTAACTAAAAATCCCCCTACTGCAGCCGTTGTCTCAAAATCATAAAAAGTGATTTTTATAATATGTAAATGAGCTTTCGCTAGGTGCAGGGGGGCAGTAACCCTGCACCTAGTATCGTCTTTAGCCCACCTCTAGCCACGCCTTCCTTCTCCAGATTGACTGTCTGTAGCTGAAATCCTGCGCCTGCGCTTTGCGCTTTACATTCGGCGCAGGCACAGTGACTGCCGATGCCTGCCGAGTACTGGCAAACCGAATGTAAAGCGCACGGCGCAGGCGCGGGCTTTCAGCTACGGACAGGGCCGGCAGCGCAGAGAAGAAGCTGCCTGGCCCTGTCAATCTGAAGAAGGAAGGCGTGGTTAGAGGTGGGCTAAAGACGATACTAGGTGCAGGGTTACCGCCCCCTGCACCTAGCGAACGCTCATTTGCATATCATAAAAATCAATTTTTTGAGATAACGGCTGCAGTAGGGGGATTTTTAGTTACATATATGGTGTCACCTGTCATGGGCACATGGGAAATTACAGCCACTTATATGGGCTATTTTCTGGTGACAGAAACCCTTTAACTTGAAGTACAATGTGTCACAAGAAAACAATCTCAGAATCGCTTGGATAAGTAAAAGCGTTCCAAAGTTATTACCACATGAAGTGACACATGTCAGATTTGCAAAATTAGGCCTGGTCAGGAAGAGGGTAAATGGCCCAGATGTGAAGTGTTTAACATGCTGCATTTTTCAAAAAACACCATAGTTACAAAAACCGCCGCTATAGGGTGATTTCACACATAGGGGGAGATTTATCACAATGGTGTAAAGTAGAACTGACTTAGTTGCCCATAGCAACCAATCAGATTCCTCCTTTCATTTTCCACAGGAGCTTTGAAAAATGAAAGGTGGAATCTGATCGGTTGCTATGGGCAACTATGTCAGTTCTCCCTTATACCAGTTTTGATAAATCTCCCCCATAGTATTTTTGGAAAAATGGCACTGCAGTGTTTTAAGCATTTTTTTGAACCAAAGCCAGAAGTGGATCTGTCAGGAGGGAGAAGTATCATTATATGTAAGTGTGCAGAATTTATATGCAGTCTGTGACATCCCATTCACTAGAACAAATGGGGAAAGCTTCTGGGGAATTTATCGTTACATTTGTGTCAAAAATCTGGTGGAAAAATGTCTCAATTTTTAGCACATGGCATTTTTGAACAAAAAACTCTTGCCACTTATGAAAAGTGGATCAGAAATTCCATGTGGTTACTGTGTTAATTTGGTGTACTGTATGCCAACCATGTACTGCGACCATATTTAAAGAAAATTAAAATTTATCAAGCACTGTGCAACGTTTAATAGATTTGGCGCAAATTATGCCAACTCAGACTTAAAGGGGTCGTCCAATTTTAGGGTGGACAGTCCACCCTACTTTCAGGACGGACGCAGGTCATGTGTGCTGCTGCAGCCAATGACTGACCACAGCGGTGACATGTCTCCCAAGTTGGGACCAAAGCGTGGCAAATCCAGCAGTGGACCAAAGGACTGGAGATGAGCGGCGGAGAGCCTCCCTCCATAGGTCTGAGTTGCCTAAAAGTGTTTGAAACCTGGACAACGCCTTTAAGAAAAATTGACTTAAAAAATTCCCCTCATAATAGTTCCCTACTTTGTCTTTTTTAAGGCTGGGTTCACACGTGACTGCAGATTTGCTGTTGCAGATTTTAATGCAGCAATTCCGCAGTGCTTTACAGTACCAAAGAGGATGAGAATTTCTGAATGCCAATCCTCATGCTGTGTAAAAAAAAAAAAAAAACGTAGCCGAAAAGCTGCGGTATGGCGGATTTGAAATCAGCAGCATGTCAATTTATACAGCGGATTTCTCTTGCGGATTTCACCCTTTGCAATGGAGAGGGTGAAAGCCGCTGGTTCTTCCAGGCAAAAACCGCATTGAGTACATGCAGCTTTGTAGCGATTTTTGCTGTGGAAACGCAACAAAAACCACATTGGATTTTTTGGGTGGATTTTTAGTCACTTGTGAACCCAGATTAATGCTGAAGGGGTTAAGCAAGAATGTGTGTAGCTGATGCAGGTTCCACCTCTAAGCTGCCCTTAAGGCGTCCACGGGAAAATAGCGCTAAAGTACCGAAAAACAAAGAGCAGAGATAAAGGTGATGGCTGTGGATGAGCTGAGAGTGTTCCTGCACTGTTTACCCTGCTAAATGTTATCACGGTCATCTGCAGGGAATAATTGTCCTCTTCAGCCCCGCGCCAACGACTATCCTATAAGTAAACACAATGAGCAGCTCACCCATCGCAGGCTTTGATGTCGGAGCCCAGAGCAGTGTTTACTGTCACACGTTCTGGTAAAGATCCGAGATCACTGCCCAGAACGGCTACGACGTCTTCTTATTTTTTTTCATATAGACCACAGTGTCTTATTATTTTTTTTTTCATAGTAATAGACTATCAAAACTGGTGTAAAGGAAAAATGGTCCATAGCGGCCAATCAAATTCCACCTTTCAGTTTTCAGAGCTCCTTTGGAAAATGAAAGGATCAATCTGATTGGCTGCTATGGGCAACTAAGCCAGTTTTCCTTTGCACCAGCTTGGAGAAATCTCCCCCAATTCGTGTTTCAGTTCCTCAGCATTTTCAAGACCTCTGCTTGCCGTCAGAGAACAAGAACATTTCTTACTTACATCTCAAACTTTGCAGACCTAAACTTCTAACAGCTTAGTGCTTGCTACAATTGTACCCACATGGAATCGCGGCAGTGCAAATCTCCCTAGTGTTCCGAGCAGTTCGTTAGAACGAGACATTGCAGGTAAAATGAAGTCAGACCGTTGGGATTGCCTAGTCTGGATACAATGCAGCAATCTGTCTTGCAGATTTCGCTACCTTTACAAAAAAAAACAATTTTCCTCCTTTTTGTAAAGAATTGTGGAGAAAAAACAATTTTGATCTAATTGTGTGACTGAATACACCCTTAGATGTCATCTGTTGAGGAGGTGGGGAACTAAGATGTGCAAGGTTGTGCAAGCTGTGGAGATTCAGATCAGTGAAGTTATGTTGTGCGACAAACTGGTCGCCGTGTGCCTGCAATCGCTTAAAGGGGATATTCTGGTAGGTAAAAGTTATCCTCTGTCCACAGGATTGGGGAAAACTATCAGATCAGTGGGGTTCCTACTGCTGGGACCCACACCAATCCCGAGAACGGGGGTCCCGTATCCCCTGCTGGTCCCCTGAAATGACCAGAGCTGCCGGTTGCACATGTGAGCGGCCCCTCCATTCATTACTATGGGAGTTCCGGAGATAGGTGAGTACAGAACTCCCATAGAAGGCCCCATGAACACGACCGTATTTTCATTCCGCATACAATTTTTGTGGATCGGAATGCAGACCTATTAATTTCATTTGTCCATATGGCAGGACCTGCAGAAGGGAAAAATACGGGATGCACACGGCCAGTATCTGTGTATTGCAGATCCTTGATTTGTGGACCGCAAAATGCATACAGTCGTATGCATGGGCCTAACGTAAATGCAGATGAACAGGAAGTTTTGGGAGCATATACAGTTGGGGCACGCCTGTTGTTTGAGCGCAGCAGACTGCGCACAGATGAGCTCAACACCCAAAACATCATGCAAAAAATACTTTGTAATGAATTTCAGAATTCACAGAATTAAAGTAACATCTGGCCGTATGAAAACCCCCCAGAAAAATGCAGTAAAAAAAAACATATATAAAAAAGCAGGAAAATCAGAAAAAAAACAAACCAAAAAAGCTACTGGTATGTGTGAAACTTGTGTTTGTGTGTTGTTGCATATGGTGGCTTTTTAGGTATTTAGCATTTTATGTTGTGTGTGTGTTTTTTTTTACTGCCTTTTTTATTTTTTTATTTTATTTTTCCCCATAAACATCCATTGTATTATTTATTTTTGCCTTACTTGAAAACAGGCAAGTAGAAATGTGTGTTTTTTAATGGCTGTTTTCCATAGCATGTTTTTACTAGAGTATATTTTTCACGCTGCTGTACAAGAGCAAGTGACATTACAGAGGGGGTACATATTTTTCTATATAAAAACACAAGGCTTGCAAAAAATGCATAAAGCTGCGTGTGTTCAAAGTATTTGGCCAAAAACACCACAAAAATGTGTGTTGTGTTTTTTAATGGCTGTTTTCCATAGCATGTTTTTACCAGAGTATATTTTTCACGCTGCTGTACAAGAGCAAGTGACATTACAGAGGGGGTACATATTTTTCTATATAAAAACACAAGGCTTGCAAAAAAATGCATAAAACTGCATGTGTTCAAAGTATTTGGCCAAAAACACCACAAAAATGCTAAAAACGACAAAAAAAGAGATTACTTCCTCATCTGGCAGCCATCTTTTTCTGACCTGTGCCTGTATGAGGGAAATGTATCAATGTAATTATGTGTTATTCCATAATAGGTACCTGCCCTTAGTATGAAAAACCCTTCAAAATGTGATTACATAAGAATTTTTTTGCAGTTTTTATGCCATGGTTTCATTAATTGTGGACAAAATTGTCAAATTATAATAATATATATCATGGTTTTGCTTCAGTTGTGAAAAGCACAGCAAAAAACACAACAAATCACAAAAAATGTCTTGTGTATTATACACCTTTTTTGTGTAAAGCTTTTCGAACCCTCACAGCGCCCCATCGCGAAGAGAAATAGTGCTGCAAGGAAAAGTGATGACATCTCGACACAGAAAACCCCTTTCTTCTGACACGTTATAGATGTTGGAGCATGATAAAAATGACATAATCTGGAAGAGAATCCCCAGATATTGCATACAGATTTTGTTGAGGATTCTGCATGCAATGGGTAAACTCCTCCATTAGGGCACACTGCACACTTGAAAATCCACAGCATGCGAAAACCTTATTTCTTTGCATAGTTCTGCACATTGCAATGGAAATGTGGTCCCTATGGCCAAGTTCACATTTCAGTTATTTGGTCAGTTATTTCCATCAGTTATTGTGAGCCAAAACCAGTAGGGGACCCTACTCACAAATCAGGTGTAATGTAAAGATTTGCACGTATTCTGTGTTTTTGACCCGTACCTGGTTTTGGCACAAAATAACTGAAGTGTGAAATCAGCCTAAGGCCTCATGCACACGAACGTATTTTGTTTCCACGTCCGTTCCGTTTTTTTTGCGGATAGGATGCGGACCCATTCATTTCAATGGGTCAGCAAAAAATGCAGACAGTACACGGTGTGCTATCGCATCAGTATGTCCGTTCCGTAGCCCCGCAAAAAAAAATAGAACATGTCCTATTCTTGTCAGTTTTGCGGACAAGGATAGGCATTGTTACAATGGATCCGCAAAAAAAAAAACGGAAACATGGATACCATACGGAACGTCATTCGTTTTTTTTGCGGATCCGCAATTTGCGGACCGCAAAACACATACGGTCGTGTGCATGTAGGCTAATACTCTGTGTATTTCCTATTACACATTCAGGTTTTTTGATGCAGTTTTTAAAACCAAAGCCAGAAGTGGATTCAAAGAGAGGAGAAGACATTGGTCCTGATTTATGATGCCTTCACTCCAGAATTCTGGCTTCAGGAAGTCGGAAAGGGGGCTTTCTTGTGGGTTCACACACAAAAATGTTAAGCCTTTTTACACCACTAACTCCAGTTTTGAAATATGGGTGGGAAAGTGAGTTTCACTGAGACTTTTTTAAAAAGTTGCAAAAAAATGTTTCAATCTCACTCCAGTAGGAGGGTGGGGTAAGAAAACTGAAGTAGCTTTTCTAGACTAAAGTGTTATGTTTAAGGCTAGGGCGACACAGCGACAAGAAAGTACCACGACATTTCATTTAATGTATGTTAATAGTGTTGCATTGAAATATGCGACATTCTGTGACACAATGGTTACAAAAAATCCAGACATGCTTTTTTACATGATTTTGTGTCACAAGTTTTGCATTTTTGCCAACATTTGCAGGACTTCATGGATTTTTTAACATGTTAAAAAAAAACCCTCCACCTCCAGTCCTCTACACTTATAAGGCCTCGTCCACATTTCCATGTCAGTGACACATCCTTGAAAAAAAGCTGTCTGTGAAGGATCCGTGGTTGGTCCGTGTGTCTGTTTTTACCATCCGTGTGGCATCCGTAATTCACTGACGTTGCTCAGCTGAAAAATAATTTCCAAAGAATCTCCTATTAGTCATCAGTGAAAAACGGACGCATCACGGACACAACACGGATGTATGTCAGTGATTTTCATGGACCCATAGACTTCAATGGGTGTGCTTGGTCCGCATCACGTATCAAAGTAGTGCATGTCCCCGTGATTTTTTTACTGACCCATGCTCAGTAGAAAAATGCTGAAATGTGAACAGATACATTTAAATCAATGGGTACGTGTGCTGTCCGTGAAAAATGCGGACAGCACACGTCAGTGAAAAACGGAAATGTGGACGAGGCCTAAGGCTACTTTCACACGAACATTCTGTTTTGCGGTCTGCAAATTGCGGATCCGCAAAAAAAACGGATGTCGTCCGTATGGCATCTGTATTTTTTGTGGATCCATTATAACAATGCCTATCCTTGTCTGCAAAACGGACATGAATAGGACATGTTCTATTTTTTTTGCGGGGCTACGGAACGGGCAAACGGATGCGGACAGCACACAGTATGTTCTCAGTATTTTTTGCGGACCCATAGAAATGAATGGGTCCGCATTTTTCATGTGAAAAATGCGGATCGGAGCCCGCAAAAAATACTGTCGTGTAAAAGAGGCCTAAGGCCTCATGCACACGAACGTGTGCCGGCCGTGCCCGTGCTGCGGGCCTCAAACTGCGGTCCGCAATGCACGGGCACTGACCGTGAGGCCACCGCATGCGGATCGCAGACCCATTCACTTGAATGGGGTCCGCGATCCGCATCTGAGGGTCCGCACCGCAAAAAAGTAGTGGTAGTAGTTTTTGCGGTGCGGAGGCACGGCCAGAAACACCACGGAAACACACCATGGTGCTTCCGTGGTGTTCTGATCTGTGCCTCCGCTCCGCATCTCTCGGATCGCGGACCCATTGAAGTGAATGGGTCGCAGCACGCAGCACGGGCACGGCCGGCACACGTTCGTGTGCATGAGGCCTAAGTCTGTGGGACTGATAAAACTCAGTACACATGCAGTGTTTTCTTCCTTTACTGCTCTGACAATGGCTTTTTCTCAGATGCTTTCCTATACACTTCTGGATATGGAAAAAAAACACTGAAAAAAATCATTATAAAAATGTGCTAAAAAACAGTGCATGCAACATGAAAAAAGCATGCATTTTTACAGACATTTTTTTTACCACCATAAAATGACAAACCAAATTTATGTAGCCTTTGGATGGGGTCACCCATAGTTTTTTTTGTGTTTTGCAATGTTTTTTTAATCAAGAAAGGCCAGCCCCAGATGTCTCATGGCCTCTTTTACACGATCAGTATTTTTCATCAGTATTTGGTCAGTATTTGTAAGCCAAAACCAGGAGTGGAAACTACAGAGAAAAGGTATAAGGGCTCATTCAGACAGCCGTATGATGTCCGCAAAAATACGGATCCGTTTTTTTGCGGATGTCCGCAAAAAAATGGATAGCATTCCGTGTTTTTGCGGACCCATAGACTTCAATGGGGCTATGTCCTGATTTTCACGGACAAGTATAGAACATGTTTCATTTGTTTTGCGGAGCCATGGAATGGAAAAAAAGGCCCATAGAAGTGAATGGGTCTGTAGGTAATCCGCAGAAAATGGATCCGCATTTTTGCGGCTATCATACGGTCGTCTGAATGAGCCCTAATAGAAATATTTCTGCCTCGTTTGTGTTTTGGACCCCCTCCTGGTTTTGGCTTACAAATGCTGATGCAAAAATACTGACCGTGTAAAAGAGGCCTAGGTAAATGCCATTTTATAATAGCTTTGTCTGAGTATGATGTTTTTTCCTTCTTTTCTTGCATTCTTGTCCCATAGACATCCATTAATGTTTTTACCCTGCAAGTGCCAGTTTGTGTTGCTTTTTGTAATGGCATTTTTACATGGTAGTTGTACCAATGTATTTTCCCCCTACTGCTCTACAGCAGAATTGATATTACAGGGGGTATAAACTTTGCAATAAAAAAAATCAAAGCATACAAAAATGCAATTAGAAACCAGCAAAAAACATACTGTATGGCCAAAAATGCCTCAAAAACACCTAAAAAAATGCTACAACCAGTGCTGATCAAATCAGGCCTTTTTAGGCAAAAAAGGCCTTGATAAAAACTATGTGGTGAATTTATCATTAGGAGAATATTTGAAGTCAGTTTTGCTTGCATCTATGTTGGAGTACTTTCTGCCACATTTATCAAACGTCACAGGTTGTGTGATAAATGTGGCTTGTCCTTAAACCTAACACTTCTGTCTAGAGAAGCTACTCCACTTTTCCTACTCCACCCTCCTCCTGGAGTGAGATTGCGACTATTTTGCGACTTTTTTTAAAAAGTCGCAATGATAAATCTGGAGTGAAACTCATTAACATAGCTAACCACACCCACTTTTCCACCCATATTACAAACTGGAGTGAGTGGTGTACACATGCAAAAAGTCGCAAAAAAATGCGCAAAAAAGTCGCAAAAGCCCTATCGTGCGACTTTTTGAAGACAGAATTCTGGAGTGAAGGTGTGATAAATCAGGGCCTATGTGGGGAATTTAACAAGTCAGTTTTGAAGTTAGTTTTTCTGGAGTCTGCCTTGGCTTAATTTGCTCCAAATTTATCAATTGTTGCAAGCTGTTTACTCCCACTTTTCAGAACTGGAGTGAGTGGTGTAAAAAGCAAAATGTTGCATAACTGTTGTGCAAATAAGCCTAAAAAGTGGTAGATCCCTGTTTTGCAATTCTTTGAATCCAGAATTCTGCAATGCATGGCTTGATAAATTCCCCTATGTGTGGAAGCGCCCTTAGGGCTCATGCACACAACCATATGTATTTTGCGGTCCGCAAAAAAAACGGATCCGCAAAAAAATACGGATGCCGCCCTTGTGCATTACGTATTTTGTGGAACGGAACAGCTGGCCGCTAATAGAACAGTCCTATCCTTCTCTGTAATGCGGACAATAATAGGATATGTTCTATTTCTTTGCGGAGCAGACATACGGAAACAGAATGCACACAGACCCATTGAAATGAATGATTCTGCATACGGTCCACAAAAAAACGGAATGGACACAGAAAGAAAATACATTTGAGTGCATGAGGCCTTAGGTTTACAACTAGAGGTATGTAAGAGAACTGCTCCACATCATTTTTAATTCCTGCAGATTTGCTGGACACAAGACACATTAAAAAAAGGAAAATTTGAATTTGTGATTATAATGCTGTTGTCACACTACATCTTTTTCTTGGTGTTTTTTTTTTCTTGTAAAAGATGCCATGAAATTGCTGTTTTTCACTGGTGTTTTTTTTTTAGTCATACAATTTTTTTTTCTTTTTCTGAGAAGTCTTTGGGAAAACACATGAAAAAGCAGTATTTGTAGGGCGCTTTATAATTTCCTATTGGATATAGAACAATCGTTTTGCTCCAAAAAAAAAAACTATTAAAAAAAAAAAGACTTGGAGTGAAACCACCCTAAGCTCTCGTTCACATTTCCGCATCAGTGTCACGTCCGTGAAAAAAAAGTATGTTTCATCCGCGAATCTGTCCAAGAAGAATCAGTGGTTGGTCCATTTTTACCATCCGAGTATCATCCATAATTCATTGACGTTGCTCAGCTGAAAATTAATTTCCAAAGAATCTCCTATTAGTCTTCAGTGAAAAAAGGACCCAACACGAACACAACACGGATGTGTGTCAGTGATTTTCACGGACCCATAAACTTCAATAGGCGTGCTTGGTCCGCATCACGGATCAAAGTAGTGTATGTCCCTGTGATTTTTTTACTGACCCACGGTCAGTAAAAAAATACTGAAATGTGAACAGATACATTAAGGCTTCATTCACACTACCGTATGTATTCAGTGTCCATATAAAAACAGAACGGAAGACATACGGAAAGTCTTCCGTAGTGTTCCGTAATTTTGCGGACCCATTGACTTTAATGGGGCTACGGACGTGTTTTGCGGCCAAGTATAGGACATGTTTCCTTTTTTTTGCGGGAGAACTTCCGTAATATACGGATGCGGAATGCACACGGTGTGCATTCCGCATTTTTTTTTCTCCTATGGAATGAATGGGTCCGTATGGTTCCGCATCTTATCCGCAAAAATGCGGATAAGATACGGAAATGAACATACGGTAGTGTGAATGAAGCCTTAAATTAGTGGGTACGTGTGCTGTCCGCAGAAAATGCAAACAGCTCACGTCGGTGAAAAACAGAAATGTGAACGAGGCCTAAGGGTACAGCCACAGAAAGCAGCCATACTGCAGTTGGGATGGAAGGGTTCAGTCCATCATGTCTCCGTTATTTTTGACGGAATGGAAAGTCCTGCAGGAACTTTTTTTGTAAAAAAATTGCAGGACTCTAATAGAGCGGACACTAACATAACATAATGCTCAAAAGCACACATTTATACAATTTCCAGAACTTTGCGGAATCTGAATGTGGCTGCATTGGCTCAGCTGCGCTGTGTAACTCCCCTAATATCACTCGTCATAATTTATGAATTGTGTGACTGTGGACCCCTACAAGTAGTGTAGGGGATGCCTAAATATGGCATGGTCCCCATTGTGTACAAAGTGCTGACCTAGTGGAGGAACCAGACGTGAGTATATATATATATATATATATATATATATATATATATATATATATACACACACATATATGTACACACACACACAAAACTCAAAGCTAAATATCTAGTACTCCCCAGTAGTGGTTGTAGCAGCAATATAATGTGAAGAAATGCATTTAAAAGGGAATATAAAGAGCTTAATGGGAAGGAATAAGATTAAGAAGTTTAACATCAGCTCCAGAGTCGTAGAGGGATGAGGAATCTGGTTGAGGTTTAACTTCCATATCTGATTTCACATCACTGCATGTATACGGTGCAGCCACATACTGGATATACCTACTACTAGAGGCTGAAGGAACATGCATCTTACACACTTGTATTTTTAGAGTATCATATGTTTACTCACTGAAGAAAACTGGGATTAAGTTCAACAAACGTACATAGAGAGTCCTCAGTGTAACCCAAACTGTGACCCCATTTACTGACTGCGGTCACCCCCCCATCCCATACAACGATGATTCATTCTTAACTTGTTCACTGCTGGTAAAAAATTTACATGGACCTAAAAACTTGGAGCAATAATATAAAGGCGCCAGGGTGTAGCTTGTAAATTCCTAAAGCTTGGTGTTGTGGAGTTTTGCAGGCATTTTACGATGTCGCTTTCCATAGGAATTTCCAAGGATAACAGAATCCAGCTCAGTTGTGGCAAGGAAATGGTTAAACAAGGTCTGATAGGAAGGGACTTGCAGAGCTGGGATATGTGTGTTGATGTTCTGCCCCAGCATAGTGTCCTCCTGTCTTACAAAGGCTTTGGAGACCGGTGTGTTTGGGATTGAAGCCACCCACCCCTTCCTTGTGTCTCTCCCACACACCCTCCCCTCTCTCCTCACCGCCTGTCCATACTACTCCCCCTCCTGTAGATGTAGAGGGCAGTCACCAGCACAGCACCTGGACAGTAGGATCAGCCCCACAGATTACTTGTGTTTTCTATGTACAGCTGATGGTCTTAAAGAAACTTCACCACTGAGTGGAAGCCGCCCTGAGGAGCCAAGAACCCAGGGCTCCCTCCTTCCCTGCTCACTTGTGTGCATTCAAGGAGTCTGCACAGTCTTGAATCTTGAACCATTTACTTTCTCACTGACTTTACCTTCTTCCTCATCCCACCACTGACTGCACAGCAAGCAGACACTACTAGTTTGGCTGGAGAAACCGAGGGTCCTCTTCTTCTGGACTGCGGTAAGTCCTATGGTCTGTGCCACATCTACTCGTCACCTTTCGCTCAGCATATATAAAGTTTGGTTTGCCTATGTGATATTATAATAGTATCCTGGAAAAGGCGAATTCATTTGCCAGTAAGTTGTGCAGATGGAATTGTGATCAGTTACGTCATGGGCGGTATTTAATAGAGTAGATTATAACCTTATATACAGGTGACCCTTCATCAGTCAGGCTTCCTACATTGTTATAGTCCTGTCAGATGCTCATGTGGTTACTCATAAATGTGCTCTAAAAAATCAACTTATCTTTTGGTGATGACTTGGACTCTTCTTGCAAATTGGAATTCCCTGGTGGTCCCAGTGGAACCCACTCCCCAATATAGCCACAAATTAACCTGGTGCCCACCTTATCCACTTGAGTAGACATCATGGTTATCATTACACAAAAGGGAAATCTAATTGGAATTGTGACAATTCTTGTTGAACTTTTATATCTAGAGATCATGATTCATGAACAAAACCCAAGCTGATACCAGCTGCTCTACTATAACTGACCCCAAAGAAGTTTTATTGCAGCAAAAAATAACTCAATAAATAACAAGGGCAAAAAATATAACATTGCAGGACAGTCGCACAATTCATAACTATATCTACGGAGAGCACCTCCTCATAAAATAACCCAAAGCAGATATCTGCAGGCTAATTCACAGAGAGAGCACTAATCATTTCCATTAAAGGCCAATTAATCCTTACAATTCAATAATGGCTTACGCTCGTCAGGCTGCGCCGGGGAAAGCCGCCGGTTACATTTTAATCTTGAACAGAGCTTTTTAATCATTTTTAAGTTAAGTTTTAAGTCCATAAAGGCAATAAATGGGGAATGGGTTGCCAGCTGTTCACAAGGACTTTCCTCCAAGTGATTTACTGGTGCTCAATAGGCAACAGCAGAGCTGTACAGGAGGTTTTAAGTCGTCAGCGGAATCTTATAAGGAAGTTATTAGACTTTCACCTTCATAACTGCTTTATTTCATACTAAATCCATTCACTTTACAATATCCCCTCGCACTAAATTCAGCTGTTAAATCTCATTTACTGCAAGAAAAAGAAAAGAAATTGTTTTCGAAGCCTGGAACTCAGTGTGTCATCAGATCGGTAAATGGAGCAATGAATAATTTTATTGTCCTTTTTAATTTACTGATAAAAAACCCCTCAATTTATTTCTAAGAACAAAAATTAGACATCGTGATTTGGAAATGTTTTTAAATGTTTTTATATAAACTTATTTTCTTAATCTAAATTTCTACTATTCTCCAGTTACATGTTCCTTAATTATATTAAATGAGCATAGAAATGGTTTAGACTGAGAATTAATTTTGCAGTTATATATTGAAACCGATTTGCGTTTCTGGTGCGCCCATTATGAAAGAAGATAAGAAATAAACGTGCAAAAAGTGATAAGTTATAATGTAACAGTGCCCATAAATTGTTTATTACAGCATTGATGAAAATATAGAAGTTTACTAATGGTTTCAGCGTATTTTTGTGCCTTTTGTGTTTGATACGCTTCATATAATGCACGTTACAGAGCGGTATGGCGGCTGATGCATGCTAATGAACTCATTCAGTATTATTCATAGTCCAATATATTCTAATTAATTTACACTAGAGGTTAGGAAGTCTAATCTAATGACGCTCTTGTTAATCGTTCCAAAGACTTCTCAGATCTCAGGCGCAGAATTTTTTATTATAGTCGAAAGCAAAATAATAAATAAGAGATAATTCCATTTCAGGCTTTTGGTCTGATGACAATTTGATGGCTTTTTTTTTCATTTGCCTCTTTTTTTGACTTGTAATCAGTTTGCAGAGAAGATTCTTCCTCCAGGGAATGTTTCTTATTACACAAAGTAAAAAGTGTTCACCTTGTTTATATGGCAGCTCTTGGCGCAGGTAATGAGCGGTGATGAGAAGGAGAAACACTTGTGCTATGATAATATTGAGCTGCTGTATGCGGCTAGAATGACTTCTTTGTTAGAAGAGGAAAACGCTGGATTTAGTAAAACAAACGCCTCGATGGCTGAACCAACGCAGAAGCGTCCTGTGTATTTAGCAAATAGTGCGCTGTTGACAGAAAGGAATCCTTATCACAAACACTTTTGTCCCCGGGTTTATCCACTGGAACTGGAGGCTGCTAGCAAGCGACCTGCAGTAGTGGAGAAATCTGCAGGAACAATGCCTCGTCTTCTTTATTTAGAGATGGTGACTCCTCTAATAGCATTTAAACAACACTCCGTATTAATCACGGGCAATGTGACAAATAAGTGCGGTGACAGTGTCCTGCCCCAAAGGTGGTGACAGTAAAACAAAAAAGAAAACTCTATTGGTTTGGAAGAGACTATGGAGGACACCGAGGGTTGTTGTATTTTGACTTCTTTGGATCATATACATTTGTCCTAAAGAAATAATGAAAATAAAAATTTCCAATTTACTAAAATTGAGATATCAAAAGCATTCTATAAAAGGTCAATTTTTTAATTTTCCAATTTACTAAAATTCAGTTACCAAAAGTGTTCGATAAGGGTCCTGGAAATGAAAATTGATAGGACCTGGTGGCAGATTATCAAACACTTTGGAGTATTGGATGGTCATAGAAAAATGTGAACAACTGTGAAAATCAACAGGAAGAAAACCAAAAGTGAAAACTTACACAGCGAGTTTGGTCTTTGCTCAGTCCCTTTTTTTTTATAAGTGGTGTGGAAGCAGAAAATCTGCTTTAATGGTGTAAGATATTTTTAAAATTCATAATGCAAGATCCATTTTTTTTGTGAAGTCACTAAAAAGAATATTGGTTTTGGAAAATGTTATTTCAGTATTCCTCCCTCCTTCCTGGAAGTGGCCTGTAATTGTGGTGCGTCCTGTGTCACTTTTCCAGGAGGGAGGTAAAGGTGGCATTAACTCCACCAGTGTAATTAATTAGGAATTTTGAGAAGATCTAGGGGATTTAACCTTCGAGCTGCCATGTTTTTCTTGTTTAGGGGATTGTTTGCCGAGTTTTTTTTTTTTAGCTTGCAGCTACATAACATTCTAGTCAAAGCATTTAATTGTTTGTGCGCTAACAACGCCTTGGAGAGATGTAGGCTGCAGTGCAGACACTGGAAACACATAACTATCCAAGATTTCAGCATTTACCCAAAGGCATCCTGAATGCAACTTCTGGAAGATCGCACCTTGCTATTATTATTTCTTTTTGTCATAGTTGAGCTGATAATGAAGCAGATTTTGAGTTATCGATGGAAAATAGTTTCATAATACAATCAATCATTGCCATGTTTCAAAGCAAGGTTTGCTGTTAATCAACACAAAATTCCCCATCTGTGGCAATGTGACTGTTCATTCATGCGTCAACGGTTGAACTGATCGGTGGTTCTGCGGTGGGGGAGGGTTTTTTTAAGTGTCTTTGCCAGCTTGCACCCACTTGGGGTCATTTAGCAAAGGCCGACATTTTACACCGGTCTTTGATAGCCCTGTGCTGCCGGAGGATGCGCCTAGTTTATGAGGAGGTGTGGCCTTGTCTTAAATTAGGCGCATACTCCGGCAGTCCGTGTGCCTAGTTTGAAATCTACTCCAGTCCCTGGAAACAGGCGTAAATGTTGGTGAATTTGCTGGGGCTGATGGCCCGGCCCTCACCACTCCCCAGTGGTGAGGATTGCATAAAAACGCCCGAGCCACAACATAGTGTTTAAAAAGTCATAAAACTGGGTATTGCAACTTTTTTATTCCAGAAACTGGCATAGCAATTTTAATAAATGACCCCCACTGTGTTCACTATAGACACAAAGCTGTATTTGCAGATATATACTGTGGTCAACGCACAATCAGTTAACCAACTTCTTAGAGACCTGTGACTTATGTTCTGGTTCCCATGAAGACACATAACAGAATGTTATGGGTAAAAATGGCTGATTGACATCTCTGCTTACTTTGCTGCAATTCTTGAATTTCATGTATAAGGCTGCTGAGCACCAGGCATCTCAGCTGTCGCTGGTCTCGAGGTTTGCTGATGAGAGGGCTAGTAGGGGTCTGGTCCTAAGGCCTCCTTAATGTAAAATGGTGTACAGAATGGGATAACGCAACAAAAGCCAGTGAGCGTGCACTCTGCTAATGATATTGTATAATTGAGCATGTTCTCCAATGTAAAAAATATTGTCCCTCTGACAACATGATGGTGAACTCCCAGCTGAGACACGGATATTGGAGACAGTTCTGTACAGTAAAAGTTTATATCAATCTATAAATAATGTTTTTTGATCTAGAAACCTCATATTTTGCGGTGCCGGAGTCGTGTACCAGATCCCAAAATTCTATTATTTTTACAATGATCCTTCCCACTAATTCAACCCCTGAAGCTGCCAAACATCGGCTCAATGTCGTCTCCTCCAGAGGAACACATAAAAAGCAGCCGGGACATTTCAGTAAAATGTGTATCCTAATAAACCTATATTATCTTGGCCAGAAAAATCCATAACTTGGATGTTTATTGCAGCCACAAAGACTGTGAGTTTCCCTCTCATGGGCAGAATGTTGAGAGCTGTAGATGATATTCCTGTCATTATCCTGGGCAGAGAGGTTGCTCCTCTAGGATAAATTCACATGAAGGTGTGTGTTTAGCCATTAGATTGCACTCACTACTTCTTGGGGACTCAAGGTGGCCATAGATATGGCACAGTGTCCACAGTTCTACACCGTTCTAACTAAAAGAGTCATTCACCAAAGAGATCAACTGTATGTGAGGACAAGATGGGCTTATTAAAAAAATATAGGTAACACACAACCAAATGTGTACAAAATGCCTAAAAACACAACAGATTTCCTTATAAACCTAATGTGCAAGCTACTTCAGTAGACCTGGGCAGTTAGCAGCTGCCAGGTATCTTTTGGCTTGCTTATCTCCAGGATAAAGGATAGGATCGAACAGGAAAGATTCAACCTGTTTGGCCTATGTCTACTCCTAAAGTGGACATCAGGAGACTCTCTAGGGAAGCCACCATAGACTTCAGATTGTCATCAGATCTCATTGAAATCTGTGCTATCTGCTGACTAAATGTCTAATGGACGGCTCCGTACTGAAGAGATTTTTACTGAGGCAGAATCACCAATAAATAATATTAGATAAACAGGATTGGATGGAATCTCATCACAAAAATAATAGTCGTTGCAAGGGCCTGACGAGACCTTCAGCTTTCCACAGTCCATAACCATGAATTATTCTAAGATATGTGTGACAGATATCATCCTCCAAGATTTGTCACATCAAGTAGTGATATGGGAGTGAGGAGGAGTACCTACGTTTAAAGTCGCTTTATTGGCTGTTTACTTTGCACTTGGTGTATCGTGATTTTTTTATTTTTACTTTTTAGTGTCTTTAGGTTTATAAATGCAGAATAAAATAGGTAATTGGAGCAGTTCATCATAATTGTAATTAATCCCCTTGTCTCCATCTGTCAGATTGTTCTTAAGGAGATGGAGAAGTCCTGGACTTCATTAGAGCGAGGCCATTTACTGCAATAATCCCACCTGCTGTTTATATAACATCCAGTGAGGAGTTTATACAGTGTTCATTCTCTCATCATGTGAAGTGTTTTCTCGCTGTTAGAACAGCTGGCCGGCACATTTCTCTTCGGCGTGACATTTGTTTGTGGGGTTTATTGGGTTAACAGAGCAACACTGCGGCGAGTAATGTGCGTTTCTTACATAGCTGCCTGGAGCTGCGAGCTCTCAGTCCTGCGTGGACATGTAGTCGTGTTGTAACATTAGCTTCTTAATGGACCGCTGTATAGTTTATATTCATTTGGGTTCTTTCCAGCAGAGATTTTAACTCCCTTCTACATATAAGACATTTCATGCTGTAGATTAGTGCTCGGTGCCCACCGCACCCAGGACCAGTGTCAGCTTCCAGTGACCTTCAGCAAGGTTATATTTTCTGCACAAGCGCCTCACGTAGACTGACTCTAAGGCTTCATGCACACAGTCATGTACATATTTCATTATGCAAACAACGGATCCGCAAAATACGGATACCTTCCATGTGCATTCCACTTTATTCCTCACTCCCATCAATAGGAATGACTACCATAGAAATGGCACCATAAAAATGAATTGGTCAGTGTGCTAGCCACAAAAATTCAGATGAAAAAGACGGTCATGTGCATGAGGTCTCAGCAGCAATCTACTTCAAACTGCATTAGGCACTTGGCAAGGTCCAACAAACTGTGCAAAAAAAGGAAAAGGAATTTTTTAAAATAGCGGTAATTAGATTCTGTATATCTACATAAAAGTCAATGGAAAACAGATTAAAGTAAATAAAGTAAAAAAAATATTTGAGGGCTTAAAAAAATAATAAGAAGAAAATTAATAATCCTGAAAATAAAAAGTTGAAATTAAAATAGATTGGTTAAAAAATTTAAGAAAAGTGGATTTTTTAAAAAAAAAAAGTCATTTTAATATCTGTTGGTTTATTCATAATAATGGAGAGCTCTTCTGTATTTTATTACATCGCCGATCTACTCCATAAATGGATGATGTTCACACATTACAATCAAACCTATATATGATAATAATAATCTATAATTACCTAGGAGGTATGACAGAGAAGCAACGCTGCTGTTCTTCTTTTGTGATATTTGTATCAGGTTCACATCTCATGGTTTTCCTGGCATACATTGGGAAAGTATTCCCACTGAATGTATGGTACTTAATGGCATGCGGCTGCATATTGTATGTCTCCCATTGACTCCCGTTAATTTTTTATTTTTTTATGGGATTGCCTTACATTGGAATATGTTGTCCACTGCACTTTTTAATACAGGTAAGCAAAACTTATACTGAGTTATACTGCCCAAACATATGGCAAAGGTACAAGGTATGTTTGTGGTATACATTGAGAGCACTGCGATGTACACCAGACCTAGGGAAAACTAGATGTGAACCTAATATTTGTATCTTCTCTGGGTCTTTTCTTTTGTGTGTTATGCCGATTTTGAATTCTGACTCTACGTTATTCAGATAACATTTTGCAAAAACTTTTCACAAGCTGTGTAGTCCCAATACTTGAGACTGGTAACCCCATTTTTTGATTTATTTGTATCGTGCAATGTAATGTAATAAAGTTCATAGGCAGATGTCTAGAGTGGCACAGAATATGTAGATCTTTAATATTATTATTATATATATATATATATATATATATATATATATATATATTACACACACATAAATGTATGTGGAAAGATTGGGAAGGACACTTACCCCCAGATTATTAGCTGCTTTGGTCGCTTTAGCTATATTTTACTGTTCGCATATCATTGGTTACCTCATTGTGATACGATTACAATTAAGTTGTGATCACTTTGGTTTAGACATGTTACTACGTGATATGAAGTGGAACTGGACACGATCACTGATTGACCACAGTTGGCTGAGAGAAGGTTTTGCATTGTTGTTACTGTGCCGAGATCTGGAAGAGCATGAGGTCATCTGTTCAGTGGGGTCATGTATCACCAGGTCATGGAGTACAGAATATAGCTAATGTGTCTGTCAAAATGGCGGTGGAACTATATTTTATATATGTAAAGGCTGGACACCACTATGCAAATATGGCAGTATATTTCTAAATCGCTATCGAGGTGCAGGTATAGGCATCCAAAATTTATATACGTGTCCCACAAGATGATTCGTAGATGAGCTTTAATTACCCGCTCTCCAGTATGTCCTGCGTGAGACCCATAGAAGCTGCCATTATATACGGTAGGTCCCCTGAGCTGACCACAGTTATTGGTGTAAAATGCTGTAACGACCGTGTCTTCAAGAAAAGCTAAAGAAACAATGTGTCTCATGCAGCTTTTTGTGTTCTGCAAAATGTTTTTTTCATGAGATTAGCCCCAAGAACCTCTAGTTTTGGGACTACCTTTTAATGTGGGAGCGTATCACGTATATCTGTACTATGAGTGCCTGCAGCAGCAGCCGTGTCAGTGATGCTTACATATTATAAAGCATGTGCATTTGCTAATGAAGTATAATAGTTACAGTTTAAGGGCTCGTGTACACGACCGTTGCCTTGTTTGTGGTCCGCAAATTGCAGATTCGCAAAACACGGAGTGTGCATTCCACATTTTGAGGAACTGAACTTCCGACCCATAATAGAATTGTTCTTTCCTTCTCTGAAATACGGACAATAATAAGACATGTTTCTATTTTTACACGTCGTAAATTCAGTTTTTTATGCGGATCCATTGAAATGAAAAGATCCGCATATAGGCCTAAAATAAAACCAAGTGGAAACGGAAAAAAAATACGTTTGTGTGCATGAGCCCTAAGAGTATTCCACGCTTTCACAAGATGCCTAAAATTTACCACATCTTAAGTTAGATACTTTTCTAATTGTAAGTTAACGCATAGTTGACTCACTTTAGGGCCAGTTCACATGACTGATTTTGAAAAACACACTTAAAAATCAGCTTGGAATGCACTTGTTTTTCGTGTGGTTTTTGTTACTTTTTTTTATGTGTTTTTTTACGCGCTTTTTTTTTAACCAATAGGTGTTTGATACAAAGCTGCATTATCAGCATAAGGTTTTTTACGTGGATCTGCGCCAAAAAACGCACAGAAAATGCACAAAAAAGGCATGGACTTACATCTAGCTGTTTTTTTTATGCTTCCAATTCATTTCAATGGGAGATTCAGCTCTGATTCCGTCCCAAGATATGGCACTCTGTTCTTTTTTCCAATTGAAAAAAAAGTGCTGCTTCCCATTGATATGAATAGGAGACTGTTTTCAGGAGTTTTTTGAGCTGATGTTGAGGCAGAAACGCTCCAAAATCAGCATAAAAAAACTCAGTGAACTGGTATTTTGTGCCAGAAGACTGGCGCACGAATCTTTAATAAACCTGGCAAATCGACAAAACCGTGAACCTTTTTCTAGACACTTCTGCTCCTTTTGGCACAAAATCAATTAAAAACATTTCTCTGAATTGAATTACACCCTTTAGTAAATGTAGTACAGTTTTTATTAGTTTTGCGCAGAGGGCTGTTAGGGCAATTAGATACTTAAAGTATACTATATTAATGTGGTGCTTATTCTTTTTACTATATCTGCTGTAAATGCATCATGTTTGTGAATGAGTCCCGATTTCTGTCCTTCCTTGCTGTTATATTTCGTTTTGACGTCTATTGCTGGAACAGCTGAATTTCCCGCAGCGACCCGGGCCGTTCCTCGGCAGCCCCTTCTAATGGCAGAAATACAGCTGCTTATGGCGCCATCCTTGCAGGAGCCCACACTTTTCTGTTGTCCCGGTCACACCTGTCATTGCTGAGAGGGGATTATAATCACATAACAACAATATCTCCTGACCATCCGTGTCTCCTTTAATAACCATAACACCAAAAATTTGTAGCCTCACAAACACCCTAATCCTCTGTGGTATGTTAGACGGTTGTGCTGTGTGTTTCATGTTCCAGAGAACACATGACCTGATATCTCGTTTCACCATGTTCCGATCACAAATTCAGGAATGAGGAACAATTTGGCGGTATTGTCTCTATAGAAATGTGCGCAGCCTTCACGTACACTGCACATTCTTCATGTACAGGTGCATATATGACCTGGCTGCTTCTTCTCTGGGTCCTACCTACGTTAAGGCTTCATGTCCGTAGTGCAGTCCAGAAACCAGATACGTTTGCGTGCACTCAGCATTTTTCGACTCCTAGCAGAAATGGCTATTCTTATGTGCAATATGGACCAGAATAGGACATGTTCTATAATTTGTGGAAGAGCTACACGGATTCTCAAAAATATGGGTGTGTGCATGACCCCATAGAAATGAAGGAGTCACTATGCAGTTTTAAAAAAAATGGGCATAGTACACGGATGAAAAATATGTCCTAATTAAGCAAATAAAAGTGAATCTCTTGTATGACCGTGAACCCATCCAGCCATTGATTACTGCTCCTGCCCCCCCCCCCTTTATCTTGATCTAATGGGCTGAGCATGATCAAGAGTCACTCTCCTTACCTGGTATATAAATTATACATTGTGCAGGGCAAGAGTGAGTCAGAGTAATTGGGAACAAATAGGGATTTGGACTCTTGGAGCCCCAAGCAAATATATTCTATAACAGGGGTAGGCAGCCTCCGGCACTCCAGTAAGACTACAACTCCCATCATGCATAATGGCTCTGCTCTTCTCAGAGCTCCCATAGAAATGAATGGAGCATGCTGGGAATTGTAGTTTCACAACTGCTGGAGTACCAAAGGTTGCTGACCTCTATTCTATGTAGTGCAGGGACCAGGAGGCAGATTCAGCCTGTCTGAGCTCCAAATACATTCATTTTATATATAGTGTGGGGCAATAGACATTACACAGGGTGGGGCACAAACATTTCAGAAAAATGGAAGACTTTTTGATTCAAAGAATTTGGGAAGTTCTCTTCCTAGATCTAAATATCTTCAATGAACGGCTTATTGAGACTGTCCATTAGTTCAGATTACGGGATCAGCTTCATCGATCAGATATGTATCATTCAGACTTTAAGAATTTTTTACAATTAACGCCTTCACTTCATCATCATCAGTGGAGCCCTGCAGATATTTTTGCATTTCAAAGAGAAATTTGGAGTTTGTTTTACTTTTTGTTCTGGTCCTTTTTTTATTATTGTTCATTTATTATTTTTTTTTTATATATTGACTTCATTTGCTCAGTTCACACAGTTCTGTCCTGGATTCGATCATATCCTAAATCAGTGGGATCCAGTAAATAGTTAATGAGTAGGAACCAGCAACAGCCGTCCAGTCCCCAGTGGGTTTCACATCATTTGCTAGAAAATGAAATGCGATATCGGAGACAGACTCCCCCGATTGTTCCTGTGTGTGGAAGTTTAACTGCATTCTCGGCACTGGAGCTTTGTGTGACCTTGCGCGGGGCTGTGTTGCGTTACATTCACAGCAGCCAACGAGTTAAAACTCATTAAGTCTTTCTTCAGTAGCAGCTGAAAAATTCTGTGATGGGGATTTATCAGAGACATCTATCACGGCGGCCCAAGCGCTACTGGCGCCGAAACGTGAAATCAACAAATTTGCAAAAATTAACGGTGTCTTAGCTATAGACCTGTAAAATCAAATATGAAGCCTCCATGTAATGACAGATGTGGCCCTGACGCTGCATGTGAAAGTATGTATGAGACCCGTGGAAGGGACGCTCTGCGTCGTGTTGTAATAATAAGAATAACCGGTAATTTGCTCTTCTGGGGACACGGCAGCTGCTTGCTGCAGGGAATTAGCATTGAAGGGTAGATAAGCAGCAGGATCATTCTGAAGTAGCACCCCTCTCAGAACTCTGTTCTCGTGATATTTGAGATTTTCCTCTTGATATAAAACTCATTTCTGTTGAGAGCCATATTTCATTTCTATGGATGCAGCCTGTAGTGTAAAGAATGGAGATTTTCCTGTCTGCAGGTATGTATCCTCTAGTCTGTGCTGAATATACTCAAATATGCACATGCCTCATTACATGTGGGTGGTTTAATAAGCAACTGATGGTTCTTACAAGAAAATAAAAAGTAAGAAACAGAAATACAATAGAGATCTGTACAGAGCCTGGGGCAAACAGAATGAAAACCTCCATTCTTTACACTGCTGGCTGCCTTCAGAGATTTGGAAAATGGAAATAATGTTTATTTTACAAAGTTACTTCTCTTGTTTTATGATGCATCAGCTTTGTGTATAGAAACTGCTGAACCTTGTGAGATTTTTCTGCAATTAAAGTCTTTACATGGCGCATCACAAGGCTTTTCGATACAAGCAGATACAAAAACATTTTAGGTCTGTTTTTTTTAAAGGACTTCTAATCACAAGTGACTCCTTATTGTATTTCATCTTCAGTGCACCCGTCTTCCAGCTTCCATCCATGTAGGGTTGTACGCAGCTCCTATTTAGGGAAGGAAGATGCTCACATTTTTAAGGGGCCCTTTAAATCTACCACTTGAGGTTCTTATTACCGTACTTTCTTGGGGTTTTTTCCCTTATACACCAGTAGGAATGTGACACCCCCTTCCCCCCGGTTCCTGCTCATCAGGACAGCATCTATCTGGGTAATAAAAGCTGTGTAATTATTACAAATTACTGGTAAATCCACCTTACCAAACCCACTCCCTCCTTGCTGCCAGTTATAGCCAGATGCTTGGAAATCAGAATATCTCAGAATCATCCGTCCTAATCCTAGGATCTTCAGTATAAGGTTCTCCGGCAAGAATATGTGCAAAGCATCTTTGCTTGATAAGATTCCTGCTCTGGTTTTGGCAGTCGTTAAATGATCTGGTTCTATATAGGGAAATTGCCTTCTTATTAAGTATTTTTATTTGCTGCTGCAAACCATTGCGATACCATGCCTGGCAGTACTTCCCTATGTGAGTCGAATATCATATTTAGGTAAGTGCTTTAGACATTTTTTTGCCTTGTCCAACAAGCAGGAAAGAGGTTTGACTTGCTTTGGTTCCGAAAAAAAAATATTAGATTATCAAAAAGTCATACATACCCCAAAATGGTATCAATAAAAATACTAAAAAAGCTAGCCATGCAAATTAGCCCTTAAATATAAACAGGTATGGGTGTCAGAATATGGTTTTTAAGTTTTTTTTAAGTATTAAAACATAAGAAGAACTAAGTTAACCCTGCTGTGTAGTGAATGCTGTAAAAATACACAGACTTAGGCCCCTTTCACACGACAGCATTTTTTGCGGGCTCCGATCCGCATTTTTCACATGAAAAATGCAGACCCATTCATTTCTATGGGTCCGCAAAAAATACTGAGAGCATACGGTGTGCTGTCCACATCCGTATGCCCGTTCTGTAGCCCTGCAAAAAAAATAGAACATGTCCTATTCTTGTACGCAAAACGGACAAGCATAGGCATTGTTATAACGGATCCGCAAAAAAAACGGATGCCATACGGACAACATCCGTTTTTTTTTTTGCAGATCCGCAATTTGCAGACCGCAAAACACAACGTTAGTGTGAAAGAAGCCTGAACGGCATTTTTTCCAAGTTCACCTCGTTTAGATTTTTTTTTTCCAGCTTTTCACTACATGTTATAGAATATTAAATGGAGGCATTAAAAAAGTGCAAAGCAGAAATAGTCCCAGTCATAATGTGTGTCACATTATGTCTAAAGGTACCATAAGGGTGCCATGCACACCTGAAACGGGTCAATGTAGGGCTTATCTTGCTTGTGTGTCAGGTCCTGAAGAGTTTTTAAGAAGATTGAATAAAGCCTTGATATTATTATCCTGCGGCTGGGACTATTTCTTCTTTGCTGTTTCTCGGTTCCAAGCCTTCACGTTCCAAGGTTCACCTATTAGAAACGGACGCATTGAACCTGCATTCCCTGTATTTTATGGTGGCCATTATGGCACTATAACAGGTAGTATTTAGTGTTAGGTTCCCGTCCTATAGAGATTGCCTTGACATTTGGCAGATGGGCCCAAATAATTTTGTACAAAATGTATATGGCAAAAATTTCAAGTTTACAAAATAAGCATAGCATTAGCACCAAAATACTTTCTATAACGATGGCATTATTGTACGTAATTTAAGTTTGCAGGGTGCTATTGTATTGTGCTTTTTCAAGCTGGCGTGTTTGGTTTGTAAAGATACCATCATTAGAAAATGCAACTGGTCCCTCAAACAACAAGCCCTCATAAATAGTTATGGCCCTAGGATGTCCGTTTCTACTTTACCAGGAGACCGGAGTGGACTTTTGTGCAACATTTTACAATGACGTAAGTGATAAATTTGGCTAAAAATCAGTATCTGCCCCTTAGTAACTACAAAATGCTGGGCATGGAGCAAACCACATAAAAAATGTTGCAGACACTTCATACACTTGTCGCGTATCCAATTTCACCAACAAAACAGCTAAAAACTATCCACTTTTCTGGTGCAAAGCCTTTGATACGCTACTCTACATTTTCATACATTTAATCTAAATCTTAGGATTAGCATATCTGTCACATAGGCAGAGCGGTAGGAGAGGAGCTGTAGGAGGATCTTTGGAGTGCTGTAATGGTGGATGAAGCATCTAGTATCTGTATAGGAGACTAAGAGACCTCAGAAATGGCTGGATAGTCACATGTAGAGGGTAACAGCTCCCCACCATGGTTAGCCCAGCGCTGCCACCGGCCGCCCATTCGCAGTGGAATTCCTGTAGATTTCTGACACATGGAGCTTATTAATCTTGCTGGCTGCATACAGTACATATGTTGTATGTAGCAATAGCTACGATGATTTCCCCTCTTACTGGAAAACATGTTGACATGTTTTTTCGATAATCAAGTCTTACATCGCTTGGCTCCTGTGATCATTGCATTGTCAAACAAATTTCAGTTGCGGTGAATTTTTTCATGTATACGTTTTTTTGCTTCATATCCCACCACATGGTGAAACCTGGCCTGTCGAGCTTGAGTATAAGACACTGTACCAGCAGTCTGTCTCTGTATGCTGTTCAGTTGAATACAGACTATTGCTCTGTATCAGGAATGTCAGGCCATTGAGAGGCTAAATGGTACGTCTATTTTGGCCCGCAAACAGCAGAACCGCAATATACGGGCCCCAGCCGTTTGTGCACCGCATCACAGATTCGGACCCATTCACTTGAATGGGTCCACAATCTGGAAAGTGGAGTGCTTCCATGGGGTTTCTCTCCTTCTCTCCTTGTTCTATTTTTTTTTTTGCGGTGCAGACTGATCACAGACCCATTCAAGTTGAATGGGTCTGGATCCATCTACGGCAACCGCACGTATGGTGCCCGTGCATTGGGGACCGCAACAGCCGTGTGCATGAGCCCTAAGGGTGACTGTAGGAAAAGTGAATACAATCTATTGCTCCCTCTTATTTGTCATGTCAGGCAGGGGAGGGGCTGTCTTTAGTGATCTTCAATGGAACTAGCAAACTCCCTGATAATCACTTTATGTCAAGAAGATCCATGCATGTGACTTCAATCTGCTGCACCTTTAAAAAGAATCTGCCATCAGGAAATTCACAGTTAGGGCTCATGAACATGTGCGCACAGTGCCCGTGCTGTGGACCACAATTTGTGGTCCACAATGCACAGGCACTGACAGTGGGTCCGTCACATTCGGATCGCGGACCCATTCACTTGAATGGGGTCCGTGATCCTCATCCCACGGTCTTCACTACAAAAAAGTATTGCATGCACTACTTTTTTGTGGTGCGGAGGCACGGCCAGAAACACCCTGTAGCACTCTGTAGTGCTTCCGTGGTGTTCCGATACGTGCCTCCGTTCCACATCTCTGGGATTGCGGACCCATTCAATGGCGGAATGGGTCCGCGATCCGTGATGCGGAGTGCACACGGTGGGTGCCCGTATATTGTGGACCCGCAGTATGTGGGCCACAATACGGCAAGGGCCGGGCAACGGCTGTGTGCATGAGCCCTTAAACTAGGCACAATGCTTTGTGGCGCTAGTGCAGCTAAATGTAATAATACCTTTCCCCTAGCGATCCGCTGCTTCATTTAATGATCAGTTAAGTGCACTGATGGAGGGCCCAAGCCACTGTGTGCACCCTTGCTCTTCCTGTTTCCTCTGTCATCCCATCTCCCATGAGCATGGGACCAACACAGATGCAACATGGGACCAGCATAGTTTCATAACTAAATTCTAGCATTCTAACATCCTCCACATATTTCTGAACCTGTGACTCAATGTAGACTCTACCGCAGCCTGTGTGATCAGTACCGTCACTTGATGATGCTGTTGACGCTCCACATTTTCTGTCATCTTTCCTTTGTAGGCAGATGGGTGCACAACCACCATCAAGTGCAATGAGAAGGGACATCCAGGAGCTGCTGTTAGCTGGTAGTGATCCGCTGCTGTGGGTTCTGATGGAAATTGACCCTGTAATTACCACAGCACTTTGATGTGTGCTTGTTGTGTTAACCATTTTCTCCCGGTGTGGCCTGAATGCTCCAGTACAATTTTAAGAGGTCATGTCAACAGCAGTGCCCCCTTTAAAGTTCCTTGATTGCTGGAAGATGAAAGAATGAGGACCACATAGAGAAAACATGAACTCTCTTGAGCTTTTTTGGGGCAGAAAACAAAATGGTTTAACCCATGTGTGGCTGAGTGTCTGTCTGGCGCCTGATGGCAGAGGCTATTGTAACGCAGTGATTAATCACCCTTAACCCTTCCTTGACTAGTTTGGAGGCTGCAGAAACTGCTGTATATACTGTATGTAATCACCTTGTGCTACTTTGTATGCATTCTATAGCAGCAGATAACTGGGCCAATTGTCGGGGATGAGCGTTGGTAGAAACGCTCATTCCGGATCATTGGCCCGTGCAAAGGTGCCAGCACCCGATAAATGTGTGATCGTGTCTTTCAGGCAACACCAAAAATAATAGTTTTTTTGCAGCAGATCTTCCTGGTTAAACAGGGATCTACTACCCGGAAACTATGAATATGTATGTACTATTGATCGCTAGTCCCCATACAGAGGAGATGATTGCTTCAAGTAAATGCATCTTCCTTACAATCAGGCAATTATTGGGATCCAACAGTCTGTTCCCGATAATTGCTTGTCCATGTAAAGGGACAGTTTTAGGGTATATGCAAATGGTGTGTTTTACGACCAAATTTTCTGTGTGGATTTTCACACCAAAAAATTTCCAAATCTCAAGTGCACGGTGCAGAAATCTTACATGCAAAAATTGACCAGCAGGGCAGATTTTGAAATCCACAGTATGTCAATTCAGTTTGGATTTTCATAGAATATTTTAACCTTTGTAATGTAAAGGGTTATCTGGGAAAAATCTGTATGACAAAATCCACAAGTAACAAAGCAGATTGCTGGGGATTTTGTGCACAAAAATGTATGTGGAAACTGATATAAACTACACTGCTGTCTGTGTTTGTAGTTGTTGTACTATGCCCCAAATTTATAACAGTGGCTCATACACATGTTGGTGTATCTCACGCCATGCCCTTTCCCGTTAAAATATGTTCTTTCCGACTAAGCCCTATCCTTTCATCGAGGGAGGTGCAAGAAGTGTCTAAAACACATATGGGCACATTTATTAAGACCGGCGTTATAGCCCTCCACTGGTGGTTATGTAGAGGTGTCAGCCTCTACATAACTTTGGTGGATCCACTGCCGCTTCTAAACGTAAGATAGCTTCCTAGCTTTCTTACATTTTAGACCATTTTGTAGGCCTAAAACAGGTGTGGAAATTGGTAAATGAGACCTACCAGCTCTTCCCCACCCATGCCATGTCCACTTTTTTAAACTTGCCGTGAGAGGGGAAGAGTCGCAGACCTTTGCACCAAAATCTGCACCAGAAATACGCCAAATATAGACTTATTTCTGTTTAATAAATAACCCCCATAATGAATGATGATGCATAGAATGTATACCAGCTTTTGGTTCAAATGAAGCTTTGGCTCAAATTAGCTTAGTAAATCTCCCCATAGTGCCTACATTACAAAGACAGGTGGATTGTTGCAGATGTCGGACCCCATATAAAAAATATCTTTTTATTGTGACTTAGTCCATCACTGTATTCTGTAAAGTTCTACAATTTTTTATATTCTACTTGTGTTTCAGTTCCTTACCATTGTCTGCTTGAGGTCAATGTGTGTTTTTGCAGCAGTAATTATTTATGTTTTTGGAGGTGAAATACATTTAACACTTCCAAACAGCATCACAAAAAAAAATAAAAATTAGCAGTCGCATGCGTTTTTTACCATTCGACTTTTGTTGCCATTTTTGCAACCTGTAAAGCCAGCCTCAGTACGGAGCTACAGATTGGCTTTGGCCTGCTGGATGTTTAGCGATTTTGAGGTTACAGTCGCTTGTGAATTACTCTGCAACCCCATTCAGTTATATTATGTTTTAAAGGAGTTGACCACCTTTGGGGGGGGGGGGGTTGGCAGCCACCCCCTCCTTCCCCTAGTCAGACCTGTAAACCTGTACCTGCTCAATGCCACTGGGTCCCTACTTCTTTGCTCCCCGGCCTCAGCTGTCCCGCTCCCCCGCTGCCAACATCCACTTTGACACCGGTATAGCCAGTCACTGGCCACAGAGGTGATCTGCTCTCATTGCATCACAAGATCGATTGACGTGACCCAAGAGGAGCAGGTCACTGCTGTGGCCAGAGATTGGCTGCAGTGGAGTCAAAGCGGATGTTGACCCTGAGCGAGGCGGTTGAGGCCGTAGAGTGAAGGAGCCGGGATCCAGCAGCGGGGAACATGTAAGTATGTTTCCCTTTGCAAGGTCTGCCTAGAAGAGGGGGTGTTGACAAAAAAACCCCAAAAGGTGACCAACATGTGTAAGGATGCACTGCCATACAGCAAACTTTGCTTGCATGTCGCTTGATGTAGGAAACCAAGACAGTCAAACCCATCCAAGTTAATTATCTGTGATGCTTAAGAGCTCTACCACTTAACTACCCAGGCCACTGATGCCCGCTGGGGGGAGCACCTCCCTGGACAAGGATTATGCATTCCTTATCCGTGTATGATCCTGTCTTACTGGCTGGAAGTTATTGGTTCAGACCTAATCTATTGAGCAATATATTTCAGGCTTAACACATTCCAGTCACATTTTTATTTTTTTTCTTGTTTTTGTAAGGACTAGGCCTGACCTTCTGCATCATGGTGGGATGATTATGTCATCATCACAATATATAAAAAGCCTTTTCTACTCATCAAGTGCCCGTCCTACCCACGAAACGATAATGGGTGACTGGAGGTGAAGAGGTCACCCAAGATCAAAGTCCCCTCCAGTTCTAAGTGTTTTGTCTCACAGCTCAGAGCTAATGGAGAAAACAGCTCCCATCTCCTGTATACACTTAGTACTGCAGAATGAAAGCTGGCTAGGTGATTGATGTTCACTCCTTCTTCTCTGTCAGGAGACACAAGCGAGCAATGTCAGTGAACATAAATTACACTCAGTAGACCCTTCAGCATCCCTAATGGGACTATATACATAGCGGAGAGCTGGGGCTAAAGTCATTGAAGCTCCCAAAACCTTGCTGCCTCCGCACATTCCCAGATACACAGTTATAATAAGTCTGAATCCCCGTGTTATGTACGGACTGCTGTGGTCATCTGCTGTAGGCCTAATTCAGACTTATGTACAGTATGCGTGCTGTCCTGGCTGCACCCGCGTAGCACACGGACCATTGGGTCATGCAGTCACTCACCATTCTTTCCGTCTTCCCTCCAGGGCCCAAAGAATAAGGCCACATGGTCAGGTTTCCTGATGCAGTTTTGGGAGACAAAATCAAGAGCCAATTAAAAAAAGAAGTAGTATGTGTCCTAGTATGTACTTCATCAAGAAACCTGACAATGTGGCTGTACTGCAATGAAAGGGTTCAGAAAAAATAAACACGCCCAGAGACCATATGGATGTCCATATATTTTCAGAACGGCCATCTGTATCAGGCCTTAAATGATGAAAGTGGTAGCTATTTACTCAAATTTCAGTTATGTTGCCATGTGTAATATTCTGCATAGTAGTCATAAAGGGTCACTAACTTATTGATATGTCATAGAGACGTATAAAAAGTTTAGATTGGTTGGAGTCCACTGAGACCCCCACACTCCCCAGAATGAAGGGTGAGAAGCGCAAGCATAGCATGTGCTCTCTCGTTGCCGTTGAGGATGGACCCATAGACTTCTACAGAGCCAGTCACGTGCAGTGAAGAGAGTGCGCTATGTGCGTGCCTCTACCCCTCGTTCTAGGGATCAGTGGGGGTTTCACGCTCAGACCCCCGTTAATCTAAAATTTTAATGTGTCTGGCCTCTTTCACATGTGCTTATTTGCAGTCTGTATGTGGGCCGGATTTTATGTACTGGAATCCGCTGCTGTTAATGAATAGCGCTATTCACATGGGCGTACAATTTCCGTCAGTATTTGAAATCCGCAGCATGTCCTAGTTTTGTGCATATTTTTTTCCAAATAAACCCATTACAGCCTATGGGAGTGCATAAAAAATGCAGGGAGGAAAGAATACACGTGTAAATCCCAATGAAATACTGAAGCTATTATCTGGAATCCATCCAGAATACTGATGGATTTCAATACACTCATGTGAAAGAGGCCTCTCTATGTTGATAGACCATCAATAACACAATTCTGCACAACCCCTTTAATTATTGTATAATGAAAACTTCTACAAAGTCCTAATACACTTTTGTGTTTCATGTCCGCATGATCTCTGCTTGCCATCAGTGACCAAAAACAACTTTGTTTACATCCACATGTTATAAATGCGTCCTGAAATTCATGCTCCTCAAACGTCCCTAAAATGTCAAGGGGGCGAATTATTAAAAATAAATGCAAAGGAAGAGAGGAGCGGTTGTGCATGAAAAGCCAGACTATGCTCGCATCTTGGTGAACCTGGCCCCTGCAGCCACTGCACATCAAGAAGCTGAGCTCCTCTGCTTCCGATTATAATGTCTACAATCTAATTAGTGCACTTAAGTGTCTGACTCTCATTAACAGAGCAGCAGCCGTCCAACCCCCCCCTGAATATGGAATATTCCTCCATGGTGGGTCATGGCGGGTGCCCATGGTTGGGAGGGAAGCTGCGGGATGTAAGCTCCTGTTACTACTTAGCAATCAGCGTTCAGATGAGATTGTCACTTCTTATTTGTGTATTGTGTAATGGCAAACAGTGAAGCCATGTTGTAGGAATGAGCTGATGGATTCATGGACCGTCTCTCCTACTGGTACATTGATGCCTGGTTAAAGGAATTTTTCGACAAAGTTCTTTATTGTCATTTTTTATCTTGTTATTTACACAAAAAAGCATAAGTTCCAGATGTTGCACGGAATTCTATGGGAATTATTAAACGCGGGATAAACATGCATATTTTTTTGTAGTGCCATTTTTTCAAATTTGCGGTGTCTGTTGGTCAATGGTGTTTTTACCAAGTCACAGCAAACACACCACTACTGTAGCGGTGTTTCCTTCATTACCTGACATTTTTCTCCCATAAACCTCCATTGTTGTTTTCTTCGTTTGTTTATTTTGCTGCTTCCAAAAAAAACTGTGTAATGTTTGTTGGTGTTTTTAATGGAGTTTTTGCATGGCAGTTTCCTTAACAATGGTTTTTTCCCCATACAACTCTCAAGAGAAAGTGATATCACAGAGTGGCAAATGCTAGGTGCTAAAATAGGCTATGGGGCAAAAGCCCCCCAAAACATGGTTAAAAAAAGTGTTGATCAAATCAGGAGTTTTTCAGGGTTTTTTTGGCCCACAGGAAGTATGTGTGAGTAAGGCTACTTTCACACTAGCGGCAGCACGGATCCGGCACCTAAAGGGTGCCGACGGATCCGTACTGCCGCTGATACATGTGTGGAGCCGGAGCAGCTGGTGTGTCCACACATTACTGGTGTGTCCACACCAAACGGATCTGTCCCCATTGACTTGCATTGGGGGTCATTCCGGATCCGTCTTGGTGCGGATGCCTGGACCGGAGAGCAAACCGCAGCATGCTGCGGTTTGTTCTCCGGTCTGAAGACGGAACGGAATGCTTTCAGGAGCATTCCGTTGTCTTCAGTTCAGTTTTGTCCCCATTGACAATGAATGGGGACAAAACTGAAGCGTTTTTTTCCGGTATTGAGCCCCTATGACGGAACTCAATACCGGAATTTAAAAACGCTAGTGTGAAAGTAGCCTAAGGCCTCATGCACACAGCCATTTTTGAATGGGGTCCACAATCCACATCTGCACCACAAAAAAGTAGACAGAAAATTGGAGTGCTTCCGTGGGGTTCTGTGCCTCCTTTCTGCACCGAACCTTCCGGTTTGTGGACCCGTGCATGAGTTTGACTTTCCCCATGTTATCCTATGAGGTTGAAAAGTATCAATTCCTGCCCTGTGTTCTGCTGCTGTTTTGTGGTCTGCAAACTATGGACCTACAAAATACGGATGCGATCTGTGTGCTATCTTCATATTTTTTGTGGACCTATTAACATTAAAGGGTCTGTAGTCCACCTTTTGCAGACATAGTCTATCTTTTTGCAGAACATGTCCCATACTTGGCTGCGAATTGTGGACTGAAGTCAATGGAGTCAATGCAAAAAATGTGAGATGCAACATGGACAGTATCCGTATTTTGCAGATCTGCAATTTCTGGACTGCAAAATACATAGGACATGTGCATGAGGCCTGACATTCTGCAGTATAAATAATGATGTGTTGCAGCTTTTCGGAAGCAGAATGTCTCCATTCATTTAAACGGGGGATGTAATCTGCACAAAACCCCACTTCAAACCTAAACGAAATCTGCTTTGTAAAATCCACACCATTGTCAAAATCCACACTGGCAGATTTTTCCCCCAGGAGTGAAGGCACAGTAAAGAAACCTTTTGTAAGTTAAAGGGTTTTTGTCACCAATTTTTACCCTATAAAACAGGATGACATTTGCAATGTGCAAATATCACCTGATGCCAAATATGTTAGTGATTGTTTTCCTACTGTCCCCGTTTTTGTTAAATTTTTACTTTTATAATATGTAACTTAGCCTCCTAGGAGCAGGGGGGGCGGTAACCCTTCTCCTCGAGGCGCCGTTTCCCCACCTTGAGTAACGCCTCCTCTGTGTTTATTGACAGGGACAGGCAGCTCGCTCTATCTGCTGCCGGCCCTGTCCGATCCAAATCCCACGCCTGCACCGGCGCCCTTCGTTCGGCGCAGGCGCAGTAAGTGCAGCAGGCTGCCGGGCTTCTCTTCCGGGAGGACTGTGACGTAGTCGGCACAGGCGCAGTGAGGAAACCGGGAGCCCGGCAGCCTGCTGCACTCAATGCGCCGAATGAAGGATGCACGGCGCAGGCGTGGGATTTGGCGCACGGACAAGTCCGGCAGCAGATAGAGCGAGCTGCCTGGCCCTGTCAATCAACACAGAGGAGGCGTTATTCAAGGTGGGGATACGGCGCCTCTAGGAGCAGGGTTACCGCCCCCCCGGCTCCTAGAAGACTAATTTACATATTATAAAAGTTAAAATTTAACAAAAACGGGGACAGCAGGAAAAAAACATATTTGGCATCAGGTGACATTTGCACATTGCAAATGTCATCCTGTTTTATAGGGTAAAAATTGGTGACAGAAACCCTTTAAGCCTCAGGAGATGCTTTCTCTTCATCAGTCCAGATCAGCACCTCAGCAATTCTGTTGCATTTTTAAAGAGTCAATAGTAAATAGTTTTCCGGGTTTAAGATAACCTCCTTTGTGTTCAGCCAAGTTTTTAGAGGGCTGCATGCATGGAGCATATTGTTGTATATGGTGACAGCTGTGTTTAGGAGTGGGGTGGGGTGAGCCTGTACCTGCTCATACGGAACTCTATTCTGTTTTACCCTACACACAGACTATTGTTCCATATACCCTCAAGTGAGAGCCCTAAGCATTCTCTAATTCTATACTGGCTGGGTAAGAATTTAGGACTTGGTGTAGAAACCATGTAGTATTGCATAAAGCTGCATAACCAAATCATAAGTGATATCTTCTAATCCAGGAGATAGAAATGGATGTAAAACCCAAACATTTGCTGGACAGAAGGTTATAGGGGAAGTAACCAGAACCTGCAGTATAGAGGTGGATGGATCCATTGACTGCCACACCTGTGCACAGGTAACTGTATCCACAGCTGTTATTGGGAGGACTGTCTATCACCCATCACCTCCTGTTCCATAAAGTTAACCTATGAGTGGAAAGGGTTCAGCTACATGTTGCCTGTCCACTGTGGGTTTTCCACAGCGTGTCTGACGCGTTTGCCACAGATTGCACCCTCTGCATTTCAAAGGGTGACATCCGGCAACGTTAATTGACATGCTGTGGATTTAAAATCTGCAGCACATGTCAAGTTATGTGTAGATTTTGTTGTGGAAAATTTCTCAAAGTACTCAGGTAATATTTGGTAAAATCGTATCCACTTTGTTCCTACTGTAAATGTTGTAGATTTATGGCCTTACCCGTAGGGTCTATCCATCATCACTTAGATGTTAAAGGGGTTGTTAACAAGTTGTTAAAGGGGTTGTCTCTCTAAAAATAGTCTACATTTTTCAAACCAGCACCTAGATCTGAATACTTTTGCAATTGCGTGTAATTAAAAGTTTTGTATAGCCACTGGGTTATTCAATAAAACATATCTGTATGGCGCCACCTGCTGTTTGCTCTTTTTCTAATTTCTCTGTCCTACTCACTGAGATGGAAAGACATGCTCAGTTCCATCCTTCAGTTGCCACCAACTGCAATAGAAAGGACATACCTCTAATGAAGCGCAAAATTTAGAAAATTCAGATAAAATATATTTACACTATTCATAGGAAACAATTATTCCTATAATTATATGTTTCATAAAAAATACTAACTCAGTTTCATAATTTTGTATGAACTGTGGACGATCTGTACCTCTTATTGTTTGCTGCTGTGTAGTATATGACTCGTGAATCTGCTTGTTTCGTCTGTTGTTTGCGTCTAATATTTTAACTGGACAAGAGCCACTAACGCCAGTTTCACATGGTCCAGGATGGTCCTGGTGAGATGATGATGTACCCAGATCCATTGAAATGAAATTCAGGATTCAGTCCGGATGCTATGCGTTCTCCACATGCATCACGTATGTACGTAAAACATTCTTAGGGCTCATTCACACGAGCGTGTGTGCCCCATGCCCGTATTGTGCACCGCAATCCTCAAGATATGGACTGGAGGCACGGATTGGAAGCACCACTTATTGCTTCCATGGGATTTCTATCCGTGCCTCCGAACCGCAAAAAAATAGAACATGTCTTATTTATTTGTGATGCGGACTGTCTCTTGCAGATTGTAGACCCATTCAAGTCAATGGGTCCGCATCCACAAACAGCGTGCACATGGACAGTGCCCGTGCATTGTGGATCTGCAGTCTGCAGCATGGGCACGAGGAACACACGTCCTAACAGTCCTTGAAAACAACTTACAGAACATGGCATTCGTCTTCTGTCAGTGGTTTTCACAGACCATTGGTAGAAGATTTCTTCTTCAGCCTGACACTGTGGAATATATGGATGACACATGGAGAACAAAAAAGGAACAGAACCAAACATGGACATTGTCATGGACATCATCACAGACATGGGTGTATATTCACACGACTGTATTTTTGGTTCAAGACCGATCCACTTTTTTTGCAGGTTGCACATGGAACCATTCATTTCTATGTGGCCACAAAAAATGCAGACTATATACGGAAGTGGTCGGCACTTGGACAGGACAGGTTTTAAGCCTAAAGGTAGAATTAACAATGTTCCAATTTATTGTCATGAAGCAGAGATATTAAAATGGTGACAAATGAAACACAAAAGGGGAAATTGATCATGAAGTTAATATGTTTAAGTTTTTTTTTTTGCTTAAGTCTGCGTTGTTGTACTTTGCACCACCTTTTTCAGATGTCACACATTAAAGATCTGCCAAATTTATCAAACAATGTGCAATGTTTTATCAAACTAGCGCAAATTATGGCAATGCTGACAAGCAAAACTGACTTCAAAAATTTCCCTCATGATAAATCTCTCCCTTTTGCTGTGTGTTTCGAGGTGAATCGTAACTGTGCTGACAAGTACTACAATGGGCCTCTGAGCCCAGAGCTTCACTGAAAGCTGAAACCGGGTTTCCCTGGGAAACCGCCGCGCTGTCTGATAAAATATAAATGTCAGCAAGGAATGTGAACGAAGCTCGGATATGTCTGCTGCTCAGGCTGCAGCTACAGATATCCTAGCATAAATGACTGCTGTGGTAGGGTGGGTCTTGTTACTATTATTTTTCGGGGCTTCCTTTGCCTTGTACACTAAGTGTATGAGTTAAATTTACAGGACATGAAGGCTAAAAAATTAATATTTTCATTAATGATGCAAATTTAAGTGTAATCCTCTCAGGTCAGAGCCGATCTGTTCTCTGGATGGCCTTTTCCCCTTTTGAGACCCTGTCGCAATGTCTACTACAGATCTTATCTTAAAATATATTCACATATGTTATATTGTCAAGTGAGAGTATGGTAAAATATCACAATGGACAATGGCACTTACCCTGGGAATACAGTGCAATGACCGGACAGGACAGTGACATTTAAGGTACTCTAATATCTATGTGCAGAGGCTGCGGTCCACTCTTATACCTGTTCTCCCCTCTACTCTGATATCTATGTGCAGGGGCTGCGGACCACTCTCAGACCTTTTCTCCCCTCTACACTGATATCTATGTGCAGGGGCTGTGGTCCACTCTTATACCTGTTCTCCCCTCTACTCTGATATCTATGTGCAGGGGCTGTGGTCCACTCTTATACCTGTTCTCCCCTCTACACTGATATCTATGTGCAGGGGCTGCGGTCCACTCTTATACCTGTTCTCCCCTCTACACTGATATCTATGTGCAGGGGCTGCGGTCCACTCTTATACCTGTTCTCCCCTCTACACTGATATCTATGTGCAGGGGCTGCAGTCCACTCTTATACCTGTTCTCCCCTCTACACTGATATCTATGTGCAGGGGCTGCGGTCCACTCTTATACCTGTTCTCCCCTCTACTCTGATATCTATGTGCAGGGGCTGCGGTCCACTCTTATACCTGTTCTCCCCTCTACACTGATATCTATGTGCAGGGGCTGCGGTCCACTCTTATACCTGTTCTCCCCTCTACTCTGATATCTATGTGCAGGGGCTGCGGTCCACTCTTATACCTGTTCTCCCCTCTACACTGATATCTATGTGCAGAGGCTGCGGTCCACTCTTATACCTGTTCTCCCCTCTACACTGATATCTATGTGCAGGGGCTGCGGTCCACTCTTATACCTGTTCTCCCCTCTACTCTGATATCTATGTGCAGGGCTGCGGTCCACTCTTATACCTGTTTCTCCCCTCTACACTGATATCTATGTGCAGGGGCTGTGGTCCACTCTTATACCTGTTCTCCCCTCTACTCTGATATCTATGTGCAGGGGCTGCGGTCCACTATTATACCTGTTCTCCCCTCTGATATCTATGTGCAGGGGCTGCGGTCCACTCTTATACCTGTTCTCCCCTCTACTCTGATATCTATGTGCAGGGGCTGCGGTCCACTCTTATACCTGTTCTCTCCTTTACTCTGATATCTATGTGCAGGGGCTGCGGTCCACTCTTATACCTGTTCTCTCCTTTACTCTGATATATATGTGCAGGGGCTGCAGTCCACTCTTATACCTGTTCTCCCCTCTACACTGATATCTATGTGCAGGGGCTGCGGTCCACTCTTATACCTGTTCTCTCCTTTACTCTGATATATATGTGCAGGGGCTGCAGTCCACTCTTATACCTGTTCTCTCCTTTACTCTGATTTCTATGTGCAGGGGCTGCAGTCCACTCTTATACCTGTTCTCTCCTTTACTCTGATATCTATGTGCAGGGGCTGCAGTCCACTCTTATACCTGTTCTCTCCTTTACTCTGATATCTATGTGCAGGGGCTGCGGTCCACTCTTATACCTGTTCTCTCCTTTACTCTGACATCATTGAGCAGGGGGTACAGTCTACTCTCAGACCTCATGTCTCTCATGTGCATGTGGCTGTGGGGTTTTAGTATTATGTTTTCTGGTTGCTCTTGTGGAGACCGTTGCTGGTTTATTCTTTGCGCAGCAGTAGAAACGGTTAATGGCTGCACTGTGATTGCTCTGTGTCCTTGGCCTAAACTGTATTTTTAAACCACACACTGTAAAGCTCCTGAAAGATACAGAGAAGAAATCCACATTTCAGCAAAGATCCATTTTGCCAATTTTCACTTCAACATTAACAACAGTTTTCCGGTTAGAGGAAATTAAAATTTCTAGATCACACTGTGTGTGGAGCTCGATTAAGACTTCAGTCCGGTGAATGTGAACTTTCCTAAGGATTCCCAGCTACTTGCACTCTGGATAATGTCAGCAAAACAAATACAGGCTGACAGTACACAGTGCTGCCAAGCGAAACAAGGAAAGCGACCACTGAACGCACACATGTATATTTAGTATCCTGTGTGCAGAACCTCCGACTGCCAGTAACTTGCTGCTCGGACAGTACCTTCTTACTGCGTCCGGAGTCCAGTCTTTCTATGCTGAGACTGTTTGCGGCATCTCTTTTTATTCATGACATGTGCTGCAAGTGATTTCCATGGCGGTAATCGCTCTGAAATTACATAAAAATGGCAACATGCAGAAAAAATGGTAACATACCCAACTACAGCAAATTTCATTAACAATGTTTTTTACAGGTGAAACATTTTGAATCAGTGTCTTTCACCTGTAAAAACAGCAGCCATTGCCGTTTTAACTGCACCTCAACGGCAACATGTGAACATACTCTTATAGGGGTTTCCCGTTTTAACAGATAATTAAACGTTCTCCAGCTCTCCATTATAAATGTTTAAAAATTGCCCTTTACTAGTGCTGCTCACCCATCTGAGAGATTATTAGAATGTATGAGCTATCAGCCTGGAGAGAGATTTGTGCAGGGACCATGTGTATCTACATTGATACATTTCAACAATATGGACATTGTAAAAGTTTCATTTCAGTGTTTGCATGTAAACCAGTCATTTTCAGTCACTGACAGTAAGCAGGGATCTTGAGAATGAATACAAAGTTTTAGGTTTTTCTATTAGACAGTTAATAAGCTTTTTTTGGATACTATAGGAAAAAACAATAGCCTACGTGCACTCCCATGGTCCCGGCCACCAGATACGTCAGCGCTTTTTCCTATAGTGTGCAATCACGACCATGACTGATGGATTGCAGGGTGGTCATAACCATGGAAATGAGCAGTGTATAATGTGATGGAAAAATGAATCCAGCCAGCAAAGGAGGCAATGTGAATAATAATAATAATACATTAATAAGTGCCTTGTATTAAAGGGGTTGTCCCACGAAAAATATTCTACGGTTTTCAAACCAGCACCTGGATCTCAATACTTTTGTAATTGCATGTCATTAAAAATTCTGTATAGCTACTGAGTTATTCAATAAAATGTATCTGTATAGTGCCACTTAATTTCTTATTTCTTTGACCTATTCACTGAGCAGGCCGCACATGCTCAGTTTCAACTTTTAACTGTCTCCTAAGCTGTGATAGCCACAGCTGAGACACGCCTCCTTAGCTGCAGCAGAAAAGACACTCCCCTTGAGCTGTCAGCTTGATACAAATCTAGCAGAGCAATGAATGTGGAGATCTCTGGATCCATGTGAGGTACAGAGTTGGTTCTAGCTTTGTTAAAAAGAGGTTGTCATGTACTATATGATGTCTGATTTTCATTTTTTACATTATTCGTGGGAGAACCCCTTTAACTTTCTTTACATGATAAATGCTATTTGCTGAAGTGAGACAACCCCTTTAAGTTTCTCTGTCAGTAAAAACTGTCTACAAGTTTGCTTTGAGTTTGCCCCATATAGTTATATTCCTATTACTTACCAATCAAACAAACATCGGTCAGTACGGTTTAATATCTATTTTCCTTTTTTAACTATATTGATTTGAAACTAGTTGTATTTCATGTTACTAATTATTTCAATTAGGAGCTGGGTTTTAACTTTCTTATAGTTATATACTATAATCCCGTGAACTTGACCCAACATTGCAGGGTTCGATGGTGTATATGTATGCACTCAGTCCATATGTAACCATGTATCTTTGTTGACCTGAAGAAGAACTGATGACCCAAAATGCGTTGTCCACTAGACATTGCTTTTGTTTTGTGTGTTTTTGACACTAAAAATCCTTGTTTTGTTGTAATACTTGGCATTTTTATTCTGAAGAATCCACTACCATTTGAGACTCCCAGCACCACTGGGAGTTTTTTTCCAGACTTGATTGATTACGGTTATGTCTGGGCAGCTGTACTGTGCAGCATTTTTACTCTCTGTTGTCAGCCTGTTAGAGTGGAGCAGTGTGTCTGGACAGTTACATTCAGCGTCACATGGACCCTAACAGTGGTGTAACTACAACTGACGGGGCCCCACAGCAAATTTTAGAACGGGCCCCCCTCTCAGCAACTTCTTCGCAACCCCCAACTCGCGCATCCCCCACTCCTGTGGCTGGTCAAAACTGCTCTCTCAGATGAGGCCCGGCAGCCGCTCCGTCCGTTTCCTACACGTACATACTATATATAATGTCATTGTATAATACTGTTGAGGGGGCCCTGACAATAAAATCTTTTAGTATTCCTCCTGAGGGGGCCCCTTGTGAGTCTGGGCCCCAAAGCAGCCGCTTCCCCTGCTTCCCCTATAGCTACGCCCCTGGACCCTAATACTTGTGAGTAGCGGCATCCAGCCCTCAAAAGTAATTTGCATGAGACTGGTTTGGCTGTCGTTTTTTCATGACCCTGAAATAGGAAATTATAACACTGCTGCTTTATTATCAGCTATGGATTGTTCTGTTAATGGTTACTGGCCGACCACCTAATATATATGGGGGTGTCCTGACATTCCTTCAAATAACAGAGGTTGGTAGAATAGTCTACAGCTGAACGACTTTTTGGCTGACAGCTATCTAAAATGTATGGCCAGTTTTAGTGACTCCTTCTATACCTCTGCTGTATTATTATAAGCTGTGGACTACAGAGTTTGTTCCTTCTCTTATATCTATGCTGTATTATTATAAGCTATGGACTTTAATGTTATTTCCTTCTCTTATCTCTGTTGTATTATTATAAGCTGAGGACTATAGTGTTAGAGACTCCTCATATCTCTGTTGTAGTATTGTAGGTTGTGAACTGTAGGTTTAGTGGATTCTCATATCTTTGCTGTATTATTATAAGATGTGGACTGTAGTATTACCTCCTCCTCATATCTCCTCTGTAATATTACAAATTGTGCACTGTAGTGTTAGCGACTTCTATCTCTACTGTATTATTATACTGTAAGCTGTAGACTATAGTATTTCTTCTCTTATATGTCTTATATAATATGTATTATAAGCTGTGGACTGTAGTGTTAGTTCCTTCTCTTATCTTTGCTGTATTATATACTGTGGACTATAGTGTTAGTTCCTCCTTTTATATCTCTGCTGTATTATTATAAGCTTTGGACTGTGGTTTTAGTTGCTCCTCTTATATGTATTATGTATTGTTATTAGTTGTGGACTGTAGTGTTAGTTCATTAAAAGCCAATAATTGTAGTTTTAGGGACTGCTTTTATATCCCTGCTGTATTATTATAGGTTGTGGACTGTAGTGTAAGTGGCTCCTGTTATAACTGTGATGTATTACTAAAAGCAGTGGACTGTAGTGTTAGTTCCTCTTATATCTGCTGTATTATGGTAAGCTGTGGACTATAGTGTTAGTTCCTTCCCTTATATCTCTACTGTATTATTATAATCTGTGGACTGTAGAGTTTGTAGTTCCTCTTATATTTCTGATGTATTATCATAAGCTATGAACTGTAGTGTTAGTGACTCCTCATATGTTTGTATTATTATTAGACATTGACTGTAGTGTAGTGGCTTTTCATATCTCCCTGTATTATTATAAGCTGTGGACTGTAGTGTTAGTCCCTTCTCATATCTCTACTGTATTATTATAATCCGTGGATCCTCTTATATTTCTGATGTATTATCATAAGCTATGAACTGTAGTGTTAGTCCCTTCTCATATCTCTACTGTATTATTAGGCATGGACTGTAGTGTTAGTGGATCCTCTTTTACCTCTGCTGGATTATTATAAGATGTGGACTGTAGTATACATTGCTCCTCTTATATCTTTGTATTATTATTATTAGACATGGACTTCAGTATAAGTTGCTTCTCATATCTTTGCTGTATTATAAGATGTGGACTGTAGTGTTAGTGGCTTCTCATATCTCTACTGTATTATTATATGCTGTGGACTGCAGTGTTAGTTTGTTATCTTATATCTCTACTGCATTATTATAAACTATGGATTGTAAGGTTAACGGCTCCTTCTTCCTTCTCTTATATGTCTGCTTTATTATTATAAGCTGTGGACCATAGTTTTAGTTCCTTCTGGTGCATCTCTGTTGTAATATTATAAGCTGTATATGTAGTGTTAGTTCCTCCTCTTATACCTTTGCTGTAATATTATAAACTGTGGACTATAGTTTTAGTTCCTTCTCGTATATATCTCTGTTGTATTATTAAGCTCTTGAATGTAGTCCTTTCTCATATCTCTGATGTATTATTATGAGCTGTGTATTATAGTGTTAGTTCTTTCTCTTATACCTCAAATGTATTACTATAAGCTGTGGTCCTTCTCTTCATGCAGCCAACATAAGTCTAACGTTAATCAAAATGTACAGCCTCAACCAAAACATACTTTCGTTCGGTTGAAATCTAACAACGAGCAATCCCTTTAGCCGACCCATGACAGACCATTATCATTTGAAAAATAGTCGTCCCTGTTTAATATTTTCAACCGATAGTCAGATGAAAGATCTTTCTTTGAAAGAACGTTCCCAGAAAGATCTTTCGTCCATCCTGGTTTTATGTATGGGCAGTTTGAACAATTACAATGGCCAATATGGACTAAAATGTGTATGGCCGTGTCTGCAACGCCAAAGTTCACCAGATGACTGTTTAACCATCAACCAACTTCTGTATGGCCAGCTTTATACCGCTGATGTCATATTATGAGCTGTGGACTGTGGTGTTAGTAGCTACTCCGATGTTTCTGTTGCACTTTGGGGCATATGCTACACATTTCATTCTCACCTCTAGCTTCCTCTGTAGCACATTACACTGGGTCTTATCAGGAGAAGATGTCTTATCTCCAGGCTGGAGGAAGTGTCCTTTATCCTCTAAAGCTTCTGACAGAGATAAGTATCAGCTGGAAATCTTTTGTGGAAGAAGTAGAAAGGACTGTAAAAAGTAGGTAAATGTGGGAAGCTGCAGCGTTGAGCACTGGTAAAACCATTACATGTCCGGCACTGAGGACCTTTGCACGCTCACAGTTTGTGCTCTTCTGTGTTGTCTGCCGCCGTTTTCATGCGTTTTGCAGGCGCAGAGCCTTTTATGATCAGGAAACAAATGTATCTCATTGAATATCTAATGCAGTCAGGACACAGCAAGGCTCCAGTTCCCACCTCCCCCCCCCCCTATATAGCGGGGGCTTGTGCTCACCTCCCAGCGGTAACATATTCTGACACCATACTTCCTCCATAGTACTTCCTGAATGATTGGGCTTTGGCTCTGTGTTCTTCCCTGGCTTCCCCTCTGAATAGCCTGCTCTTTATTCCATGGAGCTGAGCAAATATTAAACCCTTCATCTCCGAGAAGAGGGGGGACTTCAATCTGGTGAAACCTGGGAAGAGCACCACCGTTCTTCTGTGGCCACTTCTGCTATAGACTTGGCTCTATAGAGTACAAAGTGTTTTTTTCCAATGCATTTCCCTTAAAGTGAAAAAAAAAACACTCATCCTCTTGTGTGCAGACTGCACTGTTTAGTTATTCCTTAGTAACCTGGTTCTTCTTGGTCAGCTGACTGATTTTGGGTGACCGCCACCTCAGTGTCTATCAGGAATTTCACCAGATTTCCACACACCCTGATGATTTCAACAGACCCCCTCCGCATGTTCTTACTTCAGTACTGACCTGCCTGTGTAAGTGTCCACTGTATTTTTTAGCATTCTAGGCTCAGTATGAACATAGTGGATAGGTGAGTCCTGCAATACATGGAATTGTGGGGGAACACATGAAGAATGCATGACATAGTCTCCTGAGATTGAGCTATAAATGGCAATTGTCTGTACCTATGAAACTGGCTGACCTGTTACATGTGCGCTTGACAGCTGAAGACATCTGTGTTGGTCCATGTTCATATGTGCCTGTATTTCTGAGAAGAATAATGTTTAACATATGCAAATGAGCCTCTGGAGCAACGGGGGCGATGCCATTACACCTAAACACTCGTTCATCAGGTGAAACTGCCATTTGTTCAGGCACATAAACTTATCACTTCCTGTGAGTCAAAATCTAACTTTTAACAAGCCTTGGGACATGACAAGGGAAACTAGCAAAGCCAAATGTCCATCCGTAGACAGCTGTTTTGAGGTGCTTGCCCCTCATCATTACAGAGTAGAATTTTGGCTGGCTGGGTGAGATTCCTATGGGCAGGACAGTGGCTCAGTGGTTAGCACTGGTGTCTTGCAGCGCTGGGTTCGAATCTGACCAAGGACAACATCTACATGAAGTTTATATGTTCTCCCTGTGTATGTGGTGGTGTCCTCACACACTCCAAAGACATCTAGATTGTGAGCCCAAAGTATGATGATAATGAATGATGCACAATATGTCAGTGCTATAGGCAGGGTACTGAATCTCCTTAAAGAGACCAGCTATGCACTGAGACTTATTGGAAGTGCCCTATGGTATGGAAACTTATTGGCAATGCTCTATGGGAAAGTAATATGCAAAGAAGTATCTCAGTGTCGAACCATCTTGCTAGCTCCAACATGTCCCAAGGCTTGTTAAAAGTGGGATTTTGACTCATAGGGGGCCACTTCCACAAGGTAGTACTAGCGAGATGGTTCCCTTTCCTTGTGGGACACCTCTGATTGAACACAAAAGGTCCCTTTACACAGGACGACGATCTAGCAGATTGTCGGGAAGGAAGCGTTCCTTCCTGACAATCTGCTGATCACTAGCGGAGGAGACCACTTTATTTACATGCAGCAAGCTCCTTCAGAGTATGGCGAGGAGCGATCTCTAATCGCCATACTGTCTTCCCCATACCATCTCATTGTTTCCAGCAGCAGAGTGTGATTACACGGCACGATCTGCCACTGGGAAACAATGATCTTTTGTGCTGCACAAAAGATCCAATCACCTGATGAACAAGCATTTTGCTCATTCATCGGGTAATCGGCGGTGCATTTAAACCACAAGATCATGGCAAATGTTAGCGATAATCTTCTCAATTGTTGGCCCCTGTAACGGGCCCTAAAGACACCACTGATGATTTAAGTTTTGCAACCAACTGGATTCCGTGTGTTTAATATCATGCAATGTCCATTGTGCTGAAATTCTCTGGGTGTCACAGGCAGCTGAGACGATGATGATATGGAGGCTGGAGTCTCCTGCTGGTATGCCTGGCATTGCCAATTGCTGTGTGGAATGTCTCCCATGTACTGCGGGTGTCACATTCACAGCTATAACTATATTTATACTGCACCTCCCTGAGTGGTTCACATTGCTGAGTAATAGCACTGGATGCTGGCACTGTGGCTAGCTGCAGATATAAATAGAGGGATACGTGTGCATATGTGTGTGTTCATGTATTAAACACTGAAATACACGTGAAATAAGCTCTCAGCATCTCATTGATTTTAATGGAAAATACAAGCCATAGTTCATATACCATGTCGTGTAAATAAAATAAAATAAAAAAATTCAAAAGTGACGTATTCCATGGGTGGTGGAAATACACATCCCAATATGCATCAAACACGTGTAAAAAACACATTAAAATACACGTGAAAAGATTAAATAGATTTTGTGTTATGGCTACTGTTTTGTGCTCTTTTCTGGATGACTTTTTGGTTTATTAATTAAGATATTATTGAAAAAAATATTAATTTAATCCGGCTTATTTCTCGCAATTGCTCTCTCAGAGTTAGGGCTCATGCACACGAGCATTTGCAGTCAGTGCCCGTGCTGGGGACTGTAATTTGCGGTCCACAATGCACGGGCACTGACATTGTGGCCACTGCATGCGGATCGCGGACCCATTCTCTTGAATGGGGTCCGCGATCCGCATCTGAGGGTCCGCACCGCAAAAAAGTAGTGCTTGCGATACTTTTTTGTGGTGCGGAGGCACGGCCAGAAACACCATGGAAGCACACTGTAGTGCTTCTGTGGTGTTCCGATACATGCCTCCGCTCCACATCTCCCGGATTGCGGACCCATTAAAGGGTCGTGTGCATGAGCCCTTAGCTTGATGATACTGTGTATAGAAAGAGTGACTGGGTCCATGTTCACAGCAGTGTGGTTTATGTGGATTGTCTACACTGATTTTCATGCAGATTTTGCTCAGTTTCTGCGTGTGTGACTTGTGGTTTTTCTCACGGATTATGACACGAATTTGCCCCAGATCTCGCCATTTGCATTGCACTGAAAATCACCACAGAGAATTGACATGCTGCAGATTTCAAAATCCACACTGCAGGTCAATTTCCACATTGTGTCGGTGAGATTTTGAAAATGTTGGTGGTACTGTACGACGCTGCGGATATTCCACACTGAAAATCTGCGCACTGTGTGCATGTGACCTTTTGTTACTTGATTGTCACCTGAACAGTTGCAAGGAATTGTACAAAAATTGCATTAAAAAAGGCAGCTGTGATAACGTGCCCTTATGTACTATGACGGGGGCCGTCGCCACTAATACATGTCCCCTCATCCTTTATAAGCCGCCTAGGCCTCGCATGGAACAATAAGTGCGCTTGTCTGTAACTTTTTCCCAGGACACTTAAAACTTCATAATTTTTTTTTCTTTTTAATTAAGTGCAGTCTTCCTTCTGCTAATTCCTTTCAAATCTTCCCATTCAGCAGTTGGGGGGGAAATAAGAGCCCCTTGTTCTGCTGCAGGTAGGAGCTAAAGAAAAGGCCGTTTCATCCATCTTCTTACCTTGAACTGATCAACCAGAAACCTGAGTAGCCACAATGCCACCTTCAGCAAGGATGGCCCTGCGCCTCCTCCATATCTTCCCCTCATCTCTTTCACTTGTTAATTGCAGGAAGTTTTGTGAGGTCCATATCCCAGCTGTTGCCTCCCATTATGAATGACCTCCAGTTCTGTGCACCGTGACCGGCTGCTCAGACATTTGGAGGGGGAGGCGAGTGCGACAACCAGGGAGCAGGAGAAGGGAGACTGGACAGGGCCAGTGAGTGAGCCGCCGTGGTGCAAGCTGTAAGGTAAGTGGATGGATGGCCGGCTCTGCATGTAGGGGGTCAATATGAAGCTGACATCAGTGACGTCCAGACATATCTGTGCGTCTAATCCTCCACTGACTTATTTCATCATGGATTTCTGCACAGTTATTGTACATGCTACTGATTACTGCTTCCATCTGGAAGTATATAATGGAGCTCCTCTTTGTAGACTAGAACAGAAGTGCGTGAGCATCATATGTAACTATATGTTGTGCTTGAATCTCTCCTAATAGACATAATCACGATTGATATAAATGATCTATTCAATAGATTAATAACCAATAGAGGTGGCCATATACAGAGGGTAGTATTTATACCGTATGGAGAGAGTGCGTTATTTTTTGGTATACGCAACAATATTTTACTGGTTGATAAACCAGGCATCCCTTGCATAAACGTCTTTTAGACACTATTCACACTAGTGTGTGGTCCATCGTAAAAAACTTCAAAGATCGGATTGCTGTATCTGTCCTATGACAAATGCTAACTGCGCCCAATGGATCCCATATTGTATTATAACGGATCCAACAGGTTCTGGCGTTTTGACCGTGATTCCAACAGGAAGAATTTGGCAGCATGCTGTGCTGTTTTTCATGTCAAATATGGGGGAATTCAGATGGAAATGTGAACCAAGCCTGGATGTTTTTTTCTTTCATCTGCCCCTTGTCTGCAGTGCTAGATGTTTGATGTTGAGGGGATCATTCATTGCCCTCCATAATTGTCGGATGCATTAGTGTCTGCACAACCCTTGTGTATGACAGTTTTTGAGGGCCAGTGATCCGCACGTGGGATCATCTCTATATTTTAAGTATGTGTATGGGAGTTAAGTTTGTCTCTTTTTGCTGTATAATACACCTTGGCCCGGAGCCGTTATCCGTCACATACAGATTGAGCCTCCCTTGGGTGGCGTGTGATCTCCAGCCTCACATACCTTGTATTATAAAACACAATCTCCTCTCGTATGGAGAAAACATCTCCTGTGTAATGCAGTAAATCCAGTGTAACCGGAAGGCCGCGGCGTTGTAAGCACTGCAGTCTGGGTCATGCTAATCCTGCTGCACATATGTATAAGGCGATGCAGCGCCGCTCGTTTCTGCTCCCAGTCCTGCTGTAATTTCAGAGTATTTGGGAACATTTGCTCGCCATATGTATTTTGATAATGAAAGCCAAGTAAATGGTGGTGATCATGAACACTATGTAATAGGGGTCAGCATAGTGTAAAATTAGTGTTCACTACTTTGTGTCTTACATTATTAGAACTCATGCAGACAAAAAAATGTTTTCCGTTTCTTTGCCGTTTTTTGCGGCCTGTATACGGTTCCATTCATTTCAATGGGTCCGCATGAAAAACAGCATTCCGTTTCCATATGTCCGCATATCCGTTCCACAAAAAAATAGAACATGTCCTATTATTGTCTGTATTACGGACAAGGATAGGACTGTTCTATTAGGGGCTGACTGTTCCGTTTCGTAAAATGCAGAATGAAAACGGCTGGTATCCGCGTTTTGTGGATCTGTAATCTGTTGAAAGCAAAACAGCCAAAGACCATGTGTAAGGTGGATGATAATATAGCCATGTTTTCTATCTATCTATCATATAATGCATATGTGCAGTGTAATACAGTGCTATCTAAGTAGATGAGATTTTCAAAATCTTAAGTACGCAGTGTGTAAATTTTCCACTTGCAAATTGACCTGCATTACAGGTTTTAAAATCTGCAGCATGTTAATTGTGTGCACAGGTTTTCAGTGCAGAGTTAACCCTTTTCATTGGATCTGGGCCTAATTCACTTGAAAATCTGCCATAAAATCGGTAATTAATACATGCAGATTTTGGTGCAGATTTGGTAAAGAAAACTGTCCGAAAATCCACAAGGAAATCTGCATAAACTACACTGCCGTGCGCTTATATACAACAATGTAGAAATACCTATGGATGCTGTAAATTCTATAGAAACAATGTTTGTGTCCTCTCTGTGCGGCAGAAATGCAGTACGACATAGCAGATTTATTCAGCTTTCTTATCACGCAAGTCTTTTACTATATGTTCCTTATCTACATCATATGATACAGGTTTATGAGCCAAACTCTTTTTTTGCAAAAAAAAAAAATCAATTCATCATTTTTTTTCTGGTAAATGGAAACCAGGGGTTGGCAGGGATGCACCATCAATGAGCCAAGGTGAGGCGATTGCCTCAGGCAGCACCAGGTAGGGGCAAGAAGGGGGCAGTGGAAGAGCCATGGGCAATGAGCACTTCCATTGTGGCAAAGGGGTTAGGTTAAAAAATTGGCATTGGGGGGAGGGGGCGCCGTTTCAGTTTTTGCCTCAGGCAGCAGAAAGGCTAGGTGCACCCCTGACTGTTGGATGTATGAGGAGCTCACTAGTAGTGGCGGTCATATTGATTGTCACCCCTGAGGTCAAGGAGGCTACAAGGATGTTCTATAAAACCCACTTTTCTAATCCGTCTGCATCACATTACCGACCCCTCATATGAACTGCAGCAAGCTAGGCCATAACTAATAATAACATCAGGAACTATAAAACAAGATTTTTCATCCATTCATTTTCAATTTATCATATTTTCCATCATCATTCTCTTCTTTCCTTGCACCCTCAGTGTCCTTTATCTGTGAGGGATCAGACATTCTAGGAGAATGAGGGTGGGGGTGCAAATTATTTCCGGAAGTTGATTCTGATGGGCTGCATGCTAATATAAGTGATTGCGTCAAGTGTTTTTTTTATAGACTTCTGAAATACTCTGTGCTGCATTTGAGTCAGATTTGATCATCCACATGTGCTTTCAGAATAACAGACGGAGGCAGGAAGATAGCGTTTACGTAGTCCCGACCACGTTTTCTGAATCATAAACTAATCAGCAGTAAAGAGAAAATGATCAATCACCCGGCAACTAATGAAATCCCAGAACAATAATGCAATTAGAGGGCATAAATGTTTTTCACGCATCTGTTCTCTTTCCACATGGTTATCCCCTGTTTTCTTGTAGCTGGGGGTGGAGGTCCGATGAGAGGCTTTTTACAAAACACTCCTAAGTTCAGCAGAATTGGGTGCTTTTACTGAGTCTCTCGGCTGTGGGGGCAGACAAATTAAGTTAGCAGACCGAAGATGTAGCGTAAACAAAACAATATGTGCGGACGGGGCCCCCAGCGGATTGGGGGAGTTGTTAGCCCGAGGCAGCAGTGACTTCCTGATATTGGTACGGGAACATACTGGTTGTTTCGTATGAAAGTCTACTACGACCTGTGCGTTATAAACTTCATCTGTAGTATTTTCTGCTCTGCACTCATTACTATACAGTTTTTATGTGTGATGCGCTGGAAGTCTCCTGTAGTAGTGCTGCTCTGGTAGTGCAGGGGCTGTATGCACTGGTACAGTGGCTGCTGTATGGCTGCTCTGGCGGTGCGGACTTGTACATCGGCTGTGGCAGTGTGGCTAATGTGTACTCATGTTCTGGCATTGTGGAGCTGTACATCACTTTGGTGATGCGGCTGCCATATACGTCTGCTCTGGTGATGCGGCCGCTGTATATGTCTGCTCTGGTGATGCGGCTGCTGTATACGTCTGCTCTGGTGATGCGGCTGCTGTATACGTCTGCTCTGGTGATGCGGCTGCCGTATACATCTGCTCTGGTGATGCAGCTGCTGTATACATCTGCTCTGGTGATGCGGCTGCTGTATACGTCTGCTCTGGTGATGCGGCTGCTGTATACGTCTGCTCTGGTCATGCGGCTGCCGTATACGTCTGCTCTGGTGATGCGGCCGCTGTATGCGTCTGCTCTGGTGACGTGGTTGCTGTGTACGTCTGCTCTGGTGATGTGGCTGCTATGTACATCTCTTCTGGTGATGCGGCTGCTATGTACGTCTTCCCCCGGTGATGCGGCTGCTGTATACGTCTGCTCTGGTGACGTGGTTGCTGTGTACATCTGCTCTGGTGATGCTGCTGCTGTCTATGTCTGCTCTGGTGATGTGGCTGCTGTGTACATCTTCTCAGATGATGCAGCTGCTGTGTACGTCTGCTCTGGTGATGTGACTGCTGTGTATGTCTGCTCTGGTGATGCAGCTGCTATGTACGTCTGCTCTGGTGATGCGGCTGCTGTATACGTCTGCTCTGGTGACTTGGTTGCTGTGTACATCTGCTCGGGTGATGCGGCTGCTATGTACATCTCTTCTGCTCATGCGACTGCTGTGTACATCTTCTCAGGTGATTAGGCTGCTGTGTACATCTGTTCTGGTGATGCAGCTGCTGTCTATATCTGCTCTGGTGATGTGGCTGCTGTGTACATCTTCTCAGATGATGCGGCGGCTGTGTACGTCTGCTCTGGTGATGTGACTGCTGTGTATGTCTGCTCTGGTGATGCAGCTGCTATGTACGTCTGCTCTGGTGATGCGGCTGCTGTATACGTCTGCTCTGGTGACGTGGTTGCTGTGTACATCTGCTCTGGTGATGCGGCTGCTATGTACATCTCTTCTGCTCATGCGACTGCTGTGTACATCTTCTCAGGTGATTAGGCTGCTGTGTACATCTGTTCTGGTGATGCAGCTGCTGTCTATATCTGCTCTGGTGATGTGACTGCTGTGTACATCTGTTCTGGTGATGCGACTGCTATGTACGTCTGCTCTGGTGATGTGACTGCTGTGTATGTCTGCTCTGGTGATGCGGCTGCTGTCTACGTCTGCTCTGGTGATGTGACTGCTTTGTATATCTGCCCTGGTGATGCGACTGCTGTATACGTCTGCTCTGGTGATGTGGCTGTTGTGTACATCTTCTCAGATGATGCGGCCGCTGTGTACATCTGTTCTGGTGATGCGGCCGCTGTGTACATCTGTTCTGGTGATGCGACTGCTGTGTACGTCTGCTCTGGTGATGCGGCTGCTGTCTACGTCTGCTCTGGTGATGCGGCTGCTGTGTACGTCTGCTCTGGAGACATGGCCTCTGTGTACGTCTGCTCTGGTGATGCGGATGCTGTCTACGTCTGCTCTGGTGATGCGGCTGCTGTGTACGTCTGCTCTGGAGACATGGCCTCTGTGTACGTCTGCTCTGGTGATGCGGATGCTGTGTACGTCTGCTCTGGTGATGCGGATGCTGTGTATGTCTGCTCTAGTGATGCGGATGCTGTGTACGTCTCCTCTGGCAGTACTTATCTTACATTCGCTGCAGATAAGAATACTCACTATTACTGCCCATGAGCATTGCTGACCTGTGTGGTGATGAACTTCCTGCTGATCACTGCAGACATACTTTCCTGAGAACATGGAGGATATAGCAGAGCCAAGGCCGCGGTGTGCAGCATCCTGACCACGTTATTGCTGCATTGTTCTAAAATAAACACCCGCTAGATTTCTGCATCGTGCCAGATGGATCTGTATATTAGAAACAGCTTCGGTTGTTTTACCGCTGTAAATATCTTTGTATGTTTTGAACCTGAACCAGTTTTCTGTCAATCAAACTTCTTTTTGCTCCACAAACTGGAAAACACGTGTGATTTGAACTCATGTGGGTCCTTTCGTTGCCCCCAAACCTGCTGGGGCAGCAGCTGAGACCTGGTAAGAAAAGCTGCGCTGCAGCTATCGGCCCCTGCGACTGGCTCAGACGGCTGTCCTCCGACAGCCAAGGAAAGACTCAGAAGTCATTGAAATAATCCAGGAAGGCAGCGTCTCCCACCATTTCCTGATTTCAGCCCTGTCTATACATTGTTTGGAGCAGGCCCAAATTGCTTGTTTCTAAGAATTATTCCAAAAACATATTGGAATATGTTCCGTATGTGAGGCCAGCGGAGAACCTTGTGGATGTTTTAACCCTTATTTCAAGGCATGACATCACAGCAGCTTGAACTAACATGGTTTTGGCTGCCGTTTGTGGATCTGGTGTTGAAATATGTTACAGTCAACCTCTCTCCAGCCTGAAATGACTGATAATAGGGAGTAATAGATTGTATTCCCCTGCCCTATTGTCAGCCTCCCCAGTATATTAAATGGCGGATAACAGTGAGAAATCCATTGCAAATCATTCATCTGCTTTAAAGGAGTTCTCCGGGATTGCTATGTCTTTTAACAGAAATGCCTATGTAGTTGCTTATCTCATATACATCTTCGCCATGCTATCTTCCCAATTTGGACTCTCCTGACCCGTTTTCAACGTGTAAACAATCCCACTGTTTCTGTATGTAGCACTTCCTGTGGCTGTATCCAACCAAACCCATGATGCCCTTCTCCTTTCTCTGCCATGGCTCCAGCTAGTTTATAGCTCCTCCCACCCAGTTAGTTACATAGACACTCCCCTATCACTGACACACCAATGGACATAACATCACAGGAAATAAGAAAGAGCTGCATGGACATGGTCATGTGACCACAGCCCAGATTGGAAGATAGGAGCAATTGGCCCTGTCAAAGAGGGGAGGGCACATTAGTTGCAGAGAAAGCTGAGCCCCTAGGTGTAACGGCAACGCCCCCATTGCTCCTAGAGGCTAATTTGCATATATTAAAACATAATTTTTCTCAGTAATGTGGGCACATATGAACATAGGACCAACAAAGATGCCTTCAGCTGCCAAGTGCACATGCAACAGGTCAGCCAGTTTCATAGGTACAATTCTAATGACAGACGCCCTTTACAAATCTGCCAGATGCCCTTTAAAGGATGTTGATGCAAACCATAAGACCCAAAATTTTTATGCCAACATAAAAGGTCAGTGTCAGCTGATTGGAGAGCAGCGAAAGGGAACAAAATTCATATCGGCCCTTATAAAGGCCCATTACAGTCAGCAAGCAGAACACTAATTATTTCTCCTTCAGGTTACCGATGTTCATGCCCGGGTACTGTCCAAGTGTGGGCACGGACTCATTATGGTTAATGGACTAAGTCACATGTCACCATAAGTCTGTGCAGAACGAATCGCAGCATGCACCTTGTAGGTTCAATTGTTCCATTTTTACTGCGTAGGCTGACAATATCTAACAAGCGGCCACCTGTTAGCAGATTTTCCTGTTCTGTTACTATAGTCCATGTGCAGTCACCATCAATCACTTGGTCCCAGGTTTGTGATGTGGGGGGGTCTCCCCTCCTTGGAGATGTTTTTTCATAGTAATAACCCTGTGAGCAGCTGATGGGGGTCTCTGGCTTCTGTCTGCCCAGGGGTGCCATGCCCTCTGTGGAGTCAGTAGGCCAATACTCAGCAGTAGTTTCTGACTTGGGGAATCCATATGCTTTTGATGCATTTTTTGCAGTCGAGCAGCGCTTTGATGTCTGCCCAGTAGCCCTCCCTCTACCTCCAGCTGTCATCTCTTGGGTTCCGCTCCCTGACATTGTTCTGAAACGGGGCTTTTAAAAGCGGTCATGCTTTCCCTAAACGTCCATGCCTCAGGGGTATGTGAGTGACGACAGGCCTAGCAAATGGTGGAGGATCTGCTCTCTGTGTGCCAGCGCAGCCCTGTCTGCAGCCCCGGTCCTGTGTGCTTGTCCCCGTTCTGGTAATTAGCTGCAGATTTCTCATGTTATCTATTAACATGTCTGCTCTGTGAGGAGAAAGCAGCATTGTGTTCATCACTTGTATTATATTAAGTCATAATTACTCATATTAGGTCCAGGGCTGTGTACACGTTTATTATTCACAGAGAAAGCACCTGAAATCTTCATCCTGTACACCAGGGCTGCACAACCTTTCCTGGCTGGGGGCCACATTATTAGACTGAACCAATCCCAAGGAGCGAAAATAAAACTTAAAGGGGTATTACCAACTGAAATACGTATTTATGGCATATTGACCATACAGTATATAATAAATGTCTGGTTATACTTCCAAGACTCATTTAATGGGAGAAATACATGAAAAATACATGTGAGCAGCCACAAGACTTAGGCATAGATGTCTGTCACCAGATGGTTGGGAGCCACACAGAAAGGATCCAGGGGCGGCCGGTGGCACAGTTTGTGCACCCTTGCGGTACATGGAATTGCTGGAATGATTATTACAATGATTATCATTACCCAGGGTGTGCAAACCTACTGTGTCCATTCCAGCAAAGTCCCTAATTTACCCAAGAAAAATACGTGACAGCTGACCTGTTCACCATTATGGGGCTTGTAGTCACTGAGCTTTCCGCGATGGCAGAATGGACAGCCTGCCAAGTTATACGGCTGTAGGGATGTATCACTACTTGAACAGGAAGATTTGACATCCAGGATTATGTGAATGCTGGCAACCCTGACAGGAGGCGGACATATCTGGAGGCAGACATATCTTAGGTTATTAAAAGGGAAAATCCAGTGTAAATGAGGGCATTTGGAAATGGAATCTCTGTATATAAGGGACTTAGGCGTTCATTTATCAGACTGGTGTAATGTAGAACTGGCCTAGTTACCCATAATAACCAATCAGATTCCATCTTTCATTTTCCAAAGGAGCTTTTTAAAATAAAAGGTGGAATCTGATTGGTTGCAACTAAGATAGTTCTACTTTACACTAGTTTGATAAATGACTCCGTTAGTACTTGACTTTAGTCCTGTTTCAGACAGGCATATTTTTCATCCCTGTACTGTCCGTGTGTGTGCATCGGATGGTACCCTGACAGCACATATAAGTCAATAGTGCAATTGACACTTCCTTTTTTCCTCACTGACCTAGGGTCCGTGCAGGCCCTAAGTGGGTGAAAAGGGGATAAATCTATAGTTTATCTCTCCAAAATGCCAAGGCTCATAAATCACTATATATCCCCCACTATTTCCTTATTTATAAAATTTAACATTTATTTAAAGTCCTTAAAAGTCCTCCCTAATATGCAAAATAAACACCTCACTAACCAAGTTTGAAATTTTACTAGACAGATTTTCCAAAATTCTAGAACATTGATATCACCCTGGTGTGTGAATCTTACATGCCTTGCCTGTCAGGGTCCGGCTACAGGTCGACATGTTTCGCACGACACCAAGGTGTATGGTTACATGGTGACATACATTTGATATAATGTATTTCAGTGGTGTCGCAATGCAACATGCCACATGTTGCTACTGTGACACCGCAGTCGCAGAAAAATCCGACTTGAATACTTGGATTTTTTGCGACTGTCTAGTTGCAGTTGCAACATTTAGCATGTCCCATAACGGTACCAGTGAAATTCATTACATGAAATGGTGTAGCCGGATCCTAACACTCAAATGGCCTGTGGACCTCGCTGCATATTAAAAATCATCTCCGTTTTGCATCTGCAATATGGACGTTTTTTAATAGGGCTGCCTGAATCTTGTAGATTTGGTCGGTATTTTGCATCTGACTTTTTACAATATTCTGAGTATTTTAAAAAAAAAAAAAATACATTTTGTAATATATATTTTGTCTTATTCAAAATGGGAACCAAATCTTCACTGCGTTCACAGAGCCTTGTAATGTCCTATATAAATACAGTAGAAGAACAGGCATGTTGGGTGTTGTAGTCCCCATCAGAGCTTTTAAAGAAACCCCTAATACCATGTATCCTGCTCCCTCATTAATCTTGCATTAAAGCCGTCTGGGGCCCCGAATGAAGTAACTGAGAGGAGTGGGGTTTGTCACATTTACCTCTCAGATTCTTCATGTGCCGGAGTTTTATTAGCAGGAGACCAAAAAGTCATTTTCTGATGGTAAACGACATAAATCAGACAAACGGCAATCAAACATGTATGGTCTCCGAGGAGCTGCTTCCCTCATTTACATGCCGCATTCTCTTAGGTGGAATAACTCCAGCAAATGTTATTTTATGAAATTTAAATGGAGAATGAGATTTAGGTGTTGTGTTTTAATATTTATATGGCAGTGGAAACTATCATTATTCATGCAGAGTGGAATAAATTATCCATCTCCGTCTCCGCAGGTACAAGGAAATGCTAGATCTAGTGATATCACAGAGCCTGTCTGTGACCAGTGGCTGCTCTGAGAACCTGAAATTCAACCCTTCTCACGGTCACTCCACGTCTCCTGATGACATAACAGGTAAGTGTCTGTGCTGGTATCACTCTATCGGATGGGGGGGCTTATTGGGGGAGCAGCAGGACAGTGTGGTGGTCAGATAATATGTCATCAAGGTGAGTGAATAGACTAGTGTCTATACGTCTGTCAACGTATCAGTCACAGATATAGTCAGTTGTCTGGCAGGATGGTCAGCCCTGAGAGAATAGACCATGTTGGTACAGCAGAACTATAATTTGCTGCACTTTATTGGCCAGACCGGTACATGTTGTGTATGGTGTTATTTTCTGTGTTATTTTTTGAAAAGTTTGTTAAGCATTTTTGTGTCATTTTTGGCCAAATGCAATTTTTAATGGTTTTTTTTGCATGCCTTTTTTGCGTTTTTATGTTATATAGAATGCTGCCTTCCCCTGTAATTTCATTTCCTCTGTAGAGCAACATGAAAAATGTACATTAGTAAAAAAAAAAAAAAAAAAAAAAAAAAAAGGCCATTAAAAATGCAGCACACGCTGCTACTTGTGTTTCTCAAACAGGTCCAAAAAATGATAGATGTCTACGGGACAAAACATTCAGAAACCAAGGGCATACTTCAATTTTAAAAAATATACCATTGACCCCCCCAAAAAATACCAGAAAATAAATGTCAGACAACTACAAAAAGCACATTTGTGCTTTAATTTGAAATAATTTCCATAGACTCCCATGAAACATTGGGGGCTGATGTTTTTTTCCCTTAAAAATGCAGCGAAAACATCAGTTAAAAAATGCACCAAAAATTGCAAAATGCCTAAAAATAATTGTGACACCACCTTTAGGTCCCATTCACACGTCCGCAAATGGTGTCCACATTCACTTTCAATGGGGCCGCAAAAGATGCGGACGGCACACAGTGTGCCGTCCGCATCCGCACTTCCATTCTGCTGCTCCCAAAAAAAAATCGAACATGTCCTATTCTTGTCCAAATACACGGACAAGAAAAGGCATTTCTATTATGTGCGATCCGCAAAACACGGACACCGGACACACGGAAGTGTGAATGGAGCCTTATTATGAGACTACTGTGAGTCAGGACTGGTGAAGTGTGTCCTTGAAACAGAGGCGGATTGGCCATAGACCTTACGGGGAAATTTCCCTGTGGGCCAATGCCTAGGGGGCCAGCCAGTGTAAGAATTTGGGAATGTATTTTGTACTGCTGGCAGTATTTTGTGATGTGGTATTTGGCTCTGTTGGGGTGGTATAATGTGCCACAATATGATATTGCTGGCCCTGCCTTCCATCAGTTTGGACCCAACTACAAAACGGGGCCACTTTTAGTATTTTTTCCAGGGCCACTTTAAGTTCCCAGTCCACCCATGCCTTGAAAACCATCCTGGAGTTTCTATGCGAGATTTTGCATATAGTGCCTGCTTCATTGTACTCCTTTGACTGGCATCACATTTAGGCTGGGCTACATGGTGATGTGTCACATAACAGCGCGTCTCAGAAAAGTGGCGCAACCAAAAACATGTGTGAAAGTTGTCTGCAACCTGCTTTCACATGACTATTTTAGATTTGTCTGTAAAAACAAAGTCACACTTAGCTTGTATTGTGGTCTATGATGGCAAAGTTATATGCAACTTTGTGACCAGTGACCAAAAAACTAAAAGTCTTGGATTTTGTGGAATTGTTGCGTCACAGTTGCACAACACCACTGAGAATCATTAGATGCAACGTCTCGTTCTTCATGTTGTGCAAAACATGTCATCATGTAGCTCCAGCCTTTAAAGAGTTGTGGAAGAATGGGGGGGTTTCGGCAAACCCCCCCACTTGGCCAGACTTTAAGCCAACTGCTTCCTGGCGATGGCTCCCGGCTCCTTCTCTTCCAGGCATGGGCTCCCTCCAGTTTGAGATTGCCACAGCCAGTCATTGCCTGCAACAGAGACGGAATCCCCTTGTGTTATGTGACCATTTTCATTACCTGGCCACCATCACGGCCATCGATTGGCTGCAGGCAATGTCAAACTGGATGTTTACAGCAAGGGAGCCCAGTGGAGCATCACAGGCTGGGATGAGAAGGGGCGGGGAGCCAGCGCAGTTACAGATTTAGGTAAGTAGGGTGGGGTTGCCAAAACTCTTCCCCCACATTCTTGCACAATTCCTTTAAAGAGGCACACTACCATATTCCATGGCTGTTATCGGATACGGTTTTCTTTAGAGTTGTTTTTTGTTTTATTTTGCCTCTGTCCTCAATGTCCTGACAATTTCAGAAATGTTAAAAGATTTTGTGTTCCTTCTCGATGTTGTGGGACTTGAGAATGAGACATTAAGCTCATCTTTTCTTTGTTTTTTCCCTTTAAACATTTGACCTCTAAATGTCCTTCTATAAATAATTTATCTTGAATCGATTCCATCGGGAAAACGTTCCTCAGGCGACTTAGCACAGGATTTCACAGAATTATTTCCTGACTCCTGCTCAGGAATGTTATTGATGCCCAAGAACGTCTTAACTGGCGAGAGAAATGTAGGACTCGTTTAAGTCAGATAGCGGCCTGTAAAACCATTAGAAGACTCCAAATCTGTTTAAGAAATCACTGGCAGTGTGGACCCGGCTGACACTAGCAGTGTAACCCCGATCCCGGTTCCTTATTCTTCTATAGGACAAAAAATAGAATTTTAGGATTTTGGGTGAGCAGATTTTAGTGACTGAAGAGCCCATACTGTAGATCAGAGATTTCGCACTGGTGAAAACCACAGGCTTTTTTTTTATTTTTATATTAATTTTTCTTCTCTGTCAATCTACATTCAAGACCCAAAACTCTGCTCGTTCCAGTCTGGGTTCATTCCATCTTGGATCATACATTCTGTATGCTTTATCATAAAGTTACTAAGTGGCAGAGTTACACCCAGGCAGGAGAAATGTCTGCACAATGCCAGTTTAAGGGCTCATGCACACGTGTGTGTCCCTGTGCTGCGGACAGCAAATAGCGGTCTGCAATGGACGGGCACCGGCTGTGTGACCACCGTTTGGGTCCTTGGTCCGCATTTTGTGGACATGCTTTATCTTTTTGCAGAACGAACGTAAGGATGCGCAAAGCATGCAGATGATCCATGAGCTTTCTGCATCCATATGTCCGTTCCGCAAACAGATAGAACATGTCCTATACTTGCCCACAAAATGCGTACCATGGACCCATTGAAGTCAGTAGGTCCTCAAAAATTGCAGATGCAACATGGACTGCATTCATATTTTGTGCATCCACAATATGTGCACTTCAAAATATATACGGTCGTGCGCTTGAGGCCTTAGGACTACAAAAGTCATACATTTTTGGGCATTTTGCATTTTTTCAGTTTTACATGCTCTTGCCACTTTTAGTGAAAACAATGCGGAAGGTTCAGTCATGGCATTTACTACAATTTACGACAGAAAAGTATAGCTGAAATTTCCCCCAGTTTATAGATTTGATTTTCTGAGGCACAGACTGCTGGAAGATGCATCACAATGACTAAAAGCTGGCTCCTCTTAAAGGGATTGTCCAGGATCAGACTAATATGGTTGTATTTTTCCCAAAAACAGCACCACACCTGTACACAGGTCTTGTGTGGTATTACAACTCAGCCCTGTTTACTTATACAGAGCTGAGCAGTAATACCAGATACAGCAAATACTGTTTCTAATCCTGGGACAACCCCTTTATTAAGTGTGGCACATCTAGTGCCAGTACAATTCTGATAAAGACTGGCATATGAAACGCTAGTCTTAATAAATTCCACCATGTGTGTTTCAGTTTCTAACTTTTGTTTGCTGTCAGTGTACGCAAGCAGTAAAAACCTGTACGGCTGTTATCCTTATCACAGCTGAGATTTTGTTACAGTTGCATCCAGTGCAGACAATGCTTTGAGTAAAACAATCTGGCCTCCTGACTGATACATTTTTACACTTTGTAACAAACTCTGAGCTATGTGAGTAGGACTAGGTCAGGACGGGTTATCCCATCCTCTGAGTATAAAAAGGTTGCTTCTGTTCACTGACATCAAGCAGGCTTTGTGTTCCAGCCGCTTAGTATTTTCAGAAACTCTAATAGAAAGTTGCAGAAGTTCCCATTATACGTGGATTCACCTAAGGTTGGATGGACCCTGTGATTGGTGATGGCTCAATTCGTGTGTATGGCGTGAAAGCCTTCCAGATTTGTATTCTGTGTGCAGCCAGCGTCTCAGCCCCTCCGGCGTTGTTTTCATTGACATCATGCTGGAAGGCCTCATGAAGCCATGATTCCGTTATGGAACAGTAATCAGATTATTAGCTGCAAATATTGTCACACAAGAGCTTAGTGAAATGCATCCAGAGTCTGCGGGGAGGCTGGGTCATCCCAGGTCACATGCAGGAAGATTCAGCTGTTCTTCGCCGTCTCGCTGGTCGACACGCTGTGTGTTCTGCCCGCTTTCTAGAATCGGTCGTTCCTTTTCAAGAAAACGTGGCATTCCTGATTTAGGCTGGTAGGAAACGTCTCCAGGCATGAGGCATTGTTGTACATAAAAAAGAAATCCATGGCAAATTTCCTTTCGGTGCCATTCCAGCTCCCAACTGACTTTTTCCCAGTTTTTCCAGAATGGCGGATCTGACTAGCAGGGCACGTACGTAAGGGAGTGTGGGTATTTCACTGCAGTACTGGGCATATTTGTCCAGGAACATTGTGCACCATTCAGTGTGGGGATAATTGCAGCCATATTGGTTTTCACACTGCGTTCCTAGAAGACTTAAAGGGATATTCCAGTTGTGACAAGTTATCCTCTATCCACAGGATGGGGGATAACTTTTATATCGATGGGAGTCCTATAGTTGGGACCCCCACTGATTACTAGAACAGAGATCCTGCAGTGTGCTCCACGAGGGGTGCAGGATCTCCGTCTTCGTGATCGGTGCAACTTCCCACCTAATAGTTATCCCCCATCCAGTGGATAGAGGATAGCTTGTTACAACCAGAACACCCCTTTAAGATAATGAGAATGCAGGATCTTAATTAGATGCCAGTCGGTCAGACTCGCTTTTTCCTAGTAGTTTTCTAGTGGATCCCTGATGTCCCTGACCATGCCTCTATCGGCAGAGGTTACATGCAATTCTCAGCCAACCCTCAGCCTCAATTAGTTGGAATTCTGCACTTTTCTTGGCAGGCGTCCTCAGTAAACGCGAGAAGCAATTAAACGGATTTTTCTCTCTCGTGTTGAGGCAAAGTTAATTTTTCTTTCTTTTTTTCAGATAAAGAAAAGAAAGCTTCGTCCAGAGACAGTTTTGCACATTCAGGTAGCTCCAGATAATCGGACCTACTTATTTCCTGCAGAATCATTCTTGATATAACGTCTTCCACCTTCCCCCTGGAGTCGTCCTTTCTGTCAATATACTATTCAGCCATTTATTCTTTCTATCTGTTTCTAGTAAAGCTGGGTGCTTGGGCCAAATCCGCCTATTTATACAGTGCTACATCCCTATTCTTGTGTCAAGTGCAAACACCTTTACCAGCTTAAGTGATGGCTAGAAAGCAAAATAGTCCAGCCTGATTTTTAGTAAGGCTGAGATCACATCACCGTTTAGCTTTCCGTTCTTCTGATCTGTCAGAAGAAGAAAAAAATAAAAAAAAAACAGGATCCTGTACAAAAATGGATCCTGTTGCATCAGTTATGCATAGGATCCTTTTTTTTTTATAGGATCCTGTAAAAAACGGATCCTGTTGTATCAGTTGTCATCCGTTTGAGTCACTTCCATCTGAGATCCTTTTTTAGATGGAAAAAAAGTAATGGATGCAGGACTTTTTTTCCATCTAAAAAAAATGGATCTCAGATGGAAATGGCTCAAACTGATGCAACAATTTCCGTTTTTTTACACGATCCTGTTTTGTTTTTTTTTTGCACTCTCTCTTCTTCTGACAGATCAGAAGAACATAAAGCTAAACGGTGATGTGAACTCAGCCTAACTTGGCAGAAGAGGAGGATTCACTGGGGGAAATCAGCATTTGGCAATAATACAGCCTCTTTCGCACAAGCGAGTTTTCCATCAGGATGCGATGCGCAAAGCCAACACATAGCATCCGGACTTAATCCTGAGCCATTCATTTCAATGGGTCTGTGTACATTTTTCACATATCATTTCTGCGTTCAGAAAAAATAACAGCATTTTCTGTATTCTGCGTTTTTCATACAGCTCTGGTTACATAGAAGTGAATGGGGCTTCAGTGAAAAATGGATTGCATCTGGATGCAATGCGTTTTTCACTGATGTTTGTAGGAGGTGTAGATTGTTCTTCTTCAGTTTTATTTTTCACGCAAGTGAAAAACGCATCAAAAACTGATTGCACTCGCACAGAAAAAAACTGAAACACTGAACATAATTGCAGACAAAACTGATTGAACTTTCATGCATCAGTTTTTTACCTGAACAGACCCTAAGAGAATCTGTAACTCAGTTCTAAAAATTAGAGAGTGAGGGAAATTTATCAAACTGGTGTAAAGTAGAACTGGCTTAGTTGCCCATAGCAACCAATCAGATTCCACCTTTCATTTTTGACAGCTCCATTGGAAAATGAAAGGATGAATCTGATTGGTTGCCATGGGTAGCTGAGCCAGTTTTCCTTTGCACTAGTTTTGATAAATCTCCCCCACCGTGTGCATATACCCTACAACGTTTTCTGACTACTAAATGAGCAATGTAAAGTTCTGATCTAGCTCCATTGTTCATTACCAGCAAATGTTATGTCAGTGATCACTGCGAGTATCCACGTTACTTATAGAATGAGAAATTGGAAGGTTGCCAGAAGGTGGGGATTGCTCTATATTCAAACTACTTCAATGTTGTCAGAGCACAATCCAGCGCTGGTTTCAGACTAGGTGATAAACATGTCTTATTTCTTTCTTTAAGGCAACAACAAAGAATCCCAGCAATTTGTACCTGAATTGAATTACCCCAGGTAAGCACAGTGCAACACGCTATATAGAACAGTGGGAAAGTGGTGGGCTTTTCTACATTGATTGTGTAGTGACTAGAGCAGAAGTGGTTGCATGTTTTCTGTAGGCCAATGCAGAAGGAGGCCTCTTTCACACATCAGTGAATCACGGACGTGTGCTGTCCCCATTCTTCACAGACAATATGTGTGTTGTACACACATACAACAGAGACATATACTACTTTGATGTGTGATGCAGACCGAACCACCCATTGAAGTCTATGGATGTGTGAAAAACAGTGGCATAAGGGCTTATGCACACGAATGTATTTTCTTTCCGTGTCCGTTCCATTTTTTGCGGACCGTATGCGGAACAATTCATTTCAATGCGGACAATAATAGTACATGTTCTATTTTTTTGTGGAACGGATATTCGGACATACGGAACCGGAATGCACACAGAGTACCTTCCTTTTTTTGCGGACCCATTGAAATGAATGGTGCCGCATACAGTCCGCAAAAAAAACGGAATGGACACGGAAAGAAAATACGTTTGTGTGCATGAGCCCTTACACTGAGTTCTGTCCATTGGTAGTAGATGTTCTGGAGATCCCTTTTTTAACCTAGCAGTACATGTGGAATACATGAGGATACATGGAGGACAAAAGATGGACACACTGGCCAACAACTGATCCTTCACTGACATCATCATGGATGAAACAGTGCTGTCTTGTCAGAGGCGTAGCTAGAGGTTCAGCACAGGAGGGGCGAAACATACTTGAGTGGGCCCCCCACTTATTGGCTTCCTAAACGCATGTTTCCAACTTCACAGGCACATACTACTAGTTGTGGTTATAATACTGTATTAGAAAGATGACTGTATAAACTGCAAGATCGTCTATGCTGCTAAGTACAGTACAATAGACTTTCTACATACCCTAGTCTAAATACTCTACCACATAATGCAGTACAATATAGGAGAAATAGGAGTAAAAAACAAGGGGACTTCTATGTTAAAGGAAACGTGTCCCCAGTTTTTACATCACTCCCCTGCCCCCATCAGACCTCAGATCAGCTTAATGTGCCCCCATCAGACCTCAGATCAGCGTATTGTGCCCCATCAGACCTTAGATCAGCGTATTGTGCCCCATCAGACCTCAGACCAGCGTATTGTGCCCATCAGACCTCAGATCAGCGTATTGTGCCCCCATCAGACCTCAGATCAGCTTAATGTGCCCCCCATCAGACCTCAGATCAGCGTATTGTGCCCCCCATCAGACCTCAGATCAGCAGAATGTGCCCCCATCAGACCTCAGATCAGCCTACTTTGCCCCCATCAGACCTCAGATCAGCATACTGTGTCCCCATCAGACCTCAGATCAGCGTATTGTGCCCCATCAGACCTCAGATCAGCATATTGTGCTCCCATCAGACCTCACATCAGCAGAATGTGCCCCCATCAGACCTCACATCAGCGTATTGTGCCCCCATCAGACCTCAGATCAGCGTACTGTGTCCCCATCAGACCTCAGATCCAGTGTATTGTGCCCCATCAGACCTCAGATCAGCATATTGTGCCCCCATCAGACCTCAGATCAGCGTACTGTGTCCCCATCAGACCTCAGATCAGTGTATTGTGCCCCATCAGACCTCAGATCAGCATATTGTGCCCCATCAGACCTCAGATCAGCATATTGTGCCCCATCAGACCTCAGATCAGCAGAATGTGCCCCCATTAGACCTCACATCAGCGTATTGTGCCCCCATCAGACCTCAGATCAGCGTATTGTGCCCCCCATCAGACCTCAGATCAGCGTATGTGCCCCCATCAGACCTCAGATCAGCGTATTGTGCCCCCATCAGACCTCAGATCAGCGTATTGTGCCCCATCAGACCTCAGATCAGCATATTGTGCCCCCATCAGACCTCAGATCAGCGTATTGTGCCCCATCAGACCTCAGATCAGCGTATCGTGCCCCCATCAGACCTCAGATCAGCTTAATGTGCCCCATCAGACCTCAGATCAGCGTATTGTGCCCCATCAAACCTCAGATCTGCATATTGTGCCCCCATCAGACCTCAGATCAGCGTATTGTGCCCCCCATCAGACCTCAGATCAGCTTAATGTGCCCCCATCAGACCTCAGATCAGCGTATTGTGCCCCCATCAGACCTCAGATCAGCTTAATGTGCCCCCATCTCAGACCTCAGATCAGCTTAATGTGCCCCCATCAGACCTCAGATCAGAGTATTGTGCCCCATCAAACCTCAGATCTGCATATTGTGCCCCATCAGACCTCAGATCATCGTATTGTGCCCCCATCAGACCTCAGATCAGCTTAATGTGCCCCCATCAGACCTCAGATCAGCGTATTGTGCCCCCATCAGACCTCAGATCAGCTTAATGTGCCCCCATCATACCTCAGATCAGTGTATTGTGCCCCATCAAACCTCAGATCAGCCTATTGTGCCCCCCATCAGACCTCAGATCAGCGTATTGTGCCCCCATCAGACCTCAGATCAGCGTATTGTGCCCCCATCAGACCTCAGATCAGCGTATTGTGCCCCCCATCAGACCTCAGATCAGCTTAATGTGCCCCCATCAGACCTCAGATCAGCGTATTGTGCCCCATCAAACCTCAGATCTGCATATTGTGCCCCCATCAGACCTCAGATCAGCGTATTGTGCCCCCATCAGACCTCAGATCTGCATATTGTGCCCCATCAGACCTCAGATCAGCGTATTGTGCCCCCATCAGACCTCAGATCAGCGTATTGTGCCCCATCAAACCTCAGATCTGCATATTGTGCCCCCATCAGACCTCAGATCATCGTATTGTGCCCCCATCAGACCTCAGATCAGCTTAATGTGCCCCCATCAGACCTCAGATCAGCGTATTGTGCCCCATCAAACCTCAGATCTGCATATTGTGCCCCCATCAGACCTCAGATCAGCATATTGTGCCCCCATCAGACCTCAGATCAGCCCACCCAGCCACATAAGATAAAAATAAAAAACCTTTCTTACCTGTTCTGCGCTGCGGCTGCCCTCCGGTCCGCGCTCCGCTCTCTTCCCTGGCCCGCGCACACTCTGTAGTGCGCGCCGCAGGGAAGAGAGCAGAGCGTGGACCGGAGGGCAGCCGCAGCGCAGAACAACAGGTAAGTAAGATTTTTTATTTTTATCTTATGTGGCTGGGTGGGCTGATCTGAGGTCTGATGGGGGTCCCTAAATACAAGTGAGCGCTTCCATAATGGAAGCGCTCACTTGTATTCGCCTTATGATAGGTAACCTCATCCTTGCTGGGCCCCCTTGAGTCACTGGGCCCGGAGCCGTCGCCCCCCCTGCCCCCCCGGTAGCTACGCCACTGTGTCTTGTCATGCACATCATCACGAGCATGGAAATGTGAACGAGGCCTGAGGAGAAGTCAGGTCATTATGGTGACAGTAACTTCATCCTCTCCTGTAAAACCCAGCACAGACTGATACAAGTCATCACATTCTTCTGCATCTGAGGGATAATAAAACTGAACCATAGAGATGCTCTGATGACCATAGTTCCCAGTGTGTTTGTGTGGCCATGTATCATGGTGTATAACAGGTGATGCCCTCTAAAGTTATGGCCGCATGTTCAGGGTTCTTAATGCAGTTTTTGAAGCCAGAATCAGGAGTGTATCATAAAAGGAGAGAAAGAATAAGGAGAGATATGACTTCTCATCTTTTCTGAATAAGCCCCTGCTTTTGGCTTCAAAAACTGCATTAAAAATCTGAACATGTGGCTGTATCCTTAGTGCTTTGAATTGGCGACTGTCAGTGCAGAATATCTATGTTATTTTTAGTTTGATTCCTTTCTATCCGAGTATAAGTAGAAACTGATTATGAATTATGGATAGATGATTCATGCTTTTTGCAGACCCCTCTCAGATTCTGGCGACTGTAGTCCTTTACAATCCACAGGCACCATGGCCCAGATTTACTAATGTGCGTGCGCAAAAAAATCTGTCTAAAAAGTGGCACAATGTATTGCATGTAGGGTTTCTACACTTTTTTTCCATCACGTTTGACAGGGGGTGGGACTTAGCAGAAAGTTGATGTTGATTCATGGGAAAGGATGGAGGTCTAAGATGCACCATTTTGCATCAAAATGGCGCCACAATTCTGGCATTAAAAATCTGTCTCAAGTAAACCAATCAATAGATGTTATACAGTCAGAAAAAAATGTCTATCCCTGCACCAGATTTATTATCCAACCTGAACCCGTGTGATAAATCCAGTGCAGGTTTAGACAACCAGTCTAATCTTACACAAATCTGGGATCATGTCTGTAGTAGTCTCCTTAATGGGGTTATCCCATGACTAATGTAAAAAATGAAAATCAGACATCATATACATGACAATCTCTTTCTAACAAAGTTAGAACCAGCCCTGTATCTCACATGGATCCAAAGATCTTCCCATTCATTGCTCTGCTAGATTTATATCAAGCTGACAGCTCATGGGATGTCTTTTCTGCAGCAGCTCAGGGGGCCTGCCCATGTTCTCCCTATCACAGCTTAGGAGGCAGATGAAGGATGAAACTGAGCATGTGCGGCCATCTCAGTGAGCAGAACAAAGAAATAAGAAAAAACAAACAGCAGGTGGCGCTATACAGATACATTTTATTGAGTAACTCAGTGGCTATGCAACATTTTTAATTTCATGCAATTACAAAAGTATTCAGATCCAGGTGCTGGTTTTAAAACTGTAGAATATTTTTTGTGGGACAACTCTTTTAATGAATGACAAGGAATAAAGAGATGGATGAAGTATGTCACATTTCTTTCTATTGCAGGCATTACCCCCATATAGTCTCCCCCCCATCCATCCCAGCAATGGCTGCCTATGGACAGACCCAATACAGTGCTGGAATTCAACAAGCAGCGGCATACTCCACGTACCCTCCCCCCGGACAGGCTTACGGCATCCCTTCCTACAGTAAGTCATAAATTCTGCCATTATGAATGCCTCCTTGTTATCTAATTATATTATGTAGTACTGTAATAAGATATATTGAATCCTTTAGGGTTAGGCCAGGAGGTTTGGCCACACTGCCATTGATTTTTCATGCAGCTATTGGCTGAAACCAGTGGCCGTTGTATGCCGTGTGCACCCGATGCGCCGCATTCAATACGTATCTGTTACAGTGCTCACTGTCAGATCTGACCCTTGCTGTGGATGGAGCCGGTTCATCAGAAGAGTCTGCGGTTTGTTGTTTAGTAGCGGGAGAATACTTGCTAGCAATGTGAAACCATTCACTGTATTCTCTGACACACACCACAAATGGCTTCCTGCCTCTACTCAAACTCCTAGCTACGATGTGGTTAAAGAAACGGGTCAGGGAATGAAGTCCAAGATTTCACTGACCATTAACAATGTTTGGTATCTGACTGGATATGCTTGCCAAGCAGAGCACTGCTTCAATTCCTGGCAGAAATGACAAGGGCTCATTCCTGAGGCTGTGGAAATCAGGGGACGTTAAATCTCACACACATCTATTACGTGTCAGTCTGCACTAGAGGGTTAAGGGGCAGAAACGGGTGCATGGGGATGAAAGCTCCAACCCCCTGCAGCAGTGTCCCCCCACTCTGTCTATATAGCCATAGCTTAAAGGCTATTTACACCTTTGGGGGCAATTTTTTTTTATTCGTGCATTGTACTCATTATGAGCTAAAAATCATTTTTTCAATTGGTCTTTATTAAAAATATGGAATCCTTTTCTCTGTACAGAGCTGAGATGCTCTACTAGCAGGATCTGAATTTTCTCTGTACTCCGTCAGACAGCTAGCTGACAGGCTCCTTATCTCTGCTGTCAGACTTTATAAACACTTGTCAAAGCTCAATACTTATGTTACTGATGGCTTAATAAGTGTTTATGACCTCTTAGTAAATTAGAGATAAGGTTTATTATATGATTGGCACAAAGTGAAAGTAAAAATTTCCATTCACACATAGATAAAAAAATGCCTCCGAAGATGTACATAGCCTTTAAGTACCATAAACAACCATAAACTAAAAGTTTGGATAACCATGAAATCAAATGAGAGATGACCCTGTAAACCCTAAAAGGAGCATCACAATACAGAAGTCAGGCTTAAGGTGTCTCAGCTACAAAAAGTTTCATTACTGGTTACATAGGATCTGTACTCAGGGGTTGACTGGCCATAGACCCTAGAGAGAATTTTCCCGGTGGGCCGATGCCCCACAGCACCACCCGAGCCCTCCTGACTGCCGCTGGCCTACTGGGGTGACTCTAGGGGTCATTATTAGAGGAAGTCTAAGCAGCATGTAAATGTAGGTCTGGCTTGGTGCTGTGGCCCACATCTCTCTTCATAAGCCCCCTATTCTATAGCTTAAGTGGAGGGGGACACATTGTGGCAGTTATTAATGGCCATCACAGAGGAACAAGCTTCTGGGGAGGTATTTTGTTCTGCATTGTGGTATTTGGTTCTTTGGCATGGTGCTGTGCTGCTGACTCTAACAACTTGTATTGGCCCCATCACCTTCTGTCAATTTGGACCCACCTACAACATTAAGGCCACTTTAGGTTTTTTCCAGGGCCAGTTTAAGTTCCCAGTCCGCCCCTGTCTGTACTCATGCCTCCAGTATGCGCTATGATTGTGCTTTCCTCATAGATGACATAAGGGTGCTTTCACCCGCTGCAGAGTTTGTTGCACAAATGTCTGCGACTGAAAACCAGTTCCATTCATTTTGAATGCATACTTAGCAATTTTGCAGTTTGGTAACAATAAGCACTTGCCCACTTTTGGCCCAGGGCAGCCCTAATTTGCAATGCCTGCCTTTGAAATTTAGAGAGTCCATGCTAATTCAGGACTGTTGGCAACTATGTGAATGGTGCTTACAGAAACCAATGTACTTGCTGCCAAATCAGTCCCATTCAGATGATCTACTGCATGTGAAGGCACTGTAAAACTTTATGAACACCCCATGCTTTACACTACAGGCTGCATACAGCTTGAAAATAGTTACAGAGTGACTTTTTACTCCATGAGTGAACAACTCCATCTAAGGCTCTGACTGAAGGCCACCTGTGTCGATTGATTCCCCGCTGTCCAGTTTTGCAGCATTTTTCCTGTTTGTGGCTTGTTGTGGAGACGTGAAGTGAATTACTAGCAGATGTGGTGGTAATATATGTAACAGAGGATTTGGGGGTCCAGCAGGAAATGTTGGGTGGAGATACTAAGCGTGGTAGATTTGTGTATGTATATATGTAATATATATATATGTATATAGTACAGAAGTGGTGACCTGTTGTCTTTCTTGGGGAAGCAGGGACTAATGAAGCCAAG
>ONZH01015430.1:0-90392 GCA_900303285.1 Rhinella marina | reverse complement strand
TCCTCTTCAGCCCATACATGCTCAAGAGTTAAGGACTGAGCACTGGTACCCTCTACTGTCTCGTCGACATTCTCCTCCTCTTCCTCCTCATCCTCATCCCCCTCCTCCGATAGGCGCTGAGAAACAGACCGGAGGGTGCTCTGGCTATCAAGTGACGTATCTTCCTCCACCGTCTCTTGTGACAAGCGCAAAGCATCCGACTTGATGCTGAGCAGTGAGTTTTTCAACAGGCAAAGCAGCGGGATGGTGAGGCTGATAATGGCGGCATCGCCGCTGACCATCTGTGTTGACTCCTCAAAGTTGGTCAACACCTGGCAGATATCAGACATCCACGTCCACTCCTCATTGTAGACTTGAGGAATCTGAGAGACCTGACTACCAGTTCTGGTGGAAGATGACATCTGGCAGTCTACAATAGCTCTGCGCTGCTGGTAAACTCTGGATAACATGTTTAATGTGGAATTCCATCTCGTGGGCACGTCGCACAACAGTCGGTGAGCGGGCAGTTGTAGGCGGCGCTGTGCTGCCCTGAGAGTGGCAGCATCTGTGCTCGACTTGCGGAAATGCGCACAGATGCGGCGCACCTTGGTGAGCAAATCAGACAGATTGGGGTATGTCTTGAGGAACCGCTGAACTATTAGATTGAACACGTGGGCCAGGCATGGCACATGTGTCAGTCTGCCGAGTTGCAGAGCCGCCACCAGGTTACGCCCGTTGCCACACACAACCATGCCTGGCTTGAGGTTCAGCGGTGCCAGCCACACATCGGTCTGCGCCGTGATGCCCTGTAACAGCTCTTGGGCGGTGTGCCTTTTGTCACCTAAGCTCAGCAGTTTGAGCACCGCCTGCTGGCGCTTACCCACGGCACTGCTGCTGCGCCTAGAGCTACCGACTGAAGGCGCCGTGCCCACGGATGATAATTCGGTGGAGGAGGAGGGGTCGGAGGAGGAGGCATAGTACGTCTGAGAGACCGTGACCGAGGTAGGCCCCGCAATCCTCGGTGTGGGCAGTACATGAGCGGCCCCAGGGTCATTCTCGGTCCCAGCCTCCACCAAGTTAACCCAATGTGCCGTCAGTGAGATATAGTGTCCCTGCCCGGCAGCACTTGTCCACGTGTCCGTGGTTAGGTGGACCTTCTCAGAAACAGCGTTGGTCAGGGCACGGATGATGTTCTCCGACACGTGCTGGTGTAGGGCTGGGACGGCACATCGGGAAAAATAGTGGCGGCTGGGGACGGAATACCGAGGGGCAGCCACCGCCATGAGATTGCGAAAGGCCTCGGTCTCTACCAGCCTATAGGGCAGCATCTCCAGGCTAAGCAATTTGGAGATGTGGACGTTGAGGGCTTGGGCATGTGGGTGGGTGGAACTGTATTTCCTCTTGCGCTCCAGCGTCTGCTGTAAAGACAGCTGAACGCTGCGCTGGGACACATTGGTGGACACTGTGGAGGATCGTTGAGGCGAAGGTGTGGTTTTCCGGCGGGAGGCGCTCGTGCCGGGGTCCTGGGCAGGGGGTTGACTAGCAGAGGCAGCGAGTGACGCAGGGGGTTGACTAGCAGAGGCAGCGAGTGACACAGGGGAAGGAGCAGTGGTGTGACCCGCAGGAGGTGGTGAACGGCCTTGGTTCCATTGAGTGGGGTGTTTAGCACTCATATGCCTGCGCATGCTGGTGGTGGTTAGGCTAGTAGTGGTGGCACCCCTGCTGATCCTGGTGTGGCACAGGTTGCACACCACAGTCCGTCGGTCATCCTCACTTTCTTTAAAGAACCTCCAGACTTGCGAACATCTAGGCCTCGCCACGGGAGCTTCACTACGTGAAACAGTTGCTGCTGATGCACCAGCTCTGGCCCTGCTTCTCCCTCTGGCCACACCACTGCCTCTTACAACCTGTTCTGGTGCAGCACTCGCCTCCGCCTCAGAAGCACTGTCTTCACTCGGCATATCAACCCAGCTTGGGTCAGTCACCTCGTCATCCTCCGATTCCTCAGTCTGCTCCCCCCTCGGAATTCCTCCCCTAACAACAACTTCACCACTGTCTGACAACCGTGTCTCCTCATCGTCTGACACCTCTTTACAAACTTCTTCCACTAACTCAACATTGTCATCATCATCACCCACAGACTGCGACAGTTGGAAAACTTGGGCATCGGGAACGAGGTCAGCAGCAACCTGAGAAGTGGTTTGTGACTCTGGGAAGGGTCCAGAAAACAGTTCCTGAGAGTATGCCGGATCACATTCCAAATTTTCCTGGGAGGGGGCAGACTGGGGGGAAGGAGGTTGAGGTGGAGGAGCCAGAGGAGTGCTCCCTTGGGTAACGTGGGTGGATTGCGTGGAAGACTGACTGGTGGACAAATTACTTGAAGCATTGTCCGCAATCCACGAGATCAGCTGTTCGCACTGTTGTGGTTTCAACAGTCCTCTACCACGTGTCCCTGTAAGTTGAGACATGAAGCTAGGGAGTGTAACTCTGCGGCGTTCCACAGCTCCCTCATCAGCAGGTACTGTCTCACCCTGCCCAGGACCACGGCCTCTGCCCCCTGCAGTAATTGAATGCCCACGCCCACGCCCTCGTCCTCGACCCTTAGCCCTGGGGTTCAACATTGTTTGTATATAAGTGTATGATATAAAAAAAAATTAAACGGGCCTGGTGTACTGAAACCCACAAACTTGTTCAGTCTGGTAGAATTAAGTGACGTACAGAAAGTGTCACCTGGACAGTATATACGGATGGGAGCGAGTGTGCTGAACTGTGACACACAGAAAGGTTACACACAGCTGAGTAAAATGGATTTGTATCACTGAGCTAAAACAACTGAAATAATAATTTTTTTTTTTTATATTTTGTTTTTTTGGGAACGTGACGTGCAGGAAATATGGTAAAACTGACTGACACCCTGTTAACGGTGGCTATTTAGTCTGCGACCCAGAGAAATGTCGCACAGAGAGTTTTCTGGATCAAGCGGTAGATGATATCGGTAGCAAATGACTTGGTTGTATTGTGTGACGTACAGAAAGTGTCACCTGGACAGTATATACGGATGGGAGCGAATGTGCTGAACTGTGACACACAGAAAGGTTACACACAGCTGAGTAAAATGGATTTGTATCACTGAGCTAAAACAACTGAAAAAATATATATTTTTTTATATTTGTTTTTTTATATTTTTTTTACAATTTTGTTTTTTTGGGAACGTAACGTGCAGGAACTATGGTAGGACTGACTGACACCCTGTTAACGGTGGCTATTTAGTCTGCGACCCAGAGAAATGTCGCACAGAGAGTTTTCTGGATCAAGCGGTAGATGATATTGGTAGCAAATGACTTGGTTGTATTGTGTGACGTACAGAAAGTGTCACCTGGACAGTATATACGGATGGGAGCGAATGTGCTGAACTGTGACACACAGAAAGGTTACACAAAGCTGAGTAAAATGGATTTGTATCACTGAGCTAAAACAACTGAAATAATAATTTTTTTTTTTTATATTTTGTTTTTTTGGGAACGTGACGTGCAGGAAATATGGTAGAACTGACTGACACCCTGTTAACGGTGGCTATTTAGTCTGCGACCCAGAGAAATGTCGCACAGAGAGTTTTCTGGATCAAGCCGGTAGATGATATTGGTAGCAAATGACTTGGTTGTATTGTGTGACGTACAGAAAGTGTCACCTGGACAGTATATACGGATGGGAGCGAATGTGTTGAACTGTGACACACAGAAAGGTTACACAAAGCTGAGTAAAATGGATTTGTATCACTGAGCTAAAACAACTGAAAAATATATATTTTTTTATATTTGTTTTTTATATTTTTTTTACAATTTTGTTTTTTTGGGAACGTAACGTGCAGGAACTATGGTAGGACTGACTGACACCCTGTTAACGGTGGCTATTTAGTCTGCGACCCAGAGAAATGTCGCACAGAGAGTTTTCTGGATCAAGCGGTAGATGATATCGGTAGCAAATGACTTGGTTGTATTGTGTGATGTACAGAAAGTGTCACCTGGACAGTATATACGGATGGGAGCGAATGTGTTGAACTGTGACACACAGAAAGGTTACACGCAGCTGAGTAAAATGGATTTGTATCACTGAGCTAAAACAACTGAAATAATAATTTTTTTTTTTATATTTTGTTTTTTTGGGAACGTGACGTGCATGAAATATGGTAGAACTGACTGACACCCTGTTAACGGTGGTTATTTAGTCTGTGACCCAGACAAATGTCACACAGAGAATTTTCTGGATCAAGCCGTAGATGATATTGGTAGCAAATGACTTGGTTGTATTGTGTGACGTACAGAAAGTGTCACCTGGACAGTATATATGGATTGGAGTGAGTCAGTGCTGAACTGTGACACACAGAATGGTTCCACAGTGCTGTGTGCAATGGATTTGTATCACTGAGATAGAACAAAAAAAAAAAAAACAGGGTTAGATATGGCGATAGCTGCACTACTAGTGCCAGCCAGCCAAGTGACAAAAAATAAATAAATAAAATGTCTTCTAGCCCTTAGAAGGGCTGTTGGGTTCTTTGTGGGTGATCCCTGCCTAAGAGACAACTAAATGCAGGCCCTAACACTGTCCCTGAAAGGCAGCAGCTCTATCCCTAACGACATCCAGACGGCATCTGAGCCGAGCGCCGTGGCCAGTCGGTAGTATATTCCAGGGTCACCTGATCAGGCCAGCCAACCCCTGCTATCGACATGTAAGGGCCCCACGTGATGCTGGGTGTACTGTAGAGTCTCCTGGCTTGTGATTGGCTGTGTTTTTAGGCGCCAAAAAAGCACGATGCGGAAGTTGCCATTTCCTCGAGCATGGCGAGATACTCGTCCGAGCATCGAGCAGTTACGAGTACCCTAATGTTCGTCCGAGCTTGGTGCTCGTTCGAGCATGTTCGCTCATCTCTAGTTCTGGCCTAAAACTCGTCTGTGATGCTCAACTACATTTACATATATCGATTTGAGTCCCAGTTAGGACGGACCGTGCAAGTAGGTAGGGATAGTAGTGTGGGTGGAGCTCAGGGCTGCACTGTTCCCTACCTATTACGTGACACAACCAGTTGCCAAAGACCAGCTTCTTTGTGCCACACTATAGTGTTAATAACTAGTTTTGCTGAATCTTTTTGTACACTTTTTATAAATTTTATAAATAACTATATATTAATCTGCCCAGCTCTTCCTTCCCTATAACATGCTGCCTGCAGATTGCACAGCATTTCATGGCGACCAGTTTGAGATTTACTGCCAGTCAACAGACTTTAGTGTTAATAATTTTTATAGATGTCATCATTGCACTTTATAGCATTAGTGTTGAGTGAGCATTGATTGGCTGGCCAGGACTGCGTCATCGGGTGCTATATAGCACCCGGTGACATGTGACCCGGCTCAGTCCGAGTCAGGGAGAGCTGCTGCAAGGAGGGACAGATAGTGTAGGGATAGAAATTGGCTAGGCAGGGCTAGTTTTTCTGTTTCAAAGACCCAAAACCCCTTTTAAGGGCTATTATATCTGCTGAAATATATTTTTTCTAATTATTTTTTTCCAACAGGTATATTGGATACAGTAACGTTATAATGCAGATGCAACACAGGTAATGTCGCCTTGATTAGCGGCAGAAAAAATAGCAATGGATGTCAGGTATATTGGATATAGTAACGTTATAATGCAGACGCAACACAGGTAATGTTACTATATCCAATATACCCGACATCCGTTGCTATTTTTTCTGCTCATACACTTAAAAAAAATCTGCGCTACTGTCTTTCTGACAAACTTGCATATATAACATTTAATATGTGCAAAGCGAGCAGTAAGGGACAGGGAAGTGGACGTGTTGCTGATGGTGCACGCAGAGGCCATGGCTCTGGGCGCGGTGAAACTGTGCCTGCTGGCAGAGCCTAAGAAACAAAGTCATCCAAAACTCCTAGCTTTATGTCACAGTTTGCAGGGCGGCGCAAGACACCACTCTTGACGCCACACCAGTGCGAACAGGTAGTCGGTTTGATTGCAGCAGATAATGCTTCCATTCGGTTAAGCACCACCCTCTCTTCCACAAAGTCCAGTCTCAGTAGCCAAGAGTCTGGTCAATCACATCCTCACCCTGATCCTCCTTCCTCCCACCATGCAGAGTCTGGGCAAATAAGTGATCCCACACTCGGATATTCCGAGGAGCTTTTTCATCGCCGTTCCTTGATTTGGGCCTCTCGCCAAGCCCGCATGAAGAGGGATGATGGTGGATGGTGGATGATGAGACACAGTTGCCAATAAGTCAAGGGCAATTAGTGCCTCAAGAGGTTGATGATGAGGATGAGACACAGTTAAGTCAGGTTCTTGTTAGGTCACCATGTCAGGAGGAGGACCAGAGTGAGGAAGTGGAAGAGGAGGTGGCGGACGATTAAAATGCTGACCCCAGCTGGGACAGTGGCAAGCCGAGCGAGGACAACAGTACAGAGAGGGAGGGATCCGCAGCACCGCACCAGGCTACAAGAGGCAGTGGGGTGGCAAAAGGGAGAAGGCAGGCCACGCCAACCAGGCCCGCAACTGTTCCCCGGAGCAGCTCCTTGTGGCAATCTTCCTCGCCAAGGGGTAGGTGTTCCGCAGTCTGGCGCTTTTTTGAGGAAAGTGCTGACGATAAACGAATTGCAATTTGCAACCTGTGCCGTGCCAAGATGAGCAGGGGCGTAAACACCAGCAACCTGACCACCACCAGCATGATCCGCCACATAGCAGCAAAGCACTCTAATCGGTGGGCCGAACGCCTGGGTCCACGATCGGTGTCTGTGGGTCACACCACTGCCTCCTCTTCCTCTCTGTTATGTGCTGTCCAAGACGCAGGCCCAGATGCCTTCCTCCCTGCACCTGGACCTTCGCAAGCACCATCAGCAAGCACGTCCCAGTGCAGCATTCAAATGTCTTTACCCCAGTCATTTGAACGCAAGCGCAAATACCCAGCCACCCACCCACAGGCCATAGCACTAAGCGCACAAATTTAAAAATCGCTGGCCCTAGAAATGTTGCCGTTTAGGCTGGTGGACACCGAGGCTTTTCGCAGCCTGATGGCAGCGGCTGTCCCTCGTTAAGCAGTCCCCATCCGCCACTATTTTTCCCGGTGTGCTGTCCCCGCCTTACACCAGCATGTGTCCCGAAGCATAACCTGTGCCCTGACCAATGCAATTATGGGGAAGGTCCACTTAACGACTGACACACGGAGAAGTGCTTCTGGTCAGGGACGCTACATTTCCCTGACGGCACACTGGGTGAACGTTATGGAGGCTGGGATGGCACAGGTGTTACCGACGGCAAGGATTGCGGGCCCTACTTCCATCCAGGTTTCCGCCAACATCTCCAGTAGCGGCTGCAACCCCTCCTTCTCTTCCTCCACCTCCTCCTCCACTTCCACTGCAGAATTCGAATCTTGCAGCACCAGTCAGACTTCATTCAGTAGCTGGAAGCAGTGTAGCACAGCAGTTGGGAAGCGGCAACAGGCCATGCTGAAGCTTATTTGCTTAGGTGACAAACAGCACACCGCCGCAGAGCTGTGGCAGGGCATAAAGGACCAGGCTGAGCTGTGGCTCTCGCCAGTCAACCTACAGCCAGGCATGGTTGTGTCTGATAACGGCTGCAACTTGGTGGCGGCTTTGGAGCTCGGCAACTTCACAAACACACCATGCCTGGTCCATGTCTTCAACTTAGTGGTTCAGCGGTTTCTCAAAACCTACCCCAATTTGCCTGAGCTACTGGTGAAGGTGCGACGCCTGTGTGCCCATTTCCGAAAGTCACCTAAAGCTTCAGCCGGTCTGGCAACGCTGTGCTTGCACTTGTTAGCTCACTAACTGCTGTGCAACCTGAACATGCGCTGGAACTCCATGTTTCACATGTTGGGCAGGCTTTGTCAGCAGCAGAGGGCAGTAGTGGAATACCAGCTGCAACACGGTCGGCGCCTTTCCAGTCAGCTTCCGCTCTACACAAGCGACGAGTTGGCATTGATGTCTGACCTCTGTGAGGTTTTACGCAACTTTGATGAATCTACACAGATGGTGAGAGGCGATAATGCAATTATCAGTGTAAGCATCCCACTTCTGTGTCTACTAAAAGGCTCACTGCTCACAATAAAGGCGGACGCTTTGCGTGTGGAAAAGGTGGAAAATTGGGGAAGACCCTACGCAGGGTGATAGCCAGACCACCCTCGGTTCGTCTTCTCAACGTGAATTGGAGGAGGACGAGGAGGAGGAGGAGGAACAGGAAACGGTTGCCACCGCTAAAGAGGGTAGTACCCATAGCACGTTTACACCATCTCTTCGGCATGGATGGGCCGAAGAGGAGGACGAGGAGGAGGAGATTGAGAGTCATCCTCCTGGTGAGGAGAGCGAAGCCTTGTCTGTTGGGACTCTGGCACACATGGCTGACTTCATGCTATGCTGCCTTTCCAGTGACCGTCACGTTATAACCATTTTAGCCAACACCGATTACTTGTTGTTCACCCTTCTTGACCCCCACTACAAAGAGAACTTCTCATCTCTTATTCCTCTGGTGGAGAGGACAAGCAAAATGGCGCAATACCAGAAGGCCCTTGTAGAAAAATTGCTCAAAAAATTTCCAGCTGACAACACTGGCGGCAGAGTACGTAGTTCCTTGGCCACCCGAGGAGGGGAGACGAGGGAAACACACAGCAGTTCCAACAAAGGCAGGGCGACACTCTCCAAGGCCTGGGACAGTTTCATGACACCCCGCCAGCACCCTCACCCTGATGAGCGGCCTAGTGTCACAAGGAGGCAAAAGTTGGGAAGGAAGATCGTGACCGTGTCAACTAGGCCCCTTTGTGCATTATAAGCCTATTATATATGCCTTGGAGCTGCTGGCCTGCCCTGCCGCCAGCGTTTTGTCGGAGCAGGTATTTAGTGCCACTGGGGGCATAATACCTGATAAGCGCATCCGCCTGTCAACTAAAAATGCTGACAGGTTGACGCTTATCAAAATGAACAAGGCCTGGATTGCCCCTGACTTCTCTATCCCACCAGAGGAAAACGGCTTAACATTAAGGAACCTTAAATGTGGCTTTTAGGGTGTATTGAATACACTGTATTCCCATGTACCCCTTCCTCTTCTCGTCCTCTTCATCCTCCATCATATGAAACTGCTTATTAGGCTGCCCTCGAAGTTCACCAGCAGGCCCTGAACCATAATGTTTCAGACGGTCAGCTCACCAGGAGGCCCTGAACCATAATGTTTTAGACGGTCAGCTCACCAGCAGGCCCTGAACCATAATTTTTTAGACAGTCAGCTCACCAGAAGGCCCTGAACCATAATGGTTTAGATGGTCTGCTCACCAGCCCGCCCTCAACCATAATGTTTTAGACGGTCAGCTCACCAGCAGGCCCTGAACCATAATTTTTTAGACAGTCAGCTCACCAGAAGGCCCTGAACCATAATGGTTTAGATGGTCTGCTCACCAGCCCGCCCTCAACCATAATGTTTTAGATGGTCAGCGCAGCAGCAGCAGCATGTCACCCATAATTTTTTAGACGGTCAGTTCACCAGCAGGCCCTGAACCCTAGTGTTTTAGACGGTCTGCTCACCAGCCGGCCCTCAACCATAATGTTTTATATGGTCAGCTCACCAGCAGGCCCTCAACCATAATGTTTTAGACGGTCAGCGCAGCAGCAGCATGTCACCCATAATTTTTTAGACAGTCAGCTCACCAGCAGGCCCTGAACTATAATGTTTTAGATGGTCAGCTCACCAGCAGGCCCTGAACCATAATGTTTTAGACGGTCAGCTCACCAGCAGGCCCTGAACCATAATTTTTTAGACGGTCAGCTCAGCAGCAGCTGTCACCCATAATTTTTTAGATGGTCAGCTAAGTAGCAGCATGTCAACCATAATTTTTTACAAAAAAAAGCAAAAAAACCCATAACTTTTTAGACGGTCAGCTAAGCAGCAGGACCTCACCCATAATGTTTTAGATGGTCAGCTCACCAGCAGGCCCTGAACCATAATTTTTTAGATGGTCTGGTCAGTAGCAGCAGCATGTCACCCATAATTTTTTAGACGGTCAGCTAAGCAGCATCATGCCAACCATAATTTTTTAGACGGTCAGCTAAGCAGCAGCACCTCACCCATAATTTTTTAGACGGTCAGCTCAGCACCAGCACCAGCACCTCACCCATAATTTTTTAGACGGTCAGCTAAGCAGCAGCATGTCAACCACAATTTTTTAGATGGCCAGCTATGCAGCAGGACCTCATCCATAATGTTTTAGACGGTCAGCTCACCAGCAGGCCCTGAACCATAATTTTTTAGATGGTCAGCTAAGCAGCAGCATGTCACCCATAATTTTTTAGATGGTCAGCTAAGCAGCAGCACCTCACCCATAATTTTTTTAGATGGTCAGCTCAGCAGCAGAATGTCACTCCTAATTTTTAGACGGTCAGCTAAGCAGCAGTATGTCAACCATAATTTTTTAGACGGTCAGCTCAGCAGCAGCATGTCACCCATAATTTTTTAGACGGTCAGCTAAGCAGCAGCACCTCAACCACACTTTTTTAGACGGTCAGCTCAGCAGCAGCATGTCACCCATAATTTTTTAGACAGTCAGTTAAGTGGCAGCATGTTACCCATAATTTTTTTGACGGTCCGTGCAGCAGCAGCATGTCACCCATAATTTTTTCGACGGTCAGCTCAGCAGCAGCCTGTCACCCATAATTTTTTAGATGGTCAGCTAGGCAGCAGGACCTCACCCATAATTTTTTAGACGGTCAGCTCAGTAACGGCACCTCACCCATAATTTTTTAGACAGTCAGCTTAGCAGCAGAACGTCACCCCTATTGTTTTTGAGTGTCAGCAGCAGGCCATCAATCCTAATTTTTCAAGGATGTGTCTGATGCCCTCCTTTATGTGTAATAAAGGGTGTATTGGAGTTCCTGTTCCTTGTAATGTTTGGCAGCCCTTTCACTTTGTGCATAGGCTTTATGAGTGTAGGAGTCCCACGACATGAGCAATTGTACCACAATGTGAATGAGGCCCTCCTTTATATGATATACCGGTTGTATCGAAGTGCCTTTTCCTTGTAATTTTTGGCAGCACTTGCGCTTTATGTACAAGTAAATATATGTTTCCTAACAATATTTCCTCTAAAATCGATGTTATATTTGGTTTTGGGGGTTATTTTTGTCATTCCGTAAAAGTGGCGTAATACTCAGACAACATCATTAACAGCAGCGACTTTGAAGTCCAAGATGCATCCAGACATCCTCCCCATGCTGTTCCCAAACCATTTCAGTGGTGTTTCCACCATTTTCTCAACTTTCCCTATGAACCAGACACCCTCCCCTCTTCAGAGCAGGGGGTGCCTGGTTTAGTGCTTGGGTTCTCCCATTGACTTCCATTGTACTTGAGTGCTCGGTCGGGCACTCGAGGACCACCTAATGTTCGACCAGAGCACCCGAGCACCCGAACATCACGGTGCTCGATCAACACTACACAGCATCATTGTTAGCATATTGAGAGCATGGGAAAAGTTTAAAAACTTATAAACAGACTCATCCCCCACACATTTCAGCACTGAAGCAGTGTCATTTGGGGTAACACACCTATGCTTATAGCCCATAGCCCTGGTACCAGGGTTGCACCTAACCTTTCTGCTGCCTGAGGCGAAAACTGAAACAGTTCCCCCCTATGCCAATTTACCTAACTTCTTTGCCACAATGTTACATAGTTACATAGTTAATACGGTTGAAAAAAGACACATGTCCATCAAGTTCAACCAAGGGAGGGGGTAGGAGTGATGAAGGGGAGGGGGACGGGTAACCTTAAGACATGACTCTACATTTCTTAATATGTGGTGACCTTCTTTTTCTCTAAGAATTTATCTAAGCCTGTTTTGAAGCCCTCAGCTGTCTTTGCTGTGACCAGCTCCTGCGGTAGACTATTCCACAGATTCACAGTTCTTATAGTAAAGAAGGCTTGTCGTCCCTGGAGTCTGAACTTTTGCTTCTCCAGGCGGAGGCAGTGCCCCCTTGTCTTTTGAGGGGATTTTACCTGGAACAGTTTTTCACCATATTTTTTGTATGGGCCATTTACATACTTATACAGGTTGATCATGTCCCCCCTTATACGTCTCTTCTCAAGACTAAACAAGTTTAACTCCTTCAATCTTTCTTCATAGCTAAGATGCTCTATGCCCCTTATCAGTTTAGTTGCCCATCTCTGCACCCTTTCCAGCTCCAGGACATCCTTCCTATAAACCAGAGCCCAGAACTGAACAGCATATTCCAAATGAGGCCATACTAATGCTTTATACAGTGGTAATATGACATCCCTGTCTCGAGAGTCCATGCCTCTTTTAATACATGACAATATCCTGCTGGCCTTAGAAGCAGCCGATTGACATTGCATGCTATTCTGCAGTCTATGGTCTACAAGGACACCCAGATCCTTCTCTACAAGTGACTCTCCCAGTGTTACTCCCCCTAGGACATAGGAGGCATGCAAGTTGTTAGTACCCAGATGCATAACTTTACATTTATCCACATTGAACCTCATCTGCCAAGAGGATGCCCAAACACTCAGTGTGTCAAAGTCAGCTTGTAACTTCTGCACATCTTCCATAGACTGGACTCTACTACAAAGCTTAGTGTCATCTGCAAAAATTGAAACAGTGCTGTTAATTCCGCCCTCTATATCATTAATAAATAAATTAAATAAAAGTGGACCCAGCACTGAACCTTGGGGTACACCACTTATAACTGGGGACCATTCAGAGTAGGAATCATTCACCACCACTCGCTGAGTACGCTCCTTCAGCCAGTTCTCAATCCAGTTACAGAGTAGATTTTTTAATCCAACCGACCTTAATTTACCCATCAGACGTCTATGAGGGACCGTGTCAAACGCTTTTGCAAAGTGCTCATTGCCCATGGCCCTTCTGCTGCCCCCCTCTTGCCCCTACCTGGTGCTGCCTGAAGTGATCGACTCAACTGGCCTCATTGGTGGTGCACCCCTGCCTGGTACCTCTTAAGATGCAGTTTTAGTGGCAAATATGTACTGTCTGGGCTATTGTTATTTTTCAGTCAGGACTGATTTTTATTTCCTGTAGAGCCCTGTATTAAAATATTAGTTTTTGAATATTAATATATACTGTAGCATGTGCATGTGAAACAATAGCAAATAATGAAATCTTGTTTAAAAAAATGAGCCTTTTAATGCCTGGCTAATTAAATGACTTCAATAACAATCATATTGCTCATTTACTCATATAACAATGCAACATGACATTTCTCAGAGGCTCACAAAGGGTGTTGTGTTACATTATAAATGAATTCACAACGTGTGGGGTTTTCTTGTGCTCTACATTATAAATGAAAAAATTTTACACATTGATGATTTTTTTGATACTGCAGAATAAAAGAGAGAAAAGACCACTAATCACATGTTGATGCCTTTCAATGTTAGACCGCCAGTGTCGCCAGTCTGGGAGGGTTGCATATTTGTTAAAGCTAAATAAGGGTCTAGCACGGTGTCCGAGCAAAGAATCAACACTTAAACGAGTGACTTCAGTCCCTAATAATGACAACTCCTTTCTTTCTGTCATTACTTCATTTCCATCAATCATTCATTTTACAACTTTCTTTGTGAAATGCTTTCGTCCTGTATCCCTTTCACTGCCAGTCATGATGCTATTGTAATGACAGAAAGCATCTGAAGTTAATGAGGCTGGTCTGCTAGCCGTATAAAATGTCAGACTTTTCACAAGGGATTCTCAGCTTCCCAAGCACTTTGTGCCTAATTGGGCTTGGTAAAATCCCCTATGTCTGCAGTCTTCATCAGTTCTCTGCCAAACTAAAATATTTTTGTTGATGTGTACAAGCTAGAATGAGTAGATGTCCTTTTACACGGACCAGACATTTCCAATAATTGTCAGATCATCAGCGGAGATGAGGGCTGCATTTACATACAGCAATCGCCTCCGCGATGGAGAAAGCCATATTTTTTCTATTGCATTCCCTATGATTATGACAGAAAGCCCCTTTATCACTGCATGGAGGCATAGAGAGCTATAAGATGCACCAAAAGAATTCCATTGGAGTATATTACTTCTCCATACAACACAGAGTCTATAAGGAGCCATGTGCATGAGCACTTATCAAAAATTTTCACATACAGGCTTTAACAAATTAAGTAGGAACAATTTGGGCAGTATAATAACAGTATATCAGAGAACTGCTGATAATACATGGTACAGGTTCAAAATATTAATAAGCAGGAGGCTCCTCATAGTTGGCAGGTGTCACGTGTTTTGTTTTGAAACTGATATTACAATGTCTCCTCCTTAAGAACAGGTATTGTGTCATCTTGTATATATTTTTTAAACATTTTCATCTTGCTTCTTTTTTGGTTGTACCGGTTTTTATTCTACAGACCGTTACAGACAGTGGTTGTGGACCTACTGTGCCATAAAACCAGTTTGACTTAGGGCTAGTCTAGTGGTCCACTGGTTTTCACCCTATACAGGGATCTGGCTTTTGTTGCAGGGGAGCCACCAGGCCACTACCTCTTGGAATAGTCCCAGTGTGGTTGGCTGCTGACCCAAGGGGTCAGAGACACCAGTGCTCAGACCGAGCTCTGTCAGGGCAGGCAGAGTTCATTCAGACCCGTGAAACAATCCAAAGGTCAGGAAATGCAGCACAGGATCAGTACGGTGAACAGGCAGAGGTCAGGTCTGGCAGCAGAGAGTCAGGATCTAGGAAGCAGGCAGAAGTAGGTACACAGCCAGAAAAATGGATTAAAGCTCTTTTATAGGCTCTAGCAACCTAGAGACCTAGCACGATCTGTAAGGATGAGGCAAGGGAGAAGAGAGCTGATCTGAGCAGATCATTACCCAAACTGCTGAATACAGAATAACAGTGCTGTGCTGTAGGATGCAGTTCAATGAATAGATACTAATACACATAGAAAGGCTGTAGGTTGCAGTGTGGGACACAGGAGTCTGGTGGATGGTCCCGGGCAGAAGTTAGGTGAGCGATGCGGTGCCCGTTCCTGTCCATGCCCTCTGGATAGTGGGATGGCAGTAGGCATGGAGCATCACTATGACACAGCTTTATTTAGTATACAGTCACCTGGTAAGGTCTTTCATTCTTTAATTTGTCTTCACTTTTTGGTGTATTCATCTATGTATTCTGAGATCTACTACTGTTTTTTTCCTGCTTAATCTTTGTTGGCATCTTGTTTCCTTTCATCATTTATTATCAATTAAATCTTGCCTTAAAGGGATTTAAAGGGAATGTCAGCAGTTTTAAATATGCCAAACTGCTGCACTAGTTAGGGGCTTGGGAAGCCAGTACAAACATACCTTTTGTGGAGTCTTCATTATCACAAGCAATGAGAATATGAACTTTTATTCTGTCAGATTCTTCTTCTTAATTGCACTGGAGGTGGAGCTCCACTGTGACATGTCCTCTACATTGAGCTGCTTTAAGTGACAGCTGTAGTGGTCTCCTAGTTTGATGCTACAACTGTCACTTGGGGGAAGGGAGACTATGAAGAAGCTCAATGCAGAGAGCAGAGCAGTGGCGTACTGATAATGGAGGTAGACCACAATCTGTTATGGGGCCTGGGGGAGTTGGGGTACCACGCTGAGCTCTTCTTCTGTTGCTGAAATACAACAATGTCTATTTCCTGGAGAGCTTAGTGCAAAGAGAGTTTTACAGCTTCCATTAATTTAAATGGTAAATGTATACGTTTCTATGTATGGAGCTTCCCCTTGTGGTGGCTGCAGGCATTTTATTATATACTATGTGAAGGGAAGCAGGAGAGCAGTGTGGGGGAGATCTATCAGTGAATTTCTGGCAGTTGTCTGGTGTAAATACATTGAGAAATATGGTGTGCCTGAGGAGTGTCGTATTTATTAAGCAATTGTTCCACTTTTTATATTATAGAAGTCAAGTAAAGTTGGTGAGGCGGACAGCAACTTAGCTTCACAATAATTTTTATGTATGTAATGATCTGCAATGCTAAACAATTATAAATGAGAACATAACAGAATATGATTTGTCATAATCAGAAATAACATTTTGATAGTCTTAGATAATTAACAGCATTTATAACTGCATCAAATTAAAGAATCCATAGTTGCTGCCAAAATGTTAATACTGCAAAAAACAAGTTAGAAAAACAAAATAAAGCAGGAATAAGGGGCACAACAAAGTCACAAAACATAGTGGTGGACCAAAGGTCTACGTAGAGATCATAGGGGCAGAAATCTTCATGGCCCCCATTCCCCATTGTTAATGCCTATTTTAAGGTTTATTTTCACTATTCCATTTTTATGCCTTAAACTCTCATCTGTATAGGGGGCTAAGTTTTTATGACTTGAAAAATGATATTATTGTGGTTTGCAGCTATTATGAAAGGAAGCTGTACCAGGTTCGATAGCCATCACGCGACCTGTCTCCATCCAATCATATGTAAGCCTGTACCACTGGGACCTACATACATTTTTAAATTTCTGGTTCTAGTAATCTCCCAACTGTTTTTAGAAACGAATTATTAATTATAAACTTTTTCCTATTGCAGGTAGTGAAGGTCATATGTAGGAAACACTGATCCTATCAGAGACAATGTTCCAAAGTAGGAACTATACCTACTCAATTGTGCATATAGCGGACAATTGTCTAGGACTGTCTAGGTTTTTGATTTTTTTATTTGCTCCATAGGTGGTACCTATGGAGAAAATCATACTCACTTGCTCCCCACCACTTCATTCCAGCTCCCAGACTCTCTTCACTGGACTTCCAGTCACTGTGTGTCAACTTCAGCATGGATGGGTTCATGTGCACCATGCTGAGGTCAGTCATTGGACGCATGATGCACGTAACCCTATCTGTGCGAAAGTTGACAGACAGGGACTGGAAGTCTAGTAAAAAGACTTCATGCCAGCTCCCCTATTTCAGTTCGTAGCCATTTATGTTTTCATAAGAGGATACTTTTGTAGATTCACTCAGAGGGCAGTATAAATGTATCTTTCGCTAATAGCAGTCCCTATTATTAGCTGGATTTGCCTACAATGTTGAAATTCACTAACTGCCTCACTTGTCAGCTTTAGTATAGATGGCTAGTATTCTTTCTCCAGTCCTAAACTCTATTTACATTTCTAAATTCCTGCCTGGAACGGTGTAGTGGGAGGATATTAAGATTGCAGACTGGTATACATCTGTCAGCAGAAACCTCCATCCTCTTATCTCATCAGATATTTTGTGCACCATTCAAGTAATATGCTTGGACTTTTAGTACCTGACACTATCATAATATGAACTATTTTACAAATATATTTAATAACCATTGCAGAAAATATGCATACGTGCAACTTCAAAACAATGAATCTTCGAATAACGGATGAATATAACCTGTTTTTTTTGTGTTTTTTAAAATTTAATGTGTCGCTTGCATCTAAAATGAATGGGAAAGACGCATTCGTGTGCAGTAATATAAAGCAGTCAATATGGGGAACGTAATTACCTAAAATAGACAATACATTCACATAGTCGGGGTCTACTTATAATTACTAGCATAGTCATTCTCACAAAATAGCAATATAAAATGCAGTTTTATTAAGAACTTTATTTATTAGAAGTGAGTCTTTAGAAAATGACTAATAACCAAGCATAAAAATATGATTTTACCAGGTGGGGCTGCAGGTGATAAAATACATCATTGTATATACCACATTAAAATAAAAAAACAACTAAAAGAGAAGAGATTATATCTAGTTTATATACAAGAATATATTGTCTGTTTTATTATTTACAATAGTGTTAAAGCAATTTTTACAACTATTATATGCTGCATATAGTACAAAGAGTATGAAATTAAAAAGTCATTTTACATGGGAGGATAAATCCTTAGGGTACATGCACATGGTAATGTAGTTTATGCTGATTTTCCTCACTGACTTTGCAAATCCGCACCAAAATGTGCACACGTTGCATGCATTTTTTGTTGCACATTTTTACATTAATTTGCCCCAGATTTAACCCTTTGCATTAGGTAAGATTTTGAAAATCACACCTATATAGCTGGTACTAAAAATCTGCACATAATATGCACTATGTACATGTGGCCTAAAGGGGTTGCAACTGGAGATGATTTAACAAGACTGAACCCTGTATTATTAAAACCACCAATGGAACGTTTAAAAAGTTTTTCATGTTCCTATGTGTAATATAGCATATGAAATTCAATTTTGTAATATGACTGTATAAATACATTGTGATATTGCCGAGTTAGGACAAATGGCAGATTAGGCTCTTCTGCACCTGTGTCTTAATGTATTCTCCGTGCTAACAGCTGGAATTAAAGATTTCTAGGGTGGTGGTGGGGCAGGCTGTTTGCACAAGAAAAGGATCAACTGTGGTGGCCTTCAAACAGTTAAAAGAGAAAAACAGATGGTCATGGCAGACTACAGGACATTTATGCATATGGGCATATTCTCTGGCTGACCCAGAGTCAGAAATACAGAGGCATTGTGTATTTAGGTGCAGAAAGTTGTAGCTGAAAGTCCTAACTGTTTTTCTTTGTATTCTGGGGATTGGAGATCTTTCAGTGCCTGGGTTTTATGACCGCACGTCTCACATTGCAGAGTGCAGATGTCTGTGCCCTTCTTCTGTCACTTCACATATGGGACAAACATGACTGAACACAAGCAGACAGTGCTGACATGGGACTTTGCACAATTACCCTACCTTATGAGACGGTGTCATGGAAGAGGACACTATGTTAGGGTGTTGTGTTTCTTCTATTCTCCAATTGAATACATAAGAACTGATTTTCTAGGGGCAGAATATTGATGACTTATCCTCAAGATAGGTTATCAGTATCTGATTGGTGAGGGTCCGATTCCCAGCATCCCCAGGATTAGCAGTGCAGTCTGCTCTCTCTTCCTAGGCCAGTGAAGTCACGTTCATTGGTCATATGGCCTATGTGAGGCTTAGTTTTTTTGAAGTACTGTAAATGGGCTTGAGATGCAATACCAAACAAAGCTACTATACAACGCATAACTCTGTGCTTGGAATGCTGTGAGGTGGCCGTGGTGCTCACCGGAGGGCTGCGACCACTTCAAACAGCAGATCGGTGGCAGTTGGACCCCCAACAATCAGATATTCTACTCCTGGGAAAACCCCTTTCAGTCTTAAGCCTGTATCAGACAGGCAGATCAGCAAGCGATTGTCGGGAGGGAAGTGTACAACTACCAGCAATTGCTTTCTAGCTAGCGGAGGAGACCACTGCCATTACATACAGCAATTTCTTCCACAGCATGGGGAGGAGCGATCACTATGCCATCACTTGTCTCCATACTGTCTAGTGCTTAGGCAGCATGATCTGCCACGGGCAAGCACTGATTTTTAAGCATGCTTAAGAATTGATTCCCTGATGAACTTATCGTTGCTCGTTCATCAGGGAATCAGCGGCAGTATTACACTGAAAGCTGAACAATAACGGGCATTCACAAGAATGCTTATTAGCGATTATCGGCAGAAATATTGGCCAGTGTATAACCTTTAGGACTCATGCACACAATTATAGTCATGATCCATATCACAGGTATCCAAACTACAGCATCCATAGCATTCTAGTGATCCATACTCTACCTTCATGGTAAGTAAGGACACGTAAAAATGTTATTTAGATTTCCAAACATTTTTTGTGTCCTAAATAAAGTTTTTGGATTTTATTCCTGAGATCTGGATGTCTTCCACTTTTGCAACTGCCTCAGAATTTCAACAGTGAGTTACAAGGAAATTTTATGTGAGAATCCATGAGAAAATAATGGAGGCAGGCGTCAATGCATGCCCTGTACTTTAATACCACATGATGGGGTGCAAATTGAGTATCGCAGTATGACTGATACTGACTAAGATACTGTCTTGATGATTCACTACAAGTTATTCAGTTTCGTACAAAGTGCCGCAAAATTCATTATCCATCAGGAAACCAGGAAAAATGGCCAATTCTGTCTCTAATCTTATGAAAAGTTCTACAATGTCTGCAGGGCCATGTAACTATACTGGAAAACCTGCCAACCATATAAAAATGTTTTCATTTGACAAATAGAAGAGATATTGTAATTTATAAAACTTCAACTTTTTACCTTAAATGTAAAAAACAAAAAAATTCAAAAAAATAAATTCAAAGATCTCTTTTCCATTTACACCGATCCCATCTGACTTTTGGGAAAGAATTTCCCAGTTCTCAAAAATCACCCGCTGAATGATGTTTCATATGTGAACCTAGATACTTAGGGGGTCATTCATCAAACTGGTGTAAAGTAAAACTGGCTTAGTTGCCCATAGAAACCAATCAGATTATTATCTTCATTTTCCAAAGGAGCTGTGAAAAATGAAAGGTGGGATCTGATTGGTTGCTATGGGCAACTAAGCCAGTTCTACTTTACACCAATTTGATAAATGGCCCCCTTAGTATTCAAAGGAGAAATTAAACAGCTGTCAGTAGAAAAAAGAAAAGAAAAAAAAAACTATTATAAAGTATATTTGTTAAAGGAGATGATGCAAACTCACAATTCTACAAATACCGCAGCAAATTCTAACATTCCTGTCATATGTAAAATATATCAAACTATACAAGTTTGCATCCAGTAAATATTTTTCTACATTTGAATTCAGGACCGTCATAAAAAATATTTTGTTTTTTTTTTTGCAGTTTTCATATTATTTACAAATTTGTATTCAATAATAATAATTATAATAATAATACTCGTCGTCATAAAAAAAGCCATCGCCCCCAGCCCTTTGTTATATTTCAGAAAGGTTGGGTCCCCGAATAAGGGAGAAAGGTGCAAAAAGACTAGCCCCAGTGCTGAAAGAGTTAATTATCGGAGGGACTAGCACTGCAGCTTGCGGATGCTGCGAGAGATCCTTTTAAACTCCCGTTGCCCTTTCTGCCACCGTTTGACTGAGGTGATGACCAGCTCCCCTCCAAGCTTTTGTCCCATCACTAAATAGGGAGCGTTAATGTCATTCATCTCGTCGCAGGTACACTGCAGGCCATCTTTAAGCCACAGCACAGTCTTCTTCAAGTCTCTTTCTGTGACCCCATTCAGTTTGTAAATGGTCTTGCTCTTTGTCTCCGGGATGATCTTCGTGTCCCCATTGATGTAGGCGATCTCCTTCACTTTTATCTTCAGGGCTAATGAGGGCAAAAGAGGGGGGAGGCAAGAAGAGAGATGGGTGAGAAAGTGATTGAGAGAGACACGTCCATTAGTACTCACAGCGGCCAACCTAGGGTGGGATGTGTTGCTAATGAAACTGTCAGGCCCTGACACAATTACAGCAGGTGGCTCCATTTTTAAAGCACAAAAGGCATCAAAGTCATTTTATGTCAAACCCTGATGTCCTAACCCCTACAGTGTGTCTCTGGGACCGCTCCTACAGTTGCTGCTCTCGATGTACTGCTCTGTAGAGTTGGTCTGCCCATGGAAGCAATCATGAAACCCTCCACACTTATCCAGCAAATTAAGAATGAATAGATCTGCATCATAAAAGACTCACCCAGGGACAGCATAAAGACCCTAACTCATATAAACAGCAGCTAAAATACTCCACACACGTCTGCTAACGTTTCTGGAAGGTCTCAGAACTGGAGGCCGACAGAGTCAGACAGAAATAACTGCTTACTGGGTACAGCACATGTCATTCAACTTCCGGGGAAGATAGGATTTAGGTATACTGTTCTAATATATCGTGACTTACACAAAAGTAAAAAGAAGAAGGTTAGATTGGTTCTATACTGAGGATATGAATCATGGTTCTGCTGTAACATTCCTCAGATCTGCTGAATGATTCTTTATGACTAACCCATTGTCCACACCATTAGAACTTCCAAACAATTTTCTGTATAGATGTAAGCTGCTGCTTCTTCAGACCTCACCAATGGGAAATAACAAGTTATAGCTCAAGTATGGCTGGTCAATCTATGTTATATCTTTGTTCTAACTATGATCTATCTATCTATCTATCTATCTATCTATCTATCTATCTATCTATCTATCTATCTATCTAAAAATAAAGCAATTCCACAGCACTCCCAAAGATATAGTTCAAAAGTGGTGTTCTTTAATCACTAAAGCGACGTTTCAGTCCTCTTACTGGGACTTTTCTCAGGCAGTGATACAATATATTGGTGCTCAGTGCATATTTAAAGGCCAAATAACATAATTGGTCATAACATGTAATTAACAAAAATTAAGAAAGAAAACATAATTTTTCATCATATCAATTCATTAAATTGTGATTCAGCATGATTGCCGTATACTTCTCAGATCATATCTATCAAACCCAGGTGCACATTAAAAACATCTGAATACAATACATAATGTAAAAACTAACCAGCATGGTTCCATATATGTTCCTGGTGTTGTATATATCCTCAAGTGCATGCGCATGGGTATTGCGCATGGGTATTAACTATGGGCCGCACAGTACATCACCACGGTGGAACGGACACGTGACCAGCTGACTGAGGTCGGGCATGAGGGCATTTCACTGGGTGTGAATCGCATCTGTTACTGTTGGCCCATATTACATCCAAAACAATGTATTAATCAACTCTGCAATTAAAAAATTACAACAAACAGAGTATATGTATGTGTATTAATATCGGGGCCATGGTCTTACTGCATCTTCATCTGAAGACGAGACATGAGAACCAAGGGTTCTGACTTTTCCCTATCTGGATCCCAGACACAGAATGCAGTTATTACACACCATAATCTCCTAATTTTAAGAACTAAAAGGCTATAATCACATCAACCATATTGCAGGAAGGTGTAGTAGTGAAAAATTTGTGGCAGTCATGATCTATGATATATAAAATGCACCATATTCAAATTCATGACATCTATCTATCTATCTATCTATCTATCTATCTAATTATTTGACTAGCAACTATCATCTTTTAAGTAGCTCCACTACCAGCCTACTGTGTTAGCTCAGCGGTTCACAGTGCATAAAAATGCTTTGCTGTCATATTAATTTAGCTCTAGCTGCTGCAGAATCTCTTGATGTTGAAAAACACCATCAGTGATTTAATTGATTGTGAGTTTTCAGTCTTCTTTTAACCTAAAACATATTGAACATATGGTGTATTTGAACTGTTCACGTGGTCATGTTAACGTGTGAAGGAACTGGTGATTATGAGAAGTGACCGAGCTTTAAAATCACAGCTAATTAATAAAAAGCAGTGATGTGAAGGCGAAAAGTATCCACTGACTACGTTCTGCAGAGCATGTATATGGCTGATGACTACAGTATATACAGGGTTCTTCACTAGCTATATATATATATATATATATATATATATATATATATGTGTGTCTGACAACAGTATATACATGGCTCTACACCAGCGTTATGTACAGTATATACCTGACAACAGTATATACATGGCTCTACAGCTGCATTATGTACAGTATATACCTGACAACAGTATATACATTGCTCTACACCAGCGTTATGTACAGTATATACCTGACAACAGTATATACATGGCTCTACAGCTGCATTATGTACAGTATATACCTGACAGCAGTATATACAGGACTCTTCACCAGCGTTTTGTACAGTATATACCAGACAACATTATATGCCTGGCTCTACATCAGCATTATGTACAGTATATACCTGACAACATTATATACATGGCTCTACAGCTGAATTTGTTACAGTATATACCTGACAACAGTATATACTCGGCTGTTCACCAGCGTTATGTACAGTATATACCTGATAACAGTATATACACAGCTCTACACCAGCATTATGTGCAGTATATACCTGACAACAGTGTTTACACGGGTCTGCACCAGCATTTTATACAGTATGTGTCTGACAACAGTATATACATGACTCTACAGATGAATTTGGTACAGTATATACCTGACAACAGTATATACTCGCTGTTCACCAACATTATGTACAGTATGTGTCTGACAACAGTATATACACGGGTCTTCACCCACATTATGTACAGTATGTGTCTGACAACAGTATATACACAGCTCTTCACTAGCGTTATGTACAGTATGAGGGAGATTTAACAGACTGGTCTAAAGCAGAACTGGCTTAGTTGCCCATAGCAACTAATTAGATTCCATTTTTTATTTTCCAAAGGAGCTGTGAAAAATGAAAGGTGGAATCTGATTGGTTGCTGTGGGCAACTAAACCAGTTCTACTTTACACCAATTTGATAAATCTCCTCCTACTATATGTTCCTGACAACAGTATATACATGTCTCCTCATCATCATTTTGTACAGCATGTGCCTGACAACAAAATATACACAGCTTTTCACCAGCATTATGTACAGTATATTCCTGACATCAGTATATACAAAGCTCTACACCAGCATTATGTACAGTATATATCTGACAGCAGTATATACACGGCTCGTCATCAGCATTATGTACAGTATATACCTGACAACAGTATATACATGGCTCTTCACCAGCATTAGTTACAACATATAACTGACAACAGTATATACACAGCTCTACAGCTGCATTATGTACAGTATATACCTAACAACAGTATATACACGGGTCTTCACCAGCATTATGTACAGTATATACCTGACAACAATATATGCATGGCTCTTCATCGGCATTATGTACAGTATATACCTGACAACAATATATACACGGCTCTTCACCAGCATTAGGTACAGTATATACCTGACAACAGTATATACACGGATCTACACCAGCATTATGTACAGTATATACCTGACAACAGTATATACACGGCTTTTCACCAGCATTAGGTACAGTATATAGCTGTCCACAGTGTATACACAGCTCTACACCAGCATTATGTACAGTATATACCTGACAACAGTATATACATGGCTCTTCACCAGCATTAGGTACAGTATGTACCTGACAACAGTGTATACATGGCTTTTTCCCAGTGTTATGTCTTACATGGGCCTACTATGTCCTTCTCCTTTCCCTTGTAGATTGTAAGTTCTTACATGCAGGGTCCTCTTCCCCTCTGTACCATATAATTAATGGTACGTTCAAATAAATAATAATAATAATTATAACCAGGGGCAGATTGGTCATAGACCTTACAGGGAAATTTCCCGGTTGGCCGATGCCCAGGGGGCCACCTGAGCCCTCCTCACAGCCGGCCAGTGGAAGTTTTTGGGGATATATTTTGTGATGGACTGTGGTATTTGGCTCTGTTGGGGTGGTATAATCTGCCACAATATGATATTGCCGGCCCTGCCTTCCATCAATTTGGAACCAACTAAAAAATGGGGCCACTTTTAGTATTTTTTCCAGGGCCACTTTAAGATCCCAGTCCGCCCCTGATTATAACTTATACATAGCTCATCACCAGCAGTACATATATGCTCTTGTAGTACCAAATACACTGACAAGCAAAAGGGTCACAGTGTTTTGAACTTTTGACGTTCAGGCTCCATATCTCACCATCCACTACAACTTCGAGACTACCATCATTTTATAGACAATAATCTTGGCTACCTCATACATAAATTGGACTTGCAACTATTCAGCATATGATTAGTTATGCAGATTCTTGTCATGTAACTAGATTCTGTTTTGCTTCTGGAGGTTGAACAATCTTTTTCTTCTTGGATACTACAAATTACAACCTGTTCTCACATTCCCTAATAGCTTAGTGTGTTATTAAGTTGATTCCTAAGTGAAAGGTCACTGGTTTGAATCCAGGAGCAGCAATGAAGATTTCCCAAGAAAAACAGCATCATCCAGCTCATTGATAACGTTATGTCGACCAAGAAAATTGCCAAGCTGCATCATGTGAGTGCCATGACAGTTGGAGAATATGAAATGAAGTCTGTCCATCCATTCCAAAGCCAAGAGGTGAACGTCCAGGCATTATTCATATGCACTACTAGAATTATGTATACATGGTACATCACCAGCATCATGCATATGCACTACTAGAACTGCGTATACATGGTACATCACCAGCATCATGCATATGCACTACTAGAACTGCGTATACATGGTACATCACCAGCATCATGCATGTGCACTACTAGTACTATGTATACATGGTATATCACTGCCATTATTCATATGCACTACTAGTACTACGTATGCATGGCTCATCACCAGCATCATGCATATGCACTACCAGTACTAAATATACATGGTACATCACCAGCATCATGCATGTGCACTATTAGTACAACGTATACATGGTACATCACCAGCATTATACATATGCACTACAAGTACTACATATACATGCTACATCACCAGCATCATATATATGCACTACTAGTACTATATATACATGGTAAAGCCCAAGCATCATACATATGTACTTGTAGTACTAATTATACATGGTACATCACCGTCATTATGTATATGCACTACTAGTACTATGTATACATAGTACATCAGCAGGATGCTTTATCCATCTCCAACATCTTCGTATGCTACATGAGTAACTTGCCCTAACCTTGGGGCTCTATCAGTGCTGGTTGTATGCCATTGTACAGACAAAGCTATTTACATAGGCACTTCCAACCAGTTAGTAAGTACATACATAACTACCTATATATACATATATACTAGAACTACATGTAAATGGCTCATGTATGTGCCTTAATGCCATACATTCCTTACAGAATAAACCTGACTTCACATCACCTGTATCATACAGCATACATCACATATACCAGGGTCACTGAGTGCACTGACTTTTATCACTGTAGATGTTTTGTGTGTGCAGTGAAATCCTGTCTGTAAGTTGTCACAGCCTCATAACTACTATGGAAATGTCACTGTCTGAGGACTTTGAGCCAGTCGCAGTTATTATCCTTTTAATATTAAAATACCAGCTTGTTTCTATTCGTCAGGGTTGACATCCTGTATAGCTAAGTTCATACTGTTTCATTCAATAACTGCAATTGTCCATCAGTTATGGCTATGCTAGAAGTCAACCATATACTTATTTTATAATTCACATCCAACTAATCAACATCTAACATCATCAATCAATGTGCTGCAGCAGGGTTCTGCTTGTTATTCCTCCCATCCGAAATTCATAGCCGCTTGATTTATGTTACCAATACCTTTTGTTTCCTGTCTTAAAGGGCCCAGTGAATGGTTTCAAAGTGCTGTTTATAACATGGTCCAGCCTCACGTCAGCTCACATCCATATACTCACTGCCGTTACACCGCCTGTATCCAAACAAGCTGCACCGGCTGTCAATCAGCCTACAATAACAAATTATACTGCACCGCTACAAAATAGGGCTCTCTTTCTACTCACTGGGGCCTCGGTTGTTTTACCACCAATTCATTCAACATGGACGCTTGTCAGTTTCTGCCACTCCTGACAGTTTGTACGGGCTGCACTGTTCTGGCTGTTACTTGGCATTACATTTATTATACATTATGTACAGATGGAAGTTATGAAATGTTACATATAAACAGTGGTCTGCAAAGATAAGACAACTCCTACATTACAGGGGCATTGGACAGATTGGGGACGGGATTGTTACAAAGAGTAAACTACAAATTTAAGCAAATCTAGTGTTAGTTATTTAAATGATAGACTCTACTATATGAAAGGAAGATAGATAGATAGATCAATAGATAGATCAATAGATTAAGGTAAATGATAGGTAAATCAATAGATAATAGAGAGATACATTGAAAATAGATAGATGATATAGATAGATAGATAGATAGATAGATAGATAGATAGATAGATAGATAGATCATAGGTAAATTGATGGATAATAGAGATAAACAATTGCAATAGATAGATAAACAAATAGATAGACAGATGATAGATGGACACAGATAGATTAAGGTAGATAGATGATAGGTAAATCTATGGATAAAGAGATAGATACATTGAAAACAGATAGATAGATAGATAGACAGACAGACCAATAGACAGATGATAGATAGATAAACATGAGACAGATATTAGATAAATTATGATAGAAAGACAGATATGCTTCGATTTATAGATAGATGATAGATAGCCAGACCGATGATAGATAAACATAAGACAGATAGATATTAGATAACTTATGACAGAAATACAGATATGCGATCGATTGATAGATAGAATTTATATTTCAATGCTATAAACACAATACTAATGCACATAGACAACTTACAGGTTTTATGGCTATATGGCCATAGTATATAGAGGTCCTTTTTCCTGTATACTTTTATCGGCACTTATCTCACATGTCACCAGTTACTACATCATATACAATCACTTGCATTTTCCTTACCGAAGTCATTCTTGCAGAGGTTCTCCACAATGTCATTGTCATCCTCGGTGCCGGTTTTACAGGCGTCACAAACTTTCGGCGCTGTGAACAGAGAAGGGACTTTATTATGGTGACATAATGTTTATCTGACAGCAGGTGGCGCTCTACACCAGGATGCATCTCCAACATCTTCGCACGCTACATGAGTACCTTGCCCTAGCATTATGCCATTGTAACCCTTCTCTATAAGATACAGAAAAGGCTATGTACATAGGCACACAGGACACCCAGCTCTGTTGTCTGCAGAGCTCCCTTGGTTCACACAAGCACAATACTGGGGGCATTTGCTTTCAAATCTGCAAATGTCTTCAGGAGATGTGTAGTATATATCCATTAGCATCACTGCACACTCACTGCTGTCTGTATATATAGTTATTTTAAGGGCACGTGTGCACCACAAATATACATACAGAATGTCAGGTATACATGCCCCGTGATTGGTGGCAGTATTGTGGTAGGGCCACTTACCTTCTCTGGTGGCTGGCACATAATCAGTGCTAGCAGGGGGGATGCATAAGTCATTGTCCTGGGGGAACCGGCTGCAGTCCAGCATATCTGGCCATGGGAAGCCAAATGCAGACATGACCGGGGCACAGCTGTCCTTCACCTGCTCACACAGTGACCTGCAGGGCTTTATGGTCTCATCCAGATCATCAATGCAAACTGGGGCAAAGAGGGAGCACAGGAACTTCTTGGTATCTCGGTGGCACTGCTTCTGTATCAGTGGGATCCAGGAGGATGCTTGCTGCAAGACTTCCTTCATAGTCTCATGGCCCAGGAGGTTGGGCAGCCTCATGTTGGGGTACTCAATGTCATGGCACAGAACCAGGGTGGCAGGGATGGGTTTGCAGTTGCTCCTCTTATAGGAAAACTCAGGTTGCCCAAATGGAAACAAGCTTTTCACTGAGTCCATACAGTCAGATGCCAGCAAAAGGAGGAAGATGAAGTAGAAGGGCTTCTGGCAGCACATGGTGAGCAGTAAGGAGAAACAAAGGTGCTGCTGGTGATGTGTGGTGAGCTGTGAGGGTGCTCCTCTGGAGAGATAGTCCCAGCCTTCTCCAGGCTACTTGCAGATCTCAGCCTCTGGCTCCTCCACCTTACACCACACTCATCAGATGCTCTGCGAGAGTTTTCTTGATTTTTTATGCTAGTCCAGTGAGTGGGAGGAGGCTGCTGACAACTATCAGAAAAGGATTGGTCACTGCTTACTTGCTAAGTTGCTCCTTTGGGAATTCTCCTTTGGCAGGACAGCTTTCAAAGAAAGGTTACAGTGCATGTAAAATGTGAACAAAGCCTTACAAAAGACTCACCAGTGCATTGTCTAACAGGCTGGGATCGTATGCATGGGGATTGCTGCTGAAGGAAAGCCTCACACCTCATAAATGCATTTACTGATACTTGTAAAGTGGATTTGACTCTTAAAGGGGCCGCAGTGGTGTTTGTTGTGAGGCACACCTCAGTCACTTATGGAGATAAACTCTTATCATGCCCATTATTCAGCAGAGATTGTTGATTAGACTGAGGATCAGAGTTGCTGTAAATGACACTTTGGGGGATGCTTCCTCTTTAAGTGACTGAGACAACCCATCTGTGAGACTTGTCAGTTTCAGGATATTAGCATATCACTAAGTGTTGTAATTAACACATCCTCTAATAACAGGGGATCTGGATCAAGAACAGGGAAGAGTTTAGATAAATCAGTTGATATTACTTCTAAAATTGCATTATATGATGCTAAATTCATTAAAACTTTCCTAACAGGACACAAACTTGTCACCTCCCTGCACAGTGACAGTGATATGTGCTCCTTATATAATTCATTCACTGTAGGGAAGTGATTAGTTTATGGCTTAATTGTTACAGAGAAGATAAAAGTCAGAGGCTTATTAGAGGCAATGGTGTTTTTGTATTGTACTATCCTATTACGTACCCTAAAATTGCCATATAGTACTAAGAAATATAGTTTCTTAGATATGTATGAAATATATTACTCCTAGAGCTCATGCACATGACTTTATTATAGCTCCTTCCAATGTGTACAGGGCCCTAATATAGGGCTGATAGACGCCTATGGGGTTCTACCAACAACCAGTGCTTCTGATTTCACAGTTTTTTGGATGGACTGAGAGTATAAATTGTGTAATGTTCCATCAGATATATAGATATATAGCATATTTAGATATATATTGTATTTTGTATTATAAATACTAATATGGTGGCATACAGAGACACCATAAGGTGACGCATGGAATGCCTATGGCTTCACAGTATGAAGCTACAGGCTGCATGATGACTCAACTGTAACCACAATTTGATCCACTTTTAAGGATATATGATGATATTGCATAAGTAGCAATTCCATAATATACGTTACACAGTATATATATATATATATATATATATATATATATAATTCCACAAACAAGCAGCAGCACAAGTCACAGATGAATAGGTGGTGCAATCCCTCCTGGCAACGGACAAACGCCAATGATAGATAGTAATCAAAAAAATGAGGCAGCACTCAAGTTAAGTGAAGGCGTGAAGGACCTTTAATCCCGGAAAATGCAACGTTTCGGCACTCTCGTTGGTGCCTTTCTCAAGCATTTCTCATATATATAATAGATCTTCAGACTATGCTCTGTCAGCAATGTGCAGGCTGCAGTTTTCTTTATGAATGGCCTCCAGACAAAATGCTGTCGTAAAACAGCATGTGTCTGCTGATTAGTCTGGAGGGCAACTGCAGGACCTTTCACAGTTATTGCATCTCTGTATGATACTATCCCACTGCTCCACAGCCAAGGGTGCTTGCACACGGTGCGGATTATGCACGTTTTTTCCTTGCTGATTTAATGCAGAAAAATACATCGCAATACAGTACAAACAAAGCGAATGAGATTAGCCAAATCTCATGCAGACTTTTCCTTTTTTCCTTAGGTGGAGAAATTGACCTGCTGTGTGGATTTTGAAATTTTGTGCTTTTTGTGTGGATTTCTGCACACAAATCTACACCGTGTGCTGTCACCTTAAAAGGAGCAGCTCATGTGAACCAAAGTTTAGTCATTGTTTTAACTAATTATGAGGAAACTGCTTGTAGGGCAATGCCTTAATTTATATTCTGCAAGAAATATGCCCTAAGAAATTCACATGGCTGCCCAAATTGTTGGCAAGGATGGACAACCATGAAAATACAGCATATGTACAAAAGTGGGCACGTACAGTGGAAAAGTAATAATGCTAATAATCTGTGAAAAGAAGTGGCAAAGGGTAATGACTCACGGAGTAATATCGTATATATTTATGTACTGAGCATATAGAAGACTGTACCATCTAATGTATAGTAATTCCAATATTATATATTGAATGTAGGAGGCAGGAATTGGATTCCGTGCATAATATTATGCAATAGATACATCTGCTCTCCCCTAATGTTTTATATCTGCTCTCCCCTAATGTTTTATATAAAGCACTCACATTTAACTTCTAACTCAATATTCACTATTAAGCACTCCATTTCAGTGACTTAAAGGGGACTACTGAAGGCAATGAATGTTTTTATTGACCGATAGCAAGCAGAGCTCTTAAAAAGGTGATAAACTGAAGCACAATACATATTAGAAAGTAGCATGGGATGTGCTAATCTGCTTCACTACGGCTACTTTCACACTAGCATTTTAAAATTCCGGTATTGAGTTCCGTCATAGGGGCTCAATACCGGAATAAAACGCTTCAGTTTTGTCCCCATTCATTGTCAATGGGGACAAAACTGAACTGAAGACAACGGAATGCTCCTGAAAGCATTCCGTTCCGTCTTCAGACCGGAGAACAAACCGCAGCATGCTGCGGTTTGCTCTCCGGTCCAGGCATCCGCACCAAGACGGATCCGGAATGACCCCCAATGCAAGTCAATGGGGGTGGATCCGTCTGGTGTGACCATAATGGTAACCGGATCCGCCCTCCATTGACTTTCAATGGAGTCCATTACGGATCCGGCTACACATAGACACAGACATACACATAAACATAAACATACACACACATATAGACAAACAAACACACATACATACTTACATGCTCCCCGGCAGGTCTTCGGAGCGTCAGAGGGACAGGACGGCTCACACAGGTCACGATTCCCCACAGCGCCCTCTGCTGGGCGCCTGGTGGAATCGTCATGATTTACTACAGTAAAATCTTCTGCCCTATGCCACAGCAGTGAAAATTTATATGGGCAAATATGCAAATTAACATCCACAAGCCCTATTGGTCAATCTTGAATGTCATTTTATTTTTCTCTCAACTGAGCTTTATCATTGGTTCTATTATGAGGTACATACAACTTTTTGATTGCTTTTTTTTTCTTTTATATTTGTGTAACCCCGGCTGGATGTACAGCGCCATTGAATTAATGGTGCTTTTAAATAAATAATAATAATGATAATAATTTAGGTTTTTGCAAAGCAGGATAAAGACAAGGCGGCAACTCTGCCATTGCTTTTTGGGTTTTGTTATTGCGGAGAACACCATGCAGGAAAAAGGACATGTTATACTGCTGGTCAGTACGATTACAGAGATACCAATTTTATATATTTTTTTTACATTTTACCACTTTTACACAAAACATTTTTTTTAAATGCTGTTTTTGTGTCGTCATTTTCTGAGAGCCAAATTTTTGAAATTTTTTTCTGCTGATCATATTGTGTGGGGGCTCATTTTTTGCGGGATGAGTTGATGTTTTCATTGGTACCATTTTGGGATACATAGTATTTTTTGATCGCTCACTATTACGCTTTTTGTAAGGTAAGGTGAAAAAAAAGACTTTAGACAACGTGTTTTTTTTTTTTACGGCGTTCACTTGATGGGCTAGATCATGTCATATTTTTATATAGCTGATAATTACGGATGTGGCAATACCTAACGTCTATTTTTTTCTTTTTTTAAATCTTACACAATAAAAGCTTTAAAAAAAAAATGCTGTTTTTGTGTTGCCATTTTCTGAGGGACATATTTTTTATTTTTCTGCCAATTGTTTTATAAGGGGATCATTTTTTTGCAGGATGAGTTGATGTTTTCATTGGTACCATTTTGGGGTACATAGTACTTTTTGATCTCTCGCTATTACACTTTTTGTAAGGCAAGGTGACAAAAAATGGCTGTTTTCACACTGTTTTTTTAAATTATTTTTACAGCGTTCACCTGAAGGGGTAGACCATTAAATATTTTTATAGAGCAGGTCATTACAGACGCAATGATAGCTAATATGTCTATTTTTTTTGTTTGCAATCTTACACATTGAAAGTATTTTTGAAAAAACAAATGCTGTTTTTGTGTTGCCATTTTCTGAGAGCCATATATTTTTTAGTTTTCTGCCAATCATTTTGTGTAGGGGCACATTTTTTGTGGGATGAGGTGACATTTTCAGTGGTACCATTGTGGGGTACATAGTACTTTTTGGTTGCTTGCTACTACACTGTTTGTAAGGCATAGTGATGAAAAAATGGCTATTTTGGCGCCATTTTTATTTTTTGTTTGTATGGCATTGATCTGATGGGGTAAATCATATAATATTTTTATAGAGCCAGTTATTGTGGATGTGACGATATCTAATATGTCTATTTTTATTTATTTTTATTGTATATGGCTTAATGAGGGAAAAGGGTGCATTTTTTTACTTGAAACTTTTAATTTTTTTTATTAAAATTTTTTTTTTTACTTTTTATTTTTGTCCCACTGTGGAACATTCACTTTTGGGGTTCTGATCTCCTCTACAATGCATTACAATACATTGTGGTGCTGGGTCTCACAGGCCTTTGGCCCCTGGTCACTGCAGCGAGGGGACCTAGTGGTCATCCCCTCACTCTGCTCTGTGCTCTCCAGTTCATCTGCAATGCAGCTGCCAGGCTCATCTTTCTGTCCAACCGTTACACAACGCCTTCACCCCGTGCCAGTCATTGTTTGGCCATCCACTATAAAATACAACTCAAAGTTTTCCACAGTGCTGCACCTCTCTTCCATCATCTGTATCTACCACCCAACACATGCGCTCCATTCTATCAATGATCTAAGATTAACATCCATAATCCAAACCTTTCACTTATGGCTCGAAAACTTTTATCAGGATGCACCAATTCTCAGGGCTGTGATAACCCAAAAATTCAGGTTAATTCCCGTGCCCTAAAACCACATCCCTTTAGAGGGCGCTATCACATTCCCTAATGTAACCTTTCTCTGATAGAAGCACTGTACTGAGTGCTGGAGACAGCTGAGCACTGTACCGAGTGCTGGAGATAGCTGAGCGCTGTACTGAGTGCTAGAGACAGCTGAGTGCTGTATGAGTGCTGGAGATAGCTGAGTGCTGTACCGAGTGCTGGAGTGGAGCTGAGTGCTGTACTGAGTGTTGGAGATAGCTGAGCACTGTACTGAGTGCTGGAAATAGCTGAGCGCTGTACTGATTTCTGGAGACAGCTGAGCACTGTACTGATTGCTGGAGATAGCTGAGTGCTGTACCGAGTGCTGGAGATAGCTGAGTGCTGTACCGAGTGCTGGAGATAGCTGAGCGCTGTACTGAGTTTTGGAGATAGCCGAGCGCTATACTGAGTGCTGGAGATAACTGAGCACTGTACTGAGTGCTGGAGACAGCTGAGCGCTGTACTCAGTGCAGGAGATAGCTGAGCAAGTGCTTTACTGAGTGCTGGAGATAGCTGAGCGAGCGCTGTACTGAGTGCTGGAGATAGTTGAGTGCTGTACTGAGTGTTGGAGATAGCTGAGCGAGCGAGGTACTGAGTGCTGGAGATAGCTGAGCGAGCGCTGTACTGAGTGCTGGAGATAGTTGAGTGCTGTACTGAGTGTTGGAGATAGCTGAGTGAGCGCTGTACTGAGTGCTGGAGATAGCTGAGCGAGTGCTGGAGATAGCTGAGTGCTGTACCGAGTGCTGGAGATAGCTGAGTGCTGGAGATAGCTGAGTGCTGTACCGAGTGCTGGAGATAGCTGAGTGCTGTACCGAGTGCTGGAGATAGCTGAGCGCTGTACTGAGTTCTGGAGATAGCTGAGCGCTATACTGAGTGCTGGAGATAACTGAGCACTGTACTGAGTGCTGGAGACAGCTGAGCGCTGTACTCAGTGCAGGAGATAGCTGAGCAAGTGCTTTACTGAGTGCTGGAGATAGCTGAGCGAGCGCTGTACTGAGTGCTGGAGATAGTTGAGTGCTGTACTGAGTGTTGGAGATAGCTGAGCGAGCGCTGTACTGAGTGCTGGAGATAGTTGAGTGCTGTACTGAGTGTTGGAGATAGCTGAGCGAGTGCTGTACTGAGTGCTGGAGATAGCTGAGCGAGTGCTGTACTGAGTGCTGGAGATAGCTGAGTGCTGTACCAAGTGCTGGAGATAGCTGAGTGCTGGAGATAGCTGAGTGCTGTACCGAGTGCTGGAGATAGCTGAGTGCTGTACCGAATGCTGGAGATAGCTGAGCGCTGTACTGAGTTCTGGAGATAGCTGAGCGCTATACCGATTGCTGGAGATAACTGAGCACTGTACTGAGTGCTGGAGACAGCTGAGCGCTGTACTCAGTGCAGGAGATAGCTGAGCAAGTGCTTTACTGAGTGCTGGAGATAGCTGAGCGAGCGCTGTACTGAGTGCTGGAGATAGTTGAGTGCTGTACTGAGTGTTGGAGATAGCTGAGCGAGCGAGGTACTGAGTGCTGGAGATAGCTGAGCGAGCGCTGTACTGAGTGCTGGAGATAGTTGAGTGCTGTACTGAGTGCTGGAGATAGCTGAGTGCTGTACCGAGTGCTGGAGATAGCTGAGTGCTGGAGATAGCTGAGTGCTAGAGATAGCTGAGTGATGTACTGAGTGCTGGAGATAACTGAGCACTGTACTGAATGCTGGAGATAGCTGAGCGAGCGCTGTACTGAGTGCTGGAGATAGTTGAGTGCTGTAATGAGTGTTGGAGATAGCTGAGCGAGCGAGGTACTGAGTGCTGGAGATAGCTGAGCGAGCGCTGTACTGAGTGCTGGAGATAGCTGAGTGCTGTACTGAGTGCTGGAGATAGCTGAGTGCTGTACCGAGTGCTGGAGATAGCTGAGCACTGTACTGAGTGCTAGAGATAGCTGAGCGCTGTACTGAGTGCTGGAGATAACTGAGCACTGTACTGAGTGCTGGAGACAGCTGAGCTCTGTACTCAGTGCAGGAGATAGCTGAGCGAGTGCTTTACTGAGTGCTGGAGATAGCTGAGCGAGCATTGTGCTGAGAGCTGGAGATAGCTGAGCGCTGTACTCAGTGCAGGAGATAGCGGGAGCACTGTATTTGGCTTCTCTACATAGCATTAAATGAACCGGCAGGACATATGACCACTGCTCCATTTACTTACGGAATGCTGCATTTCATTCTTCTGATGGTTTTAGTAGGTGGACCCCACTGATCAGATACTTAGCCTCTATCCTCTATTAACCTTCAATGAGGTGCGACTATTAACAATGAAAACTGACTGTACAGTGTGGTCTTCATTAGTTAATTGAAAGTCAGCTGTGGCTAATTAAACGCGTGGTTCTTAACCGCAGCACGGCTGCAACCCGACTGTATCATGGTGGCTCTGTGTGGCTGTACCCTTAGAAGTAAAGTTTTGGTGCCCTTGGTGATGTGAGTGTGCACTCTTTTTTCAGCGTTATATTTGTAAAAATGCCTCTGAAGTCCTGGTTGGCAGGCACATCCATTTACCTTTTATGTGAGGCCATGTGTCTGAACAGCTGAATTTATGCATGTGGAACTTCACAAGCAACTTATTTGTAACTTCAAACTAGGGCACAACTTTTCCTATTCACTTCTTTTCCGTTCTGAAACCGGGCAATTATACGATTAAAATGGCACAACCTGAATGTGGTAATGATCACATAACTGAATAAGTGTAGTCCTTTATTTTTAATAGAGCGGAATTATTCTGAATATTTAGCTAAAGCACATTACTAACTAGGATGTGTCTTGGTTAGAGATGAGCGAACGTGCTCGAAACGAGCACTGTACCGCTCGGCTCTCCTGCGCTCGCATGGGCGCAGGCAGCCGCTTCCGTCCTCCTGAGGCGGACGTCCTCCAGGGGAGCCGAGCGGTACAGTGTTCGTTCATCTCTAGTCTTGGTCTTGTCCAAAATTCTTAATTTAGTGTTGAAGCTATAAATGAAGAATGGGAGTTTCTTATATATAGAGTATATTTCTGAATTTTCTAAAACACGAAATTTACTTTTTTTTTTGCTTGCTTCTTAGTTGTAGATGTTTCATTGTATCTGGAGAAGTTGTTTTGTCACAATACTTTAACTTCTTAAATGGACTGCAATATTTCCTTGCAAATATTCTTCTTGTCCACTGGTGTCACTGTTACATCAGAATTTATTTGAGATATTTCGATTAATCTTTCTCTAATAAATTATTTCAATAATTAGGACAAAATGAAAGCATAAACTATTAAAAATCATCACATCATTTTTGGGCCATTTGCTATTTAAAAGCACTCTAAGGCCTCATGCATCAATGGATTTGGGGATTTTCTACCATTCTTCTCTGCAGATCCTCTCAAGATCTGTTGGATGGGGACCGTCAGTGGACAGGCATTTTCACATCTCTCCAGAAGTGTTCAATTTGATTAAGTCAGGGCTCCGGCTAGGCCTGTCAAGGACATTCAAAGAGTTGTCCGCAAGTCACTCCTGTATTGTGTTGGCTGTGTGCTTAGGCTCATGGTCTTGTTAGAAGGTAAACTTTTAGCCCAATCTGAGGGCCTGAGCACATGTTTTTATTAAGAATCTCTCTGTACTTTGCTCCATTCAGATTTCCTTCAACTCTGACCAGTCTTCCTGTCCCAGCCACTGAAAAATGCCCCACAGGATGCTGTCACCACAATGCTTCACTGTAGGGATAGTATTGGGCAGTGTTGGGTTTCCTCTAAACATGATGCTTAGAATCTTGGTTTCATCAGACCGGAGAATCTTGTTTCTCACAGTTTGAGAGTCCTATAGGTGCTTTTTTTGTAAACTTTCATGTGTTCTTACTGAGGAGAGGCTTCTTTCTGGCTACTCTCCAATAAAGCCGAAATTGGAAGAATGCTGCGGTGATGGTTGACCTTCTGAAAGTTTCTCACATCTGCACCCAGAATTTTTGGAGCTCAGCCAGAGTGACCATTGGGTTCTTGGTCACCATTCTCACCAAAGTCCTTTTCCCCTGATTACTTAGTTTGGAGGAGTGGCCAGCTCTAGCTAGTGTCCTAATTGTTCAAAACTTCTTCCATTTAAGAATTATGGAGGCCACTGTGCTATTTGGAACTTTTAGTGCAGCAACATTTTTTCATATAGACAAGTGTTTATCTTTCCAAATCACATTCAATCTGTTTAATTTACCACTGGTGGGCTCCAATAAACGTGTAGAGACATCTCAAACATGATCAAGAGAAATGAGAGGCGCCCAGAGCTAAACTTCAAGTGTCATAGCAAAGGGTCTGAATACTTATGTCGATGTAAAATTTACTTTTTTATTAATAAATTATCAAAAAGTTCTAAAATTCAGTTTTCAATTTAACATTATGGAGTATTGAGTGTAGATTGATGGGGAAAAACATTTGTTTGCAAGGAGTGCAAGGACGCAACATAAAAAAATGTGAAAAATGTATAAGGATCTGAAGACTTTACAAATGCACTGTAGTAGGTAATAAAGAGCCTACAATCTGTTTGCCCCTCTTCATATTTCTTATCAGAAAGAATGACAGAATTTCAAATTCTAATGTTGGGAGGACTAGTCTTAGTTTTGTTCCACCTAATGACAGGTAGAATGCTGCCAACTTGAACTGAGTCCCCTTCTTCAAGAGTCCTATAGCTGCTTCATAGACTATCTTATAAGGTATGTATGGGCCTGAATACATCTTAATAGTCATACTTTCTTACACAACCTTTACATTGTCATAAAAGAACAATAGGGTATCTTTAAAAACATTCCTAGATATTTTTGAATGAGGGCACTACACTTCCAGTATTGCTGTTGCCCTGGTCAGTTAGGATATGTTAGCATTGCATTCAGCGTGTACATATAGTCAGAGTATTTCCCGATGCATATGTCAAAAGTGTCTGTAAACACTTATAAGCCAGAGGGATGCAAAAATAGTGTCCTCCAGAGTGTCTGTATACTTTTTTTCAGTGTATAAGCCTGTGGTTGTTCAGCAAACAAGTGCAAATGTTAAAGGCAGATGTCATAGGTATGTACTGTGAGTAATTATCTATGTATACATCAAATGGTTGTCTCTAACATGATGTGAATAGAAACTTAAACTGGCCATACTCATTAGATGTATAGCTAACGAACCTTCCGATTCAGTGAGAGTGGCCGACTAGCTAATGTACAGTATATACTGGCGTATAAGACTACTTTTTAACCCCTTAAAATAATGGCTACAGTGGGGGGTCGTCTTATACGCCGGATATACGGGGGCCGCACTGTGTGAGGTGTTTTTTTTTTCCCCGTCAGCGCGTAGAGAGCCGCTTCCTGGGACCGCCGCGCATGCGCGGCAGTCCGCCTCTCAGTCATTAGAAGAGGCTTAGTACGCGCTGACGGGGCGGCGCGCTGTATGCTAATGCAGCCGCCCCGTCACAGCGGTCGGCGTCACAGAGCTGGGGGTCACAGGCGGCACTTACAGAAGCATGTCGGATCTTCATTAATATCACAGCATGGATGCGAGGGGAAAGCTGGCGGTGCAGTAACGCCAGATTCACCTCGCATCCATGCTGTGATATTAATGAAGAGCTTACATGCTGGTGTAAGTGTGCATATTGCTACAATAAGTGCCGACCCCGCCCCCCTTCTCCTCCCGGTGACTCCCCGCCCCTGCACTAATCCTATTGGTTATACCTCACACAGTGCGGCCCCCTGCTCTTAGCATACTGAAGTAGCATACTATTCTCTATATTCTCAGGAGGATTTTGAAGGCTTTTAAAGGGAAACTGTCATGCCAGCAAGACCTGTTACAATATCGCAGCTTACAGTTATGATCACCGGCACTTGCTCTCTTGTTTGTTTTGCAAAGTTTTAGCTTTACCGTACATGTTTGAAACAACCTTATGTTTATAAGTGACAGTTTTGCTGCTATATACAGTACCTGCATGTCATATGCATTTGAATTAAAATTAACATGTTGAAATCAAAGCAGACTTTTTTTCATTTGGGAGAGGGGTAGTCTTATACAGTGAGTATATACCAAATTCTATATTTTTAGGGCAGAAGTTGGGGGTCGTCTTATACGCCCAGTCGTCTTATACGCCGGCATATACGGTATATGTGTATCTCCTGTCTCAACATGCCCAATAGTTTTATTCTCAGGGAGATAAGTCACTGCCGCAGGTTTCTGGCAGCAGCTGTTATTACCCAATTATAGTAACATAGTAGCATAGTTTATAAGGTCGAAAAAAGACATCTGTCCATCCAGTTCGGCCTGTTATCCTACAAGTTGATCCAGAGGAAGGCAAAAAAAACCCTGTGAGGTAGAAGCCAATTTTCCCCACTTTAGGGAAAAAAATTCCTTCCCGACTCCAATCAGGCAATCAGAATTACTCCCTGGATCAACGACCCCTCTCTAGTAACTATAACCTGTAATATTATTACCCCCCAGAAATGCATCCAGGCCCCTCTTGAACTCTTTTAGTGAACTTACCATCAATACCTCCTCAGGCAGAGAGTTCCATAGTCTCACTGCTCTTACCGTAAAGAATCCTCTTCTATGTTTGTGTACAAACCTTCTTTCCTCCAGACGCAGAGGATGTCCCCTCATCACAGTCACAGTCCTGGGGATAAATAGATCATGGGAGAGATCTCTGTACTGACCTCTGATATATTTATACATAGTTATTAGATCTCCCCTCAGTCGTCTTTTTTCTAAAGTGAATAAGCCTAATTTTGATAATCTTTCTGGGTACTGTAGTCCACCCATTCCAGTTATTACTTTAGTTGCCCTCCTCTGAACCCTCTCCAGCTCTGCTATGTCTGCCTTGTTCACAGGAGCCCAGAACTGTACACAATACTCCATGTGTGGTCTGACTAGTGATTTGTAAAGTGGCAGGACTATGTTCTCATCACGGGCATCTATGCCTCTTTTGATGCAACCCATTATCTTATTGGCCTTGGCAGCATCTGTCTGACACTGGTTTCTACAGCTTAGTTTGCTGTTCACTAAAATTCCTAGGTCCTTTTCCATGTCAGAGTTACATAATATTTTACCATTTAGTATGTACTGGTGACTTGCATTATTCCTTCCCATATGCATAACCTTACATTTGTCAGTGTTAAACCTCATCTGCCACTTCTCTGCCCAAGCCTCCAGTCTATCCAGATCAATCTGTAGCAGTGTACTGTCCTCTTCTGTGTTAATTACTTTACACAGTTTAGTGTCTGCAAAAATTGATATTTTACTGTGCAAGCTTTCTGCAAGATCATTAATAAATATATTGAAGAGAATAGGGCCCAATACTGACCCCTGTGGTACCCCACTAGTGACAGTGACCCAATCTGAATATGTGCCGTTAATAACCACCCTCTGTTTTCTATCACTGAGCCAGTTACTTACCCACATACAGACATTTTCTCCCAGTACAAGCATTCTCATTTTATATACTAACCTTTTATGTGGTACCATGTCAAATGCTTTGGAGAAGTCCAGATATACGACATCCATTGATTCGCTGCGGTCCAGTCTAGAACTTACCTCCTCATAGAAACTGATTAAATTGGTTTGACATGACAGATCCCTCATGAAGCCATGCTGATATGGAGTTATTTGCTTATTTTCATTGAGGTACTCCAAGATAGCATCTCTTAGAAAACCCTCAAACAGTTTACCCACGACAGATGTTAAACTTACCGGCCTATAGTTCCCGGGCTCTGTTTTTGGACCCTTTTTGAATATTGGCACCACATTTGCTATGCGCCAATCCTGTGGAACACTAACTGTCAGTATAGAGTACTTAAATATCAGAAATAAGGGTCTGGCGATGACATTACTTAATTCTCTTAGGATACGGGGGTGTATGCCATCCGGTCCTGGCGATTTGTCTATTTCAATCTTTTTAAGACGCAACTCTACTTCTTCCTGGGTCAGACAGGGCATTTTTAATGGGGAATTTACTTTTATATTCTGCATTTCATCTGACAGTTTATTTTCCTCAGTAAATACAGTGGAGAAAAAGATATTTAGTAGCTTTGCTTTCTCCTCATCGCTCTCTGCAACTCCCCCTCATTACTCTGTAAGGGGCCGACACCTTCAGGTTTATACTTTTTACCATTTATATAATTAAAGAACATTTTAGGGTTAGTTTTACTCTCTTTGGCGATAAATCTCTCGGTCCCTAGTTTGGCTGTTTTTATTTGTCTTTTACATATTCTATTTTTGTCCTTATAGTTTTTCAATGCTTCCTCACTCCCCTCCTTTTTTAGTGATTTAAATGCTTTCTGTTTGTCATTTATTGCTTTCTTTACAGCTCTATTTATCCACATTGGTTTTTTCTTGTTCCTTAACCTTTTATTCCCATAAGGTATGTACCTCTCACAATTAGATATTAGGATGCTTTTAAAAATCTCCCATTTTGTGGCTGTATTTTTATTTTTGAGGACTTTGTCCCAGTTAGTTAGGCCTATGGCCTCTCTTAGTTGACTAAATTTTGCTTTTTTGAAGTTTGGTATTTTTGTTCCTCCCTGAAGAAATGCTCTTTTGAATGACAGTTGGAAGGTTATTATATTATGGTCACTATTTCCCAGGTGTCCCCCGACCTGCACATCTGTTATTCTTCAGGTCTATTGGTTAATACTAAGTCCAGTATGGCCGTCCCTCTAGTCGGGTCCTGAACCAGTTGGGAAAGGTAATTGTCTTTGGTTATTTCCAAGAACCTGTTTCCTTTATGAGATATACAGGTTTCAGTTTCCCAGTCTATATCTGGGTAGTTGAAATCCCCCATATTAACGACCTCATTATGTTTTGCCGCCTCGTCTATTTCATTTAGAAGTAGATTTTCTGTGGACTCTGGTATATTAGGTGGTTTATAATAAAGTCTTATTAGTATTTTATTATTGTTTTTGGCTCCATTTATTTTTACCCACAGTGACTCCACATCTTCATGTCGCTCACTTATATCTTCCCGCAGTGTGGGCTTTAGACAGACTTTACATAAAGGCAGACCCCTCCCCCTCTCCGGTTTTGGCGATCCTTTCTAAACAGACTGTAACCCTGTACGTTGACTGCCCAATCATAGGTATCATCCAGCCATGTCTCAGTTACTCCCACTATGTCATAGTCCTCCTCACACATTATGATTCAGAAATAAGAATGCTAGGCCAGAGTCATATTTGACCATACGGTATTTGAGCTTATATCATAGTAACAGAGATCATAGGAGCTGATGGAGTTCATGTTGTCATATTTCACAGTGAATGGCATTCTGCAAACTGTTATTGGAATACATGCAGGATGCAGGACAAAAACAGCTCAGAATTTTTAATCAAAACAATTACACATAATATTTTTTTAGCTAAAAATGAAGGCAGAAAAGTGCCCCAAAGGTGTCCATAACCCATCTTGTGTAGAGAATAGTGGCATTATATAGTCTATGAATTCCTGAACATCTTTGAATATAATGTAGCTAGGAGGCAATATTGTAAACAGATTATTGTAAAAATATTGTAAACAGAAAAACTGAAATATTTCAGGGTTTTGGTTAAGGTTGTTTCCATTATCCATGGCCAGACTGGCCATAGACCCTACAGGGAAATTTCCCTGTGGTCCAATGCCCAAAGGGCCACTCTAGCCATTGCCTAGGCCACCAGCCAGGTAAAATAAAGATCTCATGTTCTCAGCATTAATTAATGTAGACAATATTTTATGCTGCTCTGTGTTATTTTATTCTGCTGGGGAGGTATGTTGTTCTGCACTACGATATTGCTGACCTGCCTACTTCTTTTGTCCCACCTTCTGTCAATTTGGACCCTCATACAACAAGGGGCCACTTTTAGGTTTTTTTCAGGGGCCACTTTAAATTCTCAGTCTATTCCTACCATTATGGGAGAATGTGAGGAAAGTGGTCATCTTTGACATCTGAGTACTGCATTGCTGTGTTTATAGGAACATTGAAGCCAGCTCCCCGGGAGGCATAGAAAAGCTCATGTAATAAAGGACTGCACATGTGTATTTCCACATTGGTAACGTTAATTTGGGAGTTACTCTGTCATAGGATATGGATTTGCAGCCATTGTGAAAACACAAGTTCTCTCACCACAATAGAATAAAAAACATAAGGCTCTGGCCACATGGTCAGGTTTTTGGATGCAGTTTTGGAAGACAAAATCAGGAGTAAATTCAAAAAGAGTTAAATAAAGATTAGTATTATTAAGTAGTGTCTGTCCTTTATACTTTTTTCCTTTTAGGATCCACTCCTGATTTTGGCATCCAAAACTGTATCAGGAAACCTAAATGTGTGGCCGTACCCTACATGTAAAGCAGACAATATAACATAGTGATATAAATAATTCTTAGGTGTATTCAATTTTGAAATAAGATGGCATTATTTGTTAACCATCAAAGCTTGCTATGACACTTTATACATATACCTAACTTGACACAGTTCTCCCACAGAAATTGGCTGATTTGCTTGTGTTAAAGAAATTTAGTTAGTTGGTGAACACAATTGTGCTAGGGTTGTATTTCATTATCAGGTGGTCTCCATCTCCTTATATCCATATCTCTTATATCTTATCATCTCTAATCTCCATTAGATGTCACATATGCTTAAAAATAAAAATGACTCATAATCACTTGATATGTCTGTAGGAAAACAGGAACTTAGCAGAAGTTGAAATATGCATATGGAATTTCCCAGATAGATGAAGTAATGTGTACGTGTCCTCATTAGCATTGGGCGGCTACCATCATCATTCTTTTAATTTGATTTGATGTTACATGTATACTTGTATGATTGTGATTGGATTATATTAAAATTGATGACAAAGGGGGGTGTGATTACACCAACATGTATTTCTAATAAAATTAGCTCCCTGGGTGTAACCAGAAGAGATATGCATGATCAGCAATGAAACGACTGGACGTGCATTTCTTGTGCTGTGGCCACACCCTCTTACCATGAAGGGGGAAATTTAACATAATTTGAACACCACAGACAACTGAGTATTAAGTCTAATTTGGGACTTATCCTAAATTGCATTAACATGTGGTGCCAAAACCCGGGAAAAATCCATCAGATATCCAAGGGGACGATCGTGGAAGAGCTTTGGTCATTATGGCAACTGGGAACTGTACCTTCAAATACACAGGTAAGATATTTTTCTTACTTTGTGCCTTCCTGCTTGTTATGACCACTGTTCGAGTATTGTTCTTTTTGGAATCTTTGGGATTTTAAAAGAACACCTCTTTGTCTGTGGTAGTGTCAATGGAGTGCCTGAAACCTAGGTGTATGAGAGTGATAGAGATTGCCTGTGTTTTATAATATGCCATGATAGAAATTAAGGAACTGGGAAAAAGAGGAAGTTAGAAAATCAAGAAAGAGATTTATTTCAATGCTTGCATTTAGTTAGTATTTAAAGTGCCCATCTCTGTGATATCTGCAGATACCCAACACCAACCCAATCTCTGCAAGAACTGTTTGATGTGAGCGGAGTTGGAAGCCCAGTCCAGGACTGGGAGGATCGGTCTGCAAGAACTGTTTGATGTGAGCAGACCGATGAGCCTGCAAGAACTGTTTCTTGTGAGCAGGTGGTGAGGCGAATCAGGGTATTCGCAAGTGGTGGGAGAAGGGACAGATCCACTCTTCTCCAATGGGATCAGGCAGTCGAAAGGCTCTGAAAAAGGGGCGCCCCTCGAGGAGGGAGGTGACTGCAGTGGATATCATAGAGAGGCAGAAGAGGAGGAGGGGCAGTGAGAGATATAAGTAGAATATTCAAAAGAGCAGGCATGTCAAAAGATGATTAATCTGGAAATCTAGATGGTTGAAATCTGGAAAGTTCCACAGTGAGAGAAGCAGCGCATTCGTTGAAGGTTAGGCAGGTGAAGAAGGTAATAGCAGGTGGAGAAGGTGAAAGAGGCTGGGAGCAGTGGTTTTCAAAGGTGGCATAAAGAGAATGATGGAGAAAGAATTGGGAAGGGAACACATATATGTATGTATATATGTTTTTACTTTTAAAAAGCAAAGGAAAGTGTTAAACATGAGTGGAGTGGTAAAAAGGGGAAGTACTGGCTGCTGCTTTGAGAGGGACTTAAACAGCATTTTCTTTGTCTTCTGTCTTTTGTGGGGTCCCCGATAGTCATAAATGTATCATTTCTGTAGAAGAGGAGGATGAACCACGAAGAATCAAATTCTAATCAGAATCTGATTATTTGATAACATAGGATTGCAGTAGTTCCCATTTCAGATATTGTTTTGGCAGATGTGGTAGTGTATACTGGTAGTGGTAGTATTTGAAAGAAGATGTCTCAGTGTATACTGCTGCCATTAGTGATTAGAAATAAAAAAAACCCTGTCTTTAAAGGAAAAAAATTATAAAGTGTAGTTTAAAGTTTTAAAACTTTTGATTTGCTTGAGTATGCTTGGCTTCTTTCCCAGACTTTGTGGTTCGTGAAAAAAGAGGAAGTATGTTGTCTGTTTCTTTAGTAGAGAGAAATTTCTATAAGAACTTAGAATTTAAAGTTAAAGGTATCGATAATAATATCCCAAAAGGAAAAAAAATTAGAATTGAGTCAAAAGAAAATCCACGTGGTAAAAGATGAGCTTATTCTTACATTTGATATTATGTGCACATTATTTTTCATTTTGTTTGCAAACTAAAGATTTTGTGAGTTTTATTTTATAGCCCAAAGTAATGGACGTCAAGGAAGCCTGTTGTTTTTCCCAAATGTTTAATTTGGTGGGGATTGTGCCTAATCTGTTTTTTAGGAGTGAAGAAAAGACCAAGAAATCCTAATATATTTGGCAGATCTGCACAAAATATCATTTTCATTGATTCTGTGCTGAAAACTTTTCATGGAGTCATGCATATATTTTTTTGAGTTTTTATTGGAGCTCCAATGCATACTGTATTTGTTTGTGTGTGAAGTGTGTGATGGGCCCGTGTCTGTCTTTGTTCGTAATCATTATATGTTGCATGTTAAACATCTAGCTAGAAATGATCAAAAAGGAGAAGTTACATTTTGCCAGATGACAGAGGGTATGCTGACAGTGACCTAGAATTATATTATACAGAGACAGCCTCTTGTGTTCCTCCCTAAACACGTATAGTGTGATATGTCACTAGAGTTGGAGAAAGAAAAAAAAATGAAATTGGTTCATTTAATTTTAACAAGTCGCATAAGCGTGCAAGTGGAAAAAATAAGACAATAAGATTGGTTTGTTTAAAAAAAAAATGTTATTAATATGTGGTATTCAGACAAGTGTGTTTATAAGAGGTCTGCAAGCAAAATCATCAAATAAGTATAATAATATGTGGTTAAATCAAATGGAATGTCTGAAGTAACCAAATATTGTGTCACCAAATATTTCATCTATCAGTGAAAACTAGATGATAGATAAGTTTTTCCGATAGGTTTTTATTTTCTGATTATTTTGTTTTATTTTCTGAACATGATGGGAGCATTTGATTTGTTTGAAAAAAAATAACAGCATTTGAAAAGTATTAAGAGAATTGTTTTATAACAGTCATGGGGGCCATGAACACAGAGTTCTGGAGGAGATACAGCACTTTGAGCATCTTGAGTCTACAGAAGATTTTCTGCATTTTGATAGGAGGTTGGGTTACCAGACTAGATGAAGGTTTAGATGTCATATAAACTATGGAGCAAGTACATTCAGATCTGATTGATAACTTTGTTGAATATTGAGTTTTCTCTCATAGATGGTATAGATGGATCACACAGAAGACAGGATATGCTGTCAGTGCCTAAACTGATGTTGTCACCTAAATACCACTCCCTTCTGTAATGTGAGTATAGGAGGTAGAGCTGAAGGCACTCACTTAGGCTACTTCCACACTAGCGTTAGTACGGATCCGGCGGGTCCCTTCACCCGCCGGATCCTTACTGAGTAATACAACCTTGTGGATCCATAATTCCGGATCCGGTTGTATTAGCGTTTAAACGGATCCGGAATAACCTCTATTGAAAGTCAATGGAGGACGGATCCGTTTACAAGTGTGTCCACACCAAACGGATCCGTCCCCATTGACTTGCATTGGAGGTCATTCCGGATCCGTTTAGGTGTGGATAACTAGTACGGAGAGCAAACCGCAACATGTTGCGGTTTGCTCTCCGGTCTGAAGACGGAACGGAATGCTTTCAGGAGCATTCCGTTGTCTTCAGTTCAGTTTTGTCCCCATTGACAATGAATGGGGACAAAACGGAAGCGTTTTATTCCGGTATTGAGCCCCTATGATGGAGCTCAATACCGGAATTCCATAACGCTAGTGTGAAAGTAGCCTGAGGTACTGGTAAGATGGTTGTGGTCAGATAACTAACATTTATATAGAGTTCATATATGCCTTTGGTATCTTCCATGATTATGGTCTGATCTGGAGGAGCAGAGGTTTTGTTGGATCCATGGGAAACCCATGAGGAGTGCTGAATGTGTGAGAGTTGTTTTATGCCCTGATGCTGTCCAGAAGGAAAAAAAGAAAAAGACATCAAGTTGGGAGATTAAACTGCTATAAGTGCAGACCTCCAGCCATTACCTGAAGCCAACCTAAGGTTTACGTGACTTGGCCAACCCAGGCCCAGAAGACCTCTAAAGTAAGAGCAATGAGTGATGACAAGCTCTGGAGGGTAGGTAAAATGGTGCCTTCTCAAGTGCACTCTGCCCATTGATGATGAATTCAGCACATGGGTTGATGTATGTGTCAGGAGGAGAGATGGTGGGAATCCCAGGGTCCGGCAGCGCTGCCACCAGGTCTGTCCAAGGTTACACATGTGCCTGTAATAATGTTGGAAGAACTTTGAGAGTTCCAGAAAGGCATATACCTAGGCCATCTTGCCTATTTCAGAGATTGCAGATGGACTGCATTAAGTTTCCAAAGGTGGGGTAGCATGAATATGTCCTTGTCTATTTTTCAGGAAACACTCGGTCTGTGGTAAAAGCAAGATTAAAAGAAGATACTGGCTGAGGTAGTAAGTAGAGGAATACTGGATATAGAACGAGCACTTGACACTTTTTGTCTTTCCTAAAGTGGTAGGAGCCCTTACAGGTCAGCTCTGACTATTGAACATAAACATGTGTGTGATTCCTTTTCAGATCTGGACTCAAAGACTAGTACTTAGTTCATATATAGGAAACGTTTGGATCCCAGATTTGATGGTCCCTACTAAGTGCTGTGTTCACCATTCCAACATTGGTGAAGCCAAACATATTTACATTGATAATATACTTAATGCTTATGAAGTTTGCAAAATAATGAGAGATTATAGAATTAGCAAATAATCCACACAGTGAGAGGAAAGGTGGTGTGGACTCACTTGGATATTGTTTAATCAGGATTGGATTATTGAATAAAGTCTGAGCATTACATCTTTGCCCCATTATGTTCATTATGTTCGAATTTGTGTCCTGTTCACACAGGCTGACGGACAGTCCGGAGCGGTCACGCACCACGTGACTGTAACGTTCCAGTGTCCCTCAGTGGCATGCGAACCGCTATACAAGCCTGCTCTGTTGGGGAAGCAGCTCCCCGGTCTTATTAAAACATAGGCAGCATTATCAACACAACCATTGCTGCTGCACGACCAGCCTTTTCTAATAGAGGTTAGTAGTGAACTGTGAAAATAGCCTACATAGAGGGCTCTGACCTGAAATAAGGCAGACTCTCTCATACAGCCCAGGCATTGATCGCTGTGTGCATAGTGGCAGCACACAGCGATACAACGAACAGAAAGCCTGTTTGTAGTGCAATTATAACAAAAGTAACTATTATAGGCTCAACAGTTTTAAACCTCTATTATTAATGATACTATGTTCCAGAATTAAGGGCTATTACCATTCCCCAACTATATGTTGTCACATAGTATCTATAAAAATATATCCTCATAAAAAGGTGACTCCTGGCTACCTAATTATACCCACAACACGTGGGTGTTAGTACCAATAGGGCACAGCTGCCGGCTGACAGTTTTAATATTTTTGAGTGCAATATTTGTTATTTATACATTTCTAATAAAAGTTAAGTCTTATCTACATAATCCTAGGGAATCCCTAAAGGGGCAAATTTTGTTGATCAAAGGTGTGATCAAACTGGTTTTGTATGTATGTGGTATGTGAAACGGATGCACATAGGCTGCCACCTCGCCGCTCAGTGCACCTTAGCTAACCATACCTGAGTTTGAAGAAAAAAAAAGAAAAGAGGTCCTTTATAGGTTTCATTACAACGTGTACCGGAGCAGATTTTATTGAGAAAGAGAAAAAGATCATGCTATGCACATGCCATGATGAGGATGGTATGGTTTGGGTGGCTGCTGGAGTGGAGTGTGCTAAGAGGTTAAGGGAGATTTATAGAGCCGCTAATTCTAAAAAAAGAATTGTTCATTGATTAGACTGATTTGCTATGTTGACTGAACCCAATTAACTGATTTAGTTAAGTAAAATGATAGGTGGATGGTTGATGCTCTGTTTGTAAAAGGATACTAAATTTGTTGTTTCTGATTAAATTGGCAGTAAGGTCAGAAAGAAGATATTATCATCATCACCTGACTGTAATAATAACCTGTATACTGAATGTGAATCATGGAGAATCTACAAAAGAGGAGTATATATATATCAATCCAGCCTTCGAATACTAAACCTGACGATTCAGCTGGGAACTAAGACGTCCTAGACGTGACAACTTAGAACTCTGATGATTATTGGACACTTGCCTCGCTTCTGATTGTACCCCTTTGCTGTGCAGGGAATAACTTGGAATAACTTAAAGGAAAGTGAAAGTGCAGAAAAAAAAAAAAGTGCTGAGTGTCCAGTGGAGTCTACCATAGATGATGAATGGCTTATCAGCCCTGATCTGGGGAATCCAGTCAGAATGTAGTCATTGGGGGAGTCCTCTGGATACTTAAGCAGGGTGTGTACAAGAGGAGGAAGACACTTATTTACTTGTGTCTCCTTCTCCATCCCATGAACAAGAATGAACAGATATAAGATCTGCATTGATGATATAGGGTCTGTCCTGATCGATACACCTCAGATTAATGGATGGCCCATAGGCCCTGGGTTGAACTGAATATAGTCAATTGGTAAACTCTCTTTAGACTATTAGCAAATTATGTTCAAGAGGAGGAAAATGTTAAAGAAATTTAGTTAGTTTGTGAACACAATTGTGCTAGGGTTGTATTTCATTATCAGGTGGTCTCCATCTCCTTATAGCCATATCTCTTATATCTTATAATCTCTAATCTCCATTAGATGTCACATATGCTTAAAAATAAAAATGACTCATAATCACTTGATATGTCTGTAGGAAAACAGGAACTTAGCAGAAGTTGAAATATGCATATGGAATTTCCCAGATAGATGAAGTAATGTGTACGTGTCCTCATTAGCATTGGGCGGCTACCATCATCATTCTTTTAATTTGATTTGATGTTACATGTATACTTGTATGATTGTGATTGGATATATTAAAATTGATGACAAAGGGGGGTGTGATTACACCAACATGTATTTCTAATAAAATTAGCTCCCTGGGTGTAACCAGAAGAGATATGCATGATCAGCAATGAAACGACTGGACGTGCATTTCTTGTGCTCTTACCATGAAGGGGGAAATTTAACATAATTTGAACACCACAGACAACTGAGTATTAAGTCTAATTTGGGACTTATCCTATATTGCATTAACACTTGCTTCTATTTCTATAGACTTGCTTCTGTCTCTCTATCTCCCAATTTCTTTGAAGGTTGCACCATCTGTTGCAGAACTGCTTGTTCTTCTTTCATCTAAAGATAGTTCTTTATGACCATGGCGAGTGTTTAGGTTCAGTGCCCTTTTGCAGAATAAAATTTGGACCAATCAAATGCCTCTCTGAAGGTTCAGCGTTGGATTATAATCTAGATGGTTGGAATTGAGGATTTCATTGAAAAGATTGTATGAGATTACAAAAAAGGCAGCTTTTTTTGCGTTTCAGAACTGCTCTTGTCCATGGGTTGGTTTCTAGAGTTCCCTTAAACAAGTGGACTGGACCAGTACTGCCAAGAATGGAGCTAGAGAAAGGGGTGAGTATATCATGATTTTTTACACTAAGCAGTTGTAAGACTTGCCCGACATTTTTAATGATCTCAGACGACTCATTTGAAGTCTAAGACTCCATAATGGTATATCTCATGATGTGTTGACAAATGAGATCACACTGGAAAATCTGATGTGTTGAATAATGATCCACTGAGGAGTGGATCACTGCCATATCAAATACCATTGATAAAGATAACGTGCAAATTGTAATATATAAACCTATGTAGGAAAACTGCATATGATTAGTGGTTATCTAAAAAAATTACAATATTGTTAGACTTTTTGCAAATGCAATTTCGTTGTTGCATGAAATCATGTATATATTGCTATGGGATTGATTAAGCATGCTGTATATGCACTAGCTGGACAATTATGCATGCCCACAGCACTTAGTGTCATTCCCCAGCACCTCAGATTATTAGGCACACAAATAAGCTTCTTGGCTTTTTTTTTGTAAATTTTTTGGATACCTTTTGTTTTAAAGAGAAAATTTGAAGAAGGTGTGGCCAACTCCAGCATTTGATATCTTCAGAATACATTGGATATCACATCTAGAAACTTCTTTTAGTTTTCCATTAAAATTTCTACTATTTTATTTCTGCGGGATTAACTTCCCTTTATGTTGAAGCCTTTCTCAATCTTGCTGTATTATAGGATTTCAGGTTGCACTATTTCATATATAACTTGACATGCATGCATACATTAATGCATGACATCTTGTGTACAGGGTTAGGAGACACTTTGAAGGTCTATTATGCAAACTGCTTCAAAATCTGTTTGTACATGTTCAGACAAGATACAAACTGTTACAATTTTGTGCCCCCAGTTTCGATCATCGTGGACAAAGATCCTATTAACTGGTCATTGGAATTTAAAGACTATGTACCCCTTAGGAGGCATTTTTTGTTTATGATTGCATTTTGATCGTTTTTGGCTACAAATAACATTTTCAATTGGTCTTTATTAAAAAGATTTAGCCGTTCTGTCACAAAGGGTGAACTGTTTTTCTAGCTGTGTGACTGGTACTTTCACTTTGTGCCTGTCTATCTAATAACCCTTATCTCGAAATTACTAAGATGTCATAAACACTTATTTAAGCTAGATTCTTATCAGTAAGATAAGAACTGAGCTATAATGAGTGTTTATAATATCAGAGAGCAGAGATAAGGAGCCCATCTGCTCCCCAACTGATGGAAAAAAGATAAAATACAGAGGCTGCTTCTAGAGCATCTCAGCTCTGTACAGAAAAAGGATTCCATATTTTTAATAAAGACCAATAAATGATTTTTAGCTCAAAATTAGTACAATGCAATAATATTTAAAAAAATGCCCCCAAAGGTGTGCATAGCCTTTAAGTTTGCAGTCAATATAATAGGCACCCATGCCCCTCATTTATATTGTATGTTCACCCTGATGAGAGAACATTTTAATCCAACATGCCCAAAATGCTAAAAAGGCATGTGTGAAAGAGAGGCAGACTGAAAGCTTCTTTTTGCCATCCTATCAATCACAATAATGGAGCATATGGAACTCCTGACCTTGAGATATATTTGTTTCACCCTAATAGGGTTCTCACATTTTTCTCCTATGCGGGTATAACATAACAGGCCTGCTTTCTAGATTCACCCAAGCACAACTATGAAGCATTGTGGTCTACTGTTGAAAAACAGATATATCTTTCCCAGATTGAGAAAAGAAATAGATTTATGTGACAACGTCAAGGCCACTTTAAAAGCACAGCCTCATTTACCATGGAGTTTGCAGAGAGAAGCAGAAATGGTAGTTTGCCTTTTGTAGAGAACTACATTCCTTTCAAAAGAGGGGTCCAACATCAGAATTTGGAAAATAAAGGTGATTACATTGAGTTTCCTCATTTGTGTGGCTGCCCAGATTCTACTCTTATTTTTTTTGCATGTAAAGCAGTTTTGGACCCATTTGAGACATGCAGATTTACTTGTCTGTTTTATCTTTGTACGAGAGCAAGTCCGGCAAAGATCTGGTCAGAGATATACGTCAGCCAACAGGCAAAATGATGTAGGACAAGCATTTCGGAACAATAAGGCAAACCGCAGCGTAGTACAGTACGAGCAGAGTGTATGAGATTACACTATTTTCATGCACACTTTGTGAATTTCTTCTGTGCAGAAATTGACCTTCTTTACAGTTTTCAAATTAAATGGCATGTCTATTATATTTGTAATTTTAGCTGCAGATTTCACACTTTTCAATGGGGTAAACCGCATATCAGCACCCAAAAGCACTGTAAGGCCCCATTCAGACGACCATGTTTCACGGTCGTATACGGGCCGTGAAAGCCCGGCCTGTGCTGCCCCACAGGACGGGAGCACACGGCGTCATTGGTTGCTATGACGCCGTGCGCTTCCTGAGGCCGCCGCACGGTCGTCTGAATGGGGCCTTAGACACATAAATCTCCATGGAAATTCTTGTGGATCTTATCTGCAGTCACCCAAATCTGTGTGCAGGTGGCCTATGGGTACCTGCGCACAATGTAGATTAGGTGGAGTTTTTTTTTGCGTGGATTTTTGTGAGGAAAAACCGCAGTGTAACACAGTACTGGAAAAGTGTATGACACTACACAGATTTCATGTACTTTGCTGTTTTCTTCGATGCGGAAATTGACTGCTGTGCAGATTTGGAAATCTGCAGCATGTCAATTGTTCTTGTGTTTTTGTTGTGCAGATTTTACCTTTATCTATAGAAGGGTGAGGGCCGCACCAAAAATCGCATAAAAAACGCACAAAAATCACACCAAAATGTGATACATAGTGTGGATTTATTTGCATTTTTTGGCGGTTAGGGTGCGAATTTCATGAGGATTTTCTGCATACATATCTACAATGTGTGCTGGCACCCTAATTCAGTTCCTTTCAACTGAATGGGTCTTGCAGAAATCCATGTACTTGCTACCCCATTCAAATAAGTGGAACTGATTTTCAGTTGCGGAAATTTCTGCAACAAAATCTGTAGCATGTGAGTGCACTCTAAAGCCACCTGCATATGGAATATGTGCGTTTTTTAACGCAGATTCCCATGCGGAAAAAACGCCGCATATTACAGTACTAGCAAAATGGAGATTACACTAATTTCATGTACACTTTGCAGATTTTTTCAGTGCAGAAATTGACGTGCTGCTGCTGCTTGTTTTTCAAATTTAATAGCATATCAATTATGTTTGCGGTTTTAGCTGCAAATTTCACCCTTTTCAATGGACGGGTGAGATCTGCGCCAAAAACCACTGTTAGACATTGCAGATTTTGTTGTAGATATGCAGCAGGAACTCATTTTCTGGGGTATTCTCATCTCAGACAACAGGGGCATATCCCAGCGATATGCTTTTGTGTTGATCTTATGTGCGTTCACTCGCATCCATGTGCAGGTAGCCTTAGGCCGCCAGCACACAAGCTGGGTAAACGCTTGATTGTCTGTGCGGATTTATGTATCTTTCTGCACCATATCCGCACCAAAATCCACAATTTCTAACAGCAAGAATCTGCAGCTTTTAAACTGTCAGTTTTTCATGGCCATTTTTCCACAGATGTCTTTCTGAAAAATAAAATGTAAGGGTGCTGTTGGGCCATGAAAACAAACAAAATAGGGCATGTCCTATTTTTTGACAGCCAGTATTGATGGTCACTTAAAAAAAATGGATGTGTGAATACACCCTTGGGGCTCATACACACAAGCATGTGTGCCCTGTGCCCATGGTTATTATATTTTTTTGAGGTGTGGACACCCTGACCGAAATCCCATGAAAGAGCTTCATAGTGCTTCTGTGGGCTTCCGATCCGTGTCTCCACTCCGTACTGCTCCATTTCTTGTGGATTGTGGACCTATTCAAGTTAATGCGTCTGCATCTGTGATATGGAGTACACACGGCGGTGCCTTTATATTGCGGAACTACTGTTTGTGGTCTGCAATACGGGCATGGGGGACCCACGCTCGTTATTATTCTGAAAACTGTCATGTGATGGCCGTTAAAAAAGCAGCTGTCACACTGTTGTGGGAATAAGGACATAGAGAAACTGGGCAAAATTCAAGAATTACCCTCCAGGAAATCCAAATATTATGACAAATGCACCATAATGACAGCCACAACATAACAATCTGGTGTGATTTAGCTGAAATTGCAAGACTTAAAAAGGGTTGTCCAACTGTTAATGTTGATGACCTATAGTCAGGATAGGCTTATCGTCAGGCTTTCTGACTTGTCCCTCTATAGGGATCTGCACGCCTATGCGTTGATATGTGTGAAGGAAACTTAAAGGGGCGTTCCCTTTATAAAGGGATATTTTTTAAAAAGCAATATCCAAAGAAGGCAATTTTTTTTTTTGACTTTTATCTTTTCGGGGGGTACTATGTCATTAAACAGGAAATAGTAAATTTTGTCTTTCTGTAGCCGTCAACACAAATAATAAGAACTCTTAAATAGATAAGTAATCCATTGTGCGGGGAAAATGTTATCTGCAAGGAAAACCTTAGTGTAATAGTAGGTGTAGAAATTGGATGGCAGCATGACACCTCTATTGTTCCCCTGATAGGCCTAGATAAAGATCCCCACAGAAAAGCATTGCATTGATCAGGGTAAGGTGTGATCCTCTAATTGAGTCACAGCAGGGGGCTCTTGGGTCACACACAGGCTCAGACTGACCCACAGGAGAACAAGTGAGCCCCCCAGTGGATCCCTGAGCAAAGGTGGACCCCCAGTCACCCACCCCTTGCTCAAGTGGCACATGGCACAGTAGATTGACTGTACTACCTACGAATAGGCAGTTTATCGAATATCAACTAGCTTTTGTGTCCATATAAAAAAAAAACTGTGTATTTTAGAGACTACCCAGTTTATTATTATAAATACATGAAGAGGCCATGAAGACTTCTAGGCACAGAGGCATACCAGCCAGTATCCTTTTTTTTATCAGGGACCTGCCTTCTTGAAGGTGACGCAGGCACCCTATGTCTTGGTGCTGCCTGCCACTATGTAAGCAGAATGAATTCTACTGGTGGGCCCTAGGCACCCCAGTCCAACACTGGTCACAATGATGGTCTGTCTGAAAAAGTTAAAGGGGTTGAGCCAAGTTTATAACTTATACCCTATCTACAGGATAGATGATAACAAGCTAATTGATAGGGGTCTGAAGGCCAGGACCCCCACCCATCCTGAGAATGGGGAGTCCAGGTCCCCCGTTCAAATGGAGCGACAGGTTGAGCATGCACTCTGCCGTTCCATTCATTCTCTATTGGAGCTCCAGAGATAGCCAAGTGCTGTACAAGGCTATCTCCAGCCCTCCTGTACAGAATGAATGAAGCAGCAATGCACATGTATGACCCGCTGCTCCATCAGAATAGGGGGAGCTAGATCACCATTATCCAGATCCATGTGGATACAAGCATCCGGACCCCCAGTGATCAGCTAGTTATCCTGTGGATAGGGGATAACATAAATTTGGCACAACCCCTTCAATCAAAGATGTTTGCCATCTTAAAAGTCCAAAAAAAAAGGAGGTTAAAAAGCCAGGACAAAAAGTAGAATATATGGAGGGACATCACAAAAATATATTCAGAAAACCATCCATCCTTTCGTAATTTAAAAATTTACATATAATAAGCGGATATGTGATAAATAAAATTTCTGGAAGTGTCCCTTTTTGCATTCTAAATCTTAGACAGAATTGGTAAATCTGCTCCGGTACATATACTGTATTTTTTGCACTTCATAAGACGCACCAGATGATAAAACGCACCCCAGCTTTTAGAGGAGGAAAATAAGAAAAAAATATTTTGAACAAAAAGATGTACTAAAATATGTGCAGTACATTGGTATATTCCTATTAGAGATGAGCGAATCGATTCGTCGATTCGTTGATTCGTATCGAATCTTGGGATTTTTTAGCTGCGAAGCGAATCCGAATATTAGGTGCTTCGCTTCGGCTTTGTACGCATTCGCTACGTAGATTGTCCTATCAATTATACGCTATTGCTACGTATAAGTTACTCTATACGCTGTTGCGTACGAATTCAATTCATTTGCGATGCAGACTCCTCCCTGGTAGCCCCGCCTCCTTCTCCAGTGCGCGAGGAAGACGAGGCAACTCAGGAAATTAAGATGGCGACACAGCGAGGTCCTGACTGGGGAGACATGGTTTGAGAGATCTACGTCTCTCAATATGTCCGGCAGCCTAAGAAGTCGGTTGAGGTGCCCGCTGAGGTGTTCACTTCGCTGGCTGACACGGCGGAGGCGGCAGGAGTTCTCGCTCCGCCGCAGAAGGACTACTCCCTTCGTCAAAATTCTATGGTCCCCGAGGCTGCTTTAACCAAGTTGCGCAGACGTGCGCCTCATCCCTTTTTTCCCCCTTTTCAGGTTATTGGGAAGCCCCTTGAAAGATGTTTTTTTAAGGAACCTTTGCTGCTATTTTTTTACCCATTTGGATTACAATTTTACCTATGTGGATTACAAATTGCAACTGAGTTTGGGACTCTGCTCCAGTTCTATGACAAGCGTCAGAAAGAAGAAAAGAGACTTAAATGTGTCCGTGAGCAGACTAGGTAGGTGATATTTAAAATGTTTACATTATACCTATAATGTATTTGCACTATATTGTTTGCACTGGATTGTTTGCACTAATGTTTTACCTTTCAGCAACGTTTTCAAGTATATTGCCCATTGTGTGTATTTCTTTATAGGTACCGCAATGGGTCCTCATATTCACTTTATAGTATTGTGGATGATTATACTATGCCCAAAGCCGGATAGACAGCACCTTACTTGTTCTACCTCAAATATACATACTGCCTCTGAGGGCGATATCAGATTTGACCATTTACACTGTATCTGGCCCGGGGTCCGCAAGGTGTCAAAACTATGGCGCAAGCCTCGGATCACCTGCTAGATCACCTACTTTTTATGCTGGTTCGGGTGGCGGTGTGTGCCATCGTAAATCGTAATCCTGGCGGTCCATCAGCCGGACTATGTATTTCAGCTGTGCAGCAGAGCTAAATGATGAGGATTGTCTGGATGCCATTTTCGAATATTCGCTCTGCCTCTGAGGAGTGCACCCCGCGGCCTCTCGTTGTACGCGCCTGCGTATTACGTAATCGCGTACACAATAGTTCGCTGAGTATTCGTAAGCTATTTGTACGCTCATGCGTACGTCTTCTAAGAAGTTGCGTACATTTTTTAACTGTACTTTCATTATTAGTGCGCGAATGTTCGCTAATAGCACATAATAACGGATATTTTGTACGCAAATACAACAAATCTATTTGTCGAATATACGAATCTTAGGAAAACTTCGGCGAATGTTCAACGAATAATTTTTTCAATGATTCGCTCATCTCTAATTCCTATGGATGAGGGGGGAGGGAGGTTAGGGTTATAGTTATATAATATAAACACTGTCCAGTGTACCGTAATTGGCCTTAACCCCTTCAACCCCGGGCCTGTTTTCACCTTCCTGCCCAGGCCATTTTTTGCAAATCTGACATGTGTCACTTTATGTGGTAATAACTTTGGAAAGCTTTTATTTATCCAGGCCATTCTGAGATTGTTTTCTCGTCACATATTGTGCTTCACAACAGTAGTAACTTTGTGGCAAAATATTTCATTTTTATTTATAAAAAAAAAACAAATTTACCAAAAATTTGGAAAAATTTGCAAATTTCCAAATTTCAATTTCTCTACTTTCAAAATACATGGTAATACCTCCAAAAATAGTTATTATTTTATATTCCCCATATGTCTACTTTATGTTGGTATCATTTTATACATGTCATTTTACTTTTTTAGGACGTTAGAAGGCTTAGAAGTTTAGAAGCCATTTTTCAAATTTTCAACAAAATTTCCAAAACCATTTTTTAAGCACCAATTCAGATATAAAGGGATTCTGAGGGGCTTACGTAATGGAAACCATTACCCCATTTTAGAAACTACACCCCTCAAATGATAAAAAACTGATGTTACTAACTTTGTTAACCCTTGAGGTGTTCCACAAGAATTAAAGGAAAATGGAGGTGAAATTTCAAAATTTCACTTTTTTGCTGGATTATTCACGTTAATAATTTTTTTCTTGCAATACTGCAAGGGTTAACAGCAAACTAAACCTCAATATACATTACTCTGATTTTGCAGTTTACAGAAATACCCCATATGTGGTGGTAAACTGCTCTATGGGCATGTGGCAGTGGTCAGAAGGAAAGGAGTGCCATATGGATTTTGGAGGCAGATTTTGCTAGAATGGTTTTTATGCACCATTTTGTATTTTAAGAGACCCTTACATACCCCTAGAGTGGAAACCCTCAAAAAGTGACCCATTTTGGAAACTACACCGCTTAAAGAATATATTAAGAGGGGTACTGACCACTTTGGCCCCCTAAGCCTTTTTACGGAATTTGGCTGTGAAAATTAAAAGTCTTCCAATAAAATGTTGCTTTAGCCCCAAATTTTTGATTTTAACAAGGGGTAACAGGAGAAAAGCAACCCATAATTTGTTCCACATTTTCTCCTGAATACGGCAACACCCCATATGTGGTGTTAAACTGCTGTGGGGGCACATGGCAGGACTCAGAACAGAAGGAGCGCAATATGGATTTTGAAGCACAGAATTTGATAGATTGGTTTGCGGGAGCCATTGATTTTTATTTTTTTTAGTTATTGTGTTATGAAGGGACTCATTTTCTGCGGGATGAGGTGACGTTTTCATTGGTACCATTTTGGGGTACATAAGACTTTTTGATCGCTTGGTATTACACTTTTTGTGAGTCAAGATGAAAAAAAATAGCTGTTTTGGCATAGTTTTTTTAATTTTTTTTTTACAGCATTCACCTGAGGGGGAAAATCATGTGATATTTTTATAGAGCAGGTTGTTGCGGATGCGGCGATACCCAATATGTCTACCATTTTTATTTTTGTTAAATTGTACACATTAGCTGCATTTTTTAACAGAATTAAATCTTGTTTTTGTGCTGCCATTTTCAGAGAGCCATTTTTTTTTTTTTTGGGCGATTGTCTTAGGTAGGGTATCAATTTCTGCGGGATGAGATGTTTTGATTGGTACCATTTTGGGGTACATATGCTTTTTTATCGCGTGGTATTCCACTTTTTGTGAGGCAAGAGGAAAAAAATGGCTGTTTTGGCCTAGTTTTAATTTTTTTTTTTTTTTTACAGCATTCACCTGGGGGGCCATCTTATGTAATATTTTTATAGAGCAGGTTGTTACGGATGCGGTGATACCCAATATGTCTAACATTTTTATTTTTGGAAAGTTTTACACATTAGATGCATTTTTGAACAAAATAAAATATTTTTTTTGTGTTGCCATTTTCTGAGAGCCATATTTTTTAAAATTTTTCTGGCGATTGTCTTAGGTAGGGTCTCATTTTTTGTGGGACAAGATGACGGTTTGATTGGTACCATTTTGGGTTAAATACGCCTTTTTGATCGCCTGCTATTACACTTTTTGTGAGGCAAGAGGGAAAAAAATGGCTGTTTTGGCATAGTTTAAAAAAAATTATTTTACAGCATTCACCTGGGGGGCCAATTCATGTAACATTTTTATAGAGCAGGTTGTTATGGACGCGGCGATACCCAATATGTCTAACATTTTTATTTTTGGAAAGTTTTACACATTAGAGGCATTTTTGAACAAAATAAAATATTTTTTTGTGTTGCTATTTTCTGAGAACCATATTTTTTTATTTTTCAGGCGATTGTCTTAGCTAGGGTCTTATTTTTTGCAAGACAAGATGACAGTTTGATTGGTACCATTTTGGGTTACATACGCTTTTTTGATCGTCTGCTATTACACTTTTTGTAAGGGAAGGTGACCAAAAAATGGCTGTTTTGGAACTGTTTTTTTTTTTTTTTTTTTTACTGCGTTCACCTGGCGGGGTGGATCTTGTGATATTTATATAGAGCCGGTTGATAAGGATGCGGCGATACCTAATATTTTTCTTTTTTTCCCTATTTTTTGCAATTTTTTTTAACTTTATTTTGTGAAAAGGACTTTTTTTTTTACTTGAAACTTTTTTTTGTAAAACTTCATTTTTTTCCCCTTTTTTTCACTTTCTTTTTTTTACACTTTTTTAACTTTTGGGGGTCTGATCCCCTTTACAATGCATTACAATACTTCTGTATTGTAGTGCATTGGCTGTAAGTGTATTACTCAATGTAATACACTTACAGCCTTCTGCCTGTGAGATCCGGGGGGCTGGATTTCACAGGCTTCCGTAGATGGCAGCCGGATGCCTAAGGAAGACATCCGGCTGCCATCTAAGCCATCGGGTCCCTGTCACAGCAGAGCAGGGACCCGATGGGCACCCCTTCCCTCCGCCTGCATCGCATGTGCCGCGGTCAGCGCTGGAAGGGTTAATGCACCGGCATGCATACAGCAGGGGTCTGGCTACTAGGCACAGCCAGACCCCCGCCGCTGATCGGGTGGGCGCAGCTCCTGCACCCACCCGATCAGCGCGCCGTAGCACTACGGCGCTGGTCGGGAACTCACTTCCTGCAGCGCCGTAAATGTACGGCGCTGGTCGGGAAGGGGTTAATGTTATAACCCCTCTTATCCATAGGAATGCAACCATTTACTGCAGTACATAGGTGTATTCCTATGGATGAGGGGGGTTATGGTCACATTTACTATAAACACTTAGGTCAATTACGGAACAATCCCTGGAAAGTGTTTATATTAAACGTAACGATAACCCCCCTCATCCATAGGAATTCACCAGTGTACTGCAGTACATGGGTGCTTTCTTAAGGATGAGAAGGGTTATAGTCACATATAAACACTGTCCAGCGACTGTACCATCATTGTCTTAAGTGTATTAAATGTGATTATAAGCCTGTCATCCATAGAAATACGCCCATGCACTGCAGTAAATGGGTGAATTCTTAAAGGGAGTCTGTCACCTCCATAGCCCCTATAAAGCATTTACATAGCCCCATAGCACAAATAATGACAAATGTAACTGTACCTGGGGCGCTTTCCTCTGACTTGTAGAAGCTGTAAAAACGTACTTTAATCCATATGTAAATTAGCTGTTGGAAGTGCCCGGGGGCGGAGCTCACCGCAGTGGAGCCCGGGCTCGTCTGCTTTTTTAAACGCTCTCCCCGCCCCTGTCACTGCCTCTGCCCGCCCTCCTCTTCACTTGCGTCTTCCATCTGTTCCAGGCTCTTGCACTGCATTGCCCATTGTGGGCACGGCATCGGCGTAGCCACTGCCCATGCGCCGGCTCGGGGAGAGACTGGAACAGACGGAGGACGCAAGTGAAGAGGAGGGCGGGCAGAGGCAGTGACGAGGGCGGGGAGAGCGTTTAAAAAAGCAGACGAGCCCGGGCTCCACGGCGGTGAGCTTCGCCTCCGGGCACTTCCAACAGCTAATTTACATATGGATTAAAGTACGTTTTTACAGCTTCTACAAGTCAGAGGAAAGCGCCCCAGGTACAGTTACATTTGTCATTATTTGTGCTATGGGGCTATGTAAATGCTTTATAGGGGCTATGGAGGTGACAGACTCCCTTTAAGGATAAGAGGCAGAGGGGTAGCTAGAGGTTCAGCGCAGGGGGGGGCAAAACATACTTGAGTGGGCCCCCCACTTAGTGGCTTCCCAAACACACGTTTCCAACTTCACAGGCACATACTACTAGTTGTGGTTATAATATTGTATTAGAAAGATGACTGTATAAACTCCTAGATCATCTATGCTGTAAAGTACAGTACAATAGACTTTCTACATACCCTAGTCTAAATACTCTACCACATAATGCAGTAAAATATAGGAGTAATAGGAGTAAAAAACAAGGGGACTCCTATGTTAAAGGAAACCTGTCCCCAGTTTTTACATCACTAAACTAACAGCCCCCTGCCCCCATCCGACCTCAGATCAGCGTATTGTGCCCCCATCAGACCTCAGATCAGCGCATTGTGCCCCCATCAGACCTCAGATCAGCGTATTGTGCCCCCATCAGACCTCAGATCATCAGAATGTGCCCCCATCAGAACTCAGATCATCAGAATGTGCCCCCATCAGACCTCAGATCATCAGAATGTGCCCCCATCAGACCTCAGATCAGCTTAATGTGCCCCCATCAGACCTCAGATCAGCTTAATGTGCCCCCATCAGACCTCAGATCAGCTTAATGTGCCCCCATCAGACCTCAGATCAGCGTATTGTGCCATCAGACCTCAGATCAGCGTATTGTGCCGCCATCAAACCTCAGATCAGCCTACTGTGCCCCCAGCAGACATCAGATCAACAGAATGTGCCCCCATCAGACCTCAGATCAGCGTATTGTGCCCACATCAGACCTCAGATCAGCGTATTGTGCCCCCATCAGACCTCACATCAGCGTATTGTGCCCCCATCAGACCTCAGATCATCAGAATGTGCCCCCATCAGACCTCAGATCAGCGTATTGTGCCCCCATCAGAACTCAGATCATCAGAATGTGCCCCCATCAGACCTCAGATCAGCGTATTGTGCCCACATCAGACCTCAGATCAGCGTATTGTGCCCCCATCAGACCTCACATCAGCGTATTGTGCCCCCATCAGACCTCACATCAGCGTATTGTGCCCCCATCAGACCTCACATCAGCCCACACGCAGCTTGCGTCAGGTCATAGTGTGCGCGGGCCAGGGAAGAGAGTGGAGCGCCGGACCGCAGAACACCCGCAGCGCAGGACAGGTAAGAAAGGTTTTTATTTTAACCTTATGTGGCTGGGTGGGCTGATCTGAGGTCTTATGGGGGTTCCTACATACAAGTGAGCGCTTCCATAATGGAAGCGCTCACTTGTATTCGCCGAACTGTATTAAGGCCATCCCTGCTGGCCCCCCAGAGGCACTGGGCCCGGAGCCGTGGCCCCCCCTGCCCCCCCTGTCGCTACGCCTCTGATAAGAGGGCTTGTAGTCACATTTAATATCAACACCATCCAAGGACTGTACCATTATTAGCCTGTGTTTGTAGCAAATGTGACTATAACCTCCCTTATCCATAGGAATACACCCATTTGTCGGCCAGTTAAAAGCAGAGAGCGGCACATCTCTTTTCTTTCTAATCTGTTTTTATTCTGATTGCAGATTATTTTATTCTATTTTCTGAACATGATTATGGGGGCGACCATCTTGCCTGAGCTGTTTTAACAGCACTTAGAAAGCATTAAGAAAACTGCTTTACGTCAGCCCCATGGGCCATAGACACAATAGACAGCAGGGGGCCTCATTGACTTCTATGGGAGAGTTTTCTAGGCATGCTCTGTGACCTGTGCAGAGGTCATTGTACAAGGAAAGAATAGATAAGTTGTGACAATCACCTATTGCGAATGGTGGATCCTGTCTTATCTGTCATTCTAATCCAGCCTGCAATGATATCACCTGTTTATAGATAAGCAGATAAAGTGCTCTGTACAGTCTGTACCAATAAGTGGGGCCTATTATTAGAGGATGTGGGGAGGTTATAGTCATATGTAATACATATTTGTCCAGATCAGTTCTTGAGCTCACCTTCTTCATATCCAGGCTGTCGCCCACCCAGGAACTTGTGGTGGAGACAGCCCAGGAGTCCCAGGAGAAAGCAGTGCTGATTCAGGGAAACAGAGGGTCAGTAATGCTCCTTCCTTACTTCCTCTTCAGCAGTGGTGAGCGGCTGGCAACTGACTAAGCTGATTGGTGGAGGTGGCGGAGCATCTGTCCCTGCCACCAATCAGCTCAACATACAGGGCAGCAGGGTGGAGGAAAATATCTTTCCTCTGGATCAAGACACGGTTGAAGAGCGCAGGACATGTGGACTGGCAGAATTCAGCTTCAATGACTGCGGCCCACCCAACACTTCCTCCTAGAGGGTGCCGCCTCATATTATTAATGATGGAGGTGCACCTCTGGATATCAGCCTGCAATGTGCCGGCCATGTTTCTGGACAGGTTCGCTTATAAGACGCACTGACCCCCCCCCCCGTCCTTTGTGTTTACAGGTTCCATAGGTTCCATAAGCGTTCGATAGCTGGGAGTCCCTGTATAGTTTTGCAGGGAAGCTAATTTAAATGCTGGAAAACGGTACAGTATATTAAATAGCACCAACTGAAATCAGTGAGATGGAGGACACCGATGTAATTTCAGATTCAGCAAGCAAGGAGTCAAGCCAAAACTGATTTGCGGTGTTCAATCACTATTTATCCATGGCACAACAATACACACTGCGCTACATAACTACATCTGGAATGTCAGACTGAAGTTTGCTAGCCTTTAATTAAAATTTCCATCTTGGAAAAGCTTAGAGAAGCAGATTATCTTGATGAACCTAGACTACTAGAATAAAGCTGGAGGAGATGTTCAACTGTTTACAATGCCTGCAGCATTTCCTGATTATATTTTTTCTGTGATTACAAGTAAGAATTACTTCCAGTTTGTTACATTTTTGACTTATTGATCATAAAAATATATTTTGTATTGTTTCCAATTACTCTTATTACTGGGGGCAACGTGTTACCTGCAAAATACAAAGTTCTCAGCTAGAAAAAGGTGGCAGCGTCAGACTCAAGTCCTTGGGTCCACCAGAGGAAATGATTATGAGGGCCCACCTTTAGTGTATATAGGACCTTAAGAGCCTTGTTTTTAGAGGGGTCCATTATTGTCAGAGCTTGGGCCCACAGGAGGATCCTATGGTACTTTGGTGGGCCAGTACAACCTCTGCCTGGTGGATCTGACACCTATCAAAACCACTCGGTTAACACAACTTTGGTTGATTATATTAATTTTTTTTTTAGTAGCAGGGTATGGTAGATCCTTTCAATGGAATTGGGGTTATCTTAGTACCTATAAACCAACTCTATTGTATAAAGTTAGCCACATATAAAGTATTTTCAGGAATTTTGACTCTTCTGCACTCCAGCTTGGCTCTATTTATCCTCTTGCCACCATTTGACATCTGCTTTATAGAGGTCCCACCATATGGGAAGTATTCTTTCAATAAGAGCCACCAATCTTCGAGATTGTTTTATTCACTAGTAGACTACTTATGACATCTGTCTTTGCATACATCTCACAAGATAGACATCTTCTGCATATATTTGGTATTAGATGCCAGACTATGTCCTTGTGTTTAACCTTTTTGTATGTACTCTTTGGTATATTATGTACAGTTAGGACCAATTTCTAACCAGCCATCATGCACAAACTTTCCCATATACTGTACTTTGGGGGTTCTGATGGCAATATCACCAGCTTGGAGAGATCAAAACTAAGGTAAGCAGATGCCATGATTTTACCATTGAATTAAAGTCTAAATTTGACTGCATTTAGCAGAATTGTTTTTGATTATATAACTTCAATGTAGATAGTTTTAATTATATATTAATAGTAAAATGAAGGGGAATGGAGGTTTGTAGGTTAGGTAACAGGTTTGTAGTTTCCCCAGTTTTCTTCACAGTGCCAAATATATTGTTGTGACTGTACTAAGTTTGTTTCATCTTAAGGGTCCTTTACATGGGCTAAAAATCCGCCAAATAATCGCTAACGAGTGTTCATAGGAATGCCTGATCTGGAGATTTTCTGGTGATGTCAATGTACCACTGATTACCTGATGAATGAGCTCACGTTCAGTTTGCCCTTACTTTGGCATAAATGCTTTGCTTCATAAGGATATGTGTTTCTCTTTAAATAGTACAGTTTATGTCACTTCTGAGGAACATACATGGAGCTATATCAAAAGATGCCCCATAAATGTTATTACATGTAGAATGCAAGCAGTTACTTAGAAGATGAGGCAGATCCTCTTTAAATTAGATCTACCAAAGAGAAATTATAAAAAGCTATTAAGTACATGTTACAAATGTGCTGTATTTTTCGCTCTATAAGACGCACTGGCCCATAAGACGCACCTAGGTTTTACAGGAGGACAATAAAAAAATATTTTTCATCAGACCTCAGCTCACAGCTCCATTCAGACCCCCAATGTTAATAAGACCACAATAAGACCTCAGATTAGATCCCCTCAGATTAGACCCCAATGTGAATAACCCCCAATCAGATCTCAGATAAGAGTCCCATGCCTCCAATCTCATCCCCCATGCCTCCAATCTCATCCCCCAATGCCTCCAATATCATCCCCCAGTGCCTCCAATATCATCCCCCAGTGCCTCCTATATCAGCCCCCAGTGCCTCTTATATCATCCTCCAGTGCCTCTTATATCAGCCCCCAGTACCTCTTATATCATCCCCCAGTGCCTCTTATATCAGCCCCCAGTGTCTCCTTATATCAGCCCCCATGCCTCCTATGTCAGACTCCATGCCACCTATATAAGCCTCCAGCCGCAGTACATATAAAATAAAAAAGCCACTTACCTCTCCTGCTCCTGGACGCCGCCGCTCCTCACCTGCGCTGTTTCCTCCTGCTGTCGGCTGTGCTGTGTACTGGCGCGCACAGCGTGAGGTCACAGAGCGATCTCACACTGTGCGCAGCCCTGCACAGCCAACAGCCAAGCGAAAGACCAGGAAGCAGTGAGTACAGAGTCTTCACCGCTTCCTTGTCCTCCGGTGCTAATGAGCGCTTCCTTAATGGAAGCGCTCATTAGCATTCACCCCATAAGACGCAGGAGCATTTTTCCCCCACTTTGTCTTATAGGTGAAAAATACAGTATTTTTAAAAAAATGTTATTCATATGTCTACACTGAGATATGATCACCTGAAGTTATAAACCCAAAGCCTAGTATTGTGCTCTTTATAGAGTCTAGTGTCATCGGTTCCCATCCAATTACTTTTAGGTGCGATGTTGTTGTGCAGAAGCAAACAATATGAAACTGTCTATTGCCCATAGCAACCAATCACAGTATAGCTTGCATTTCTCATACTCCTCATAAGAAAATATAAGCTGCAATGTGATTGGTTACGATGGCCAACAAAGACAATTTTTCTATTAGACAGTTTTTTTTCATAAACATCCCCATGTGGATTCAAATTACTGTATATATATATATATATATATATATATATATATATATATATAATGAGAAAGTGAAGGGAATGGTCTGGGAAGACAGGTATATGTCGCCCAACAGATTGCATTATGTGTAATGAAACCCAGGATTTGTCTCCATTAACCTGTGAGCTGGCTGAGACAGACGCGGAAAGCAGTATAAGTGTTAATAACCTTTTGTAAAGTCAGTTATGGGTCACTTTTTATGAAGTGAAGGAGGTTGGCAGTGGGGCTCTTCACTCCATCCCAGGTTTTTCTCTAGCTCATAGCCATGGGTCATGGGGCTCATTCAGAGAATCAGAGGCGTGCACTACCTGGGGACTTGCATGTGCTGTGCCGCTGTACTAACCAAGGTACAGTGGGAAAAAAAAGTATTTAGTCAGCCACCAATTGTGCAAGTTCTCCCACTTAAAAAGATGAGAAAGGCCTGTAATTGACATCATAGGTAGACCTCAACTATGAGAGACAAAATGAGAAAACAAATTCAGAAAATCACATTGTCTGATTTTTAAAGAATTTATTTGCAAATTATGGTGGAAAATAAGTATTTGGTCACCTACAAACAATCAAGATTTCTGGCTCTCACAGACCTGTAACTTCTTCTTTAAGAGGCTCCTCTGTCCTCCACTCATTACCTGTAGTAATGGCACCTGTTTGAACTTGTTATCAGTATAAAAGACACCTGTCCACAACCTCAAACAGCTACACTCCAAACTCCACTATGATGAAGACCAAAGAGCTGTCGAAGGACATCCAGAAACAAAATTGTAGACCTGCACCAGGCTGGGAAGACAGAATCTGCAATAGGCAAGCAGCTTGGTGTGAAGAAATTAAACTGTGGGAACAATAATTAGAAGTAGAGCAATGGAGTGGGGCGCAGCCATAGCGAAGTGCGGCTTGACTTAGGGGGAAGTTAGTAGGCATGGAAGGGGTTAATCTGGGGGAAGTTAGGGTTAGCTGTTTGATTGGTTTAATGGGGGGTGTGTTGTTTTGAAGATTTGGCGGGCTCTATATAGGTTAGTGTGGGGGTGTGTCTTACCAGTTAAGCTAGTACCTGGAAGAATTGTGCAGCATGGCATCCTTAGAGCAGTTGCTTGCAGCAGTCAGGGAGGCAGCGGAGCGGAATGGGTCCGAGTGGTTACAGAGGACATTTCAGGTAGCAGTGGGTGATCCTGCAGTGTCACAAGTAGTAGCTAGTGGTAGAACACGCGCTAGGAGGTCCATCCCTCCGGAGCGCCTGAGTCCAGAGGTGACCCCCTGGGTTCAACGGCGCTTGAGGAGCCCCAGCAGGAACCCCCCACTGCGGTCGGTGGTGTCTGGCACTTCTTCATCATGCCGCCGCAGTGGGAGGAATCCTGGGTCGCGCGCCGGGCCTGCAGGAGAAGGACGGGCACTTTCCCATCCCGCTTCTCCTAGTCGCAGGGGGGGGGAGGGGAGCGGTGTCCTCCCCGCAGGATGTTCTTTGTGGGGAGCGAGCCACAGGCCGAGCGTCAGCAGCGGAGGATGCAGAGAGAGTGCCCGAGGGAGGTTTCAGCGATCCGGCTCCCCTAGTGGTAGGAGGGAGCATTACATGCCAAGAGGAAGCAGGGAGTGAGGATTCGGCGCTGCGGTCTGGATTTGAAGGCCGGCGGCTTGACAGCGTTACTCCGGCAGTTGATGGGGGTGCCCTCCCTCCTATTGTGTGGTTGCCAGCAGCGGAGGCTCATTCTGTGGGTGGTACGGTCCATGACTACAGGAACAACGAGTCAGTGGGCCATGCAAGGAATCAGGCAGGTGATAGAGGAGGAGCATGTAAATGGCAGCCATCTTGTGGTGGCCATACGTCCTGTTCATCACCAGTGCTTCACCCCGCCCCTGTGGAGAATAGAGGTGGGTCGCCGACAGTCCGTGCAAGGGAAGAAGGGGAGCCGAGTCTGGAATCCTGGTCGGCTGGGGAAGTAACAGAGAATGCGAACACGATTGGAGCTTGTTCTTCCACTTCGGCATCTCCGGATTTGACGTCGCCAAGAGGATCTTCACAGCGGTCGGCGGATGCTGGTAGTGCGTCCCATGGTCAGCCAGGGGAGAGGACTACGTGTCAGGTGTTTAATTTTGGGGGGACAGGTTTACGTAGTCAGTGTGCGGGTATTGGGTCAGAAGGTTTAGCGCAGGAATTGTTAGCGGGCATGTTAACGCTGTTGTCGCGCTTGGGCTCGGGTTCCACAGCATCCCCAGCGTCGGTTTGGGTTCCTAACCCGGTGATGGGGGCTGGGGAGCGGGATATGGCATCCGGTTCAGGAAGCACTACATCTGGGGCTGTCGCGGAGGTAGCTGTAGCCAGGGCTGTTTCTATAGCCGGGTGAGGGGTGCGACAGCACGGGGCTCCTGTCTCAAGCAAGAAGAGGGGGGCGCCGTCGACATCTACCTGAAGCAGAAGCTGGAGCGCAGGGAGCTGATGTCACTCACTGCTCAGCTCCTCCCGTCCTTCAGGCCAGCGGCAGAGCTGTGAATGGTAAAGCAGAAGACTTCTCCTGCTCCACCATTCAGACTGCAGAGATCGAGCTGCCGGCGGATGTGGGCGGAACTTGCAAACGGGAAATTTTCATAAGCTCTGCCCACTCCGTGTTGCAGCGCGGTCTGTAGCTGCAGTGAAGAGGACTGTGAGCTTCAGGAATGGGACAAGGTGAGTATTGCTGTGGGTTTTGTGCTTTTTTTTTTAATACAGAGGGGCACAGAGGACTTTACAACTATGGAGGTATGTAGGGGGCACAGAGGTCTTTACAACTATGGATGGGGCACAGAGTACTTTACAACTATGGAGGGGGCACAGAGGTCTTTACAACTATGGAGGGGGTACAGAGGGCTTTACAACTATGGAGGGGGCACAGAGGGCTTTATCACTATGGAGGGGGCACAGAGGGCTTTATAACCATGGAGGGGGCACAGAGGGCTTTATCACTATGGAGGGGGCACAGAGGGCTTTATCACTATGGAGGGGGCACAGAGGACTTTATAACCATGGAGGGGGCACAGAGGGCTTTTATAACCATGTAGGGGGCACAGAGGGCTTTATAACCATGGAGGGGGCACAGAGGGCTTTATTACAATGGAGAGGGCACAGAGGACATTATTATTATGGAGGGGGCACAGAGGGCTTCATTACTATGCAGGGGGCACAGAGGGCTTCATTTCTATGGAGGGGGCACAGAGGGCATTTTTACTCTGGAGGGGACACAGGGCATTACTAATGTGAAGGAGGCACAATGGACATTTTTACTCTGGAGGGGGCACAGAGGGCATTACCAATGTGAAAGAGGCACAATGGACATTTTTACTCTGGAGGGGGCACAATAGGCATTTTTATTCTGGAGGGGCACAATGGGAATTTTTACTCTGGAGTGGGCACTATGGGTATTGTAAATGTGAAGGGGGCACAATGGACATTTCTACTCTGGAGAGAGCACAATAGGCATTATTCCTCTGAAGGGGGCACAGTGCACAGAGGGCATTACTACTAATAAGGCTACACGCCACTGGTGTTGTCCCTCCTTATATATTTTTTTGTTTTGCAGCTCATCCTACAGCAGACTCAGGTAGGTGGACCTTTACCAAAAGTACTTGAGTACCCCTGACCTACAGGCTGGCAGGCTAACTGCCTACCTACAGTGTGCAAGCTAACTAACAGTGCTACTGCGCTCCACTAGGGCGGATATGCCCCAATTGTCTGATAGGTGCGGGTTCCAGTGGAACAGAGCGGGGAGCGCTGGGCCTAGAGGCTCCCCACTGCTCCCATAAAAATGAATGAATGACTATTTTCGGTGGCCCCATAGAAATTAATTGAGGATTGCTGCGCATGCGCAGTGCGCCCTCCATTCTTTATAGAGGTGCACCCATTGTCACAAAATGGGAATAACCCTTTAAGTCATTGTTATTTGAGGTTGGGAAGGGGGGCGCTTTTTTAATGTTCGCCCAGTTGGTAAAATTCCCTAGCGGCCGCGGCTGGGTCGTCAGATAGTGGTAGTAGGAAAAAGTCAGCTGGCGAGGAGGTCTGGCTTGGGGACGCGGCAAAAGGTGAGATATACGTTTGTTTTGAGGGCCCGCTTGGGGCTCACTTGAAGCCAGAAGTTAGGGAGAAGATCTAGAAGGACGAATATGTAGAGATATTTTCATTGCTTCCATTAAAGAAGTTTCATTTAGATAGGGTTAAGCCTGATGAGAGTAAAAAGGAGGAGGAGGAGAAGTGGCGGTATCGTTTGATACCGTACACTTTCATGAATTGGCTGCAGGCATTTGCTATTTTGGCCAGTGTAGTGGGGGAAAAAGCGCCGGAGCACTGTTCAGCTTTATTTTGTTATATGGACTCTATTTGAGAGGCTTATTGGGTGTATGGGGGGGTTGCCTGGCTTAGGTATGATGAGCAGTTTCGGCAGAGAAAAGCGGTTAGGCCTAGTATTAGGTGGGACCATAAAGACATTAGTCTTTGGATGCGGTTAACGGTGGCTCCTAAAGGAGGGACTCAATCCTTTTGTGGAGCGGCCGGGGGTTCCTCGGCAACGGATTCAGCTGGAGGGAGCAGAAAGGGCTGTTGTTGGCAATTCAATGAAGGGTACTGCAAGTTCCTTTCCGATTGCCGTTACAAGCATGAGTGCTCCGGTTGCGGTGGCGCCCACAGCTTGTCACGTTGTTTTAAGCGGGGAAAAGGTAAGGGGTATGAGGCTTCGCAGAAGAGGGGTGATTCTGGTGAGGGTGGACGAGATGGAGCCGTTTCTAAGGATGTAACCAAATAGGGAGGCGGCGGAATATTGTTGTGTGGTTTTACGAACGGGTTTCGGATTCCTTTGTGGTTCGGAGGGTTCTGGGAATGTTGGTCGCAATTTGATTTCAGCATTGCAGCGGCCCAAGATCGTAAAGGAGAAGATTACTAAGGAAGTGCAGGCGGGTCGGGTTTTGGGTCCATTTAGGGATCCCCCTTTGCCAGGTTTGTGGGTTTCGCCTCTTGGGTTGGTGCCAAAGAAGGAGCCAAATAAATTTCGGCTCATTTATCACCTTTCGTATCCTGCAGGGAGTTCAGTGAACGATGGTATTGATGAGAAGTTATGTTCTGTTTCGTACACGTCGTTTGATGCGGCAGTTAGGTGGGTTCGTCGTTTCGGGCAGGGAGCGTTATTGGCAAAAACAGATATCGAGGCTGCGTTTCGTTTACTGCCAATTCACCCGGACAGTTTTCATTTGTTGGGTTTCAAATGGGAAGGTCAGTTTTATGTAGACTGTTGTTTGCCTATGGGTTGTGTGATTTCATGTTCTTTGTTTAGCTCATTTCTAGAATGGGTAGTGAAGCAGGAGGTGTGTTGGACTTCTGTGTTGCATTACCTTGACGACTTTTTGTTTTTGGGACCAGCAGGGTCCCGAGTTTGTTCGGTTTTGTTGTGGACAATGGAACGGGTAGCGGCAAAGTTCGGGGTCCCAGGAAAGACTGAAGGGCTGGCTACATCAGTTAAGATTTTTGGGGATAGTGATAGATAGTGTTGTTATAGAGTGTAGGTTGTCAATGGATAAGGTGGCTGATTTGCGTTCAGAGGTGGCTTTCTTACGTAGGGTTAAGAAGGTGCAGTTACATCGGGTTCAGTCTGTATTGGGTAAGTTAAATTTCGCTCGTCGTATTTTGCCAATGGGGAGTGTTTTTTGTAGTGGTTTATCTTTGGCGACAGCGGGCATTGCGGCCCCATTCCATTTTGTGAGGTTGTCGGCTGAGGTGTGGGCGGATTTAGAGATTTGGGAGCGTTTTTTACAGGTTTTTAATGGTCGATTGGTGTGGATGGTGACACCGGTCTCTAATGTTGATTTGAAACTTTATATGGATGCGTCGGGCTTGTGCGGTTATGGAGCTTTTTGTCAAGGTCACTGGAGCGCAGGCCCGTGGCCAAAGGAATGGTGTGCTGCAGGTTTTCTTAGTAATTTTGTTATTGGAATTGTTTCCAATTGTTTTGGCAACGGAGCTGTTGGGGGGCGTTTTTATTGTGACAATTTAGGTGTAGTTCAGGCTATTAATAGGCAATCGGCAAATTTGCCACCAGTGTTGCGCTTGCTTCGGAACCTAGTTCTTCAAGGTTTAAAGTTGAATGCATGTTTTGTGGCGGAGCATGTTCCGGGTGTGGAGAACTTAGTTGCCGACTCCCTTTCTCGTTTCCAGTGGGATCGTTTTCGCAGCTTGGTGCCAGGAGTGGACGTTCAGGGGCTTCCTTGTCCTCAGTGGCTCTGGAGCGTGGCCTTGGGGTCTCATCAGAATTGATCAGGTGGTCCCTGAGCAACAGTACGTGGTCAGCATACTCCTGTGTGTGGTCTCAGTGGGAGCGTTTGGTGGATCAGGTAGGGGAATGTGAGTCTGTGGAAGATTTGCGGTTACCTTTGGTTTATTTTGTGGGGCAGGCATTCAGTTCAGGTGCCTCCTTTTCAGTTGCGTCAAAAAGAGTAGCGGCGGTGGTCTTTTGGTTGAAGCTTTGTGGTTTGCTTGATGTGTCCAAGAGTTTTTTAGTTCGTCAGACGTTGAAAGGTTATCGTCGTTGTGTAATTCGGAAGGATACTCGTCGCCCGGTTTCTTTTCTTGTGTTGCAGCAGCTGTGGGAACAGGTTGGGATTGTGTATACATCTAGGTATAAAGTGTGTTTGTTCAGAGCAGCTTTTTCATTAGCATTTTTTGGTGCATTTAGAGTTTCAGAGTTGGTTGCTAGTAGCCGGGTGCATGGCGGGGGATTGTTACAGGAAGATGTAAGCGTTGGTGAGGATGGTCTGAGGTGTGTGGTGCGGAGGTCGAAAATGGACCCAGAGGGTAGAGGTGTTTGTATTGTTTTACGCCCGTTGGTGGGGTCAGTTTTGTGGCCGATTCGCTGTTTGGAAGAATTTTTAGATTGTCGCACAAAAGGGGCGCCTTCTTTGTTAATACATCAAGATGGTACGGTTTTGACTCGCTTGCAATTTGTTGCAGTTTTAGGAAGTGTTTGGAGGCAGTGGGCTTGCCAGCAAAGGAATTCGCGTCGCACTCTTTTCGTATTGGTGCTGCAACAGAGGCTGCCAGGTGGGGTTTGGGAGATGAAGCAGCGTATTGGTCGTTGGGAGTCGGCCTGTTTTCGGTCTTATATTCGTCCTCATCTTTTGTGAGTGGTTGTTTAGATGTTTAGCACATTTGATGCTCTTGGTGAGTAGTAGTGTATGTTGAGGAAAGATGTTTGTTTTTCTTTGTTTTAGGATCTCCTGCGTGTTTGGCATGGATTTTTGGACATTCCTATGTATATTGGGGGGCTTTACGAGCGGACGTACGAAGGAATGGATGACAATTAGTTTTTTTGTTCATGAAGAGTTGCAGGTTAGGTGGATTGGTTTGCGAGGTCTATTGTGGGGTCGGGTGTTACCTGAGTTTCACACATATGCTTCTTTGGATTGGCCACCTTATTGCTGCATGTTGGTGGCAATGATTTGGGGGTTCGCCGATCTAGGGATGTCATTCGTGACATAAAACTGGATTTGTTGAGATTATTGACAGAGTTCCCTGACTTGGTGGTTATTTAGTCTGATGTGGTGGCTAGACAGTCTTGGCGTTTTGCGCAGTCGGTGGACCGTATTAATAAGTCTAGGGCGAAACTGAACAAAGAGGTGGGATGATTTGTACGTCGTCAAGGGAGTTTCGTGATACGACACAAGGAGTTGGAGGCGTCGTTGCCTCAGTTTTTGCGTGTGGATGGGGTCCATCTTAATGATGTTGCGATGGATTTGTGGACCTTGGGGCTTCAGGAAGGTCTGGAGATAGCCCTTAAGGTGTGGCAGGACGAGCGTAGGTAAGGTGTCACCTATGCTCTCTAATAGCAGGTAAAATGGGGGATCCTGGGAGGCAAAACAATGGTTAATAGGTGCACGACACATTGGAGCGTGCATATCATGAGGTTTGATAAGCTGTAGGCTGGGGGGCTCCTGTTTGGGCTAAAAGGCCTACAGGGGTATATATTTATATGTTGGATGATTTGGTGCCCTTGGGTCGGTGAGTGCGGCCAAGGGTAAGGTTGCAATACAAGCGGAGGTGGTGATTGAAGTATGCAGCTTGCTTGGGTTGTCTTCTAGGATCCTTCCACAATATGGGGTGGTATAATCTTATGTTGGATTGTAATGTTATTGCACTTTATATACATGTTAAGTTTCTTATTATTAAAGATGTTTTATATTATTATAATTATTTTATTAATAAATTGGCTGGTACGGCCTTACACCATGAAGGAGGTGCATAAGCTAAGTGCATAATTTACTAAAAACTCTGTACAATAAGTGCATAGTAGGACACATACATTGTAGTACCTGAAAAAGAATACACACTGCTGCTAAACATCATCAGAGGATGATCCTGCCTCTTGTAGGCCACGCTTGCTGCCGTAGTAGAACTCCGGTGCCCTCTTCTTCCGGAATTTGGACTTGACCGGGTCCAGGTGGTGGTGACGCTGGCGAGCGCTGCAGCCATTTGTGCTTTTCCGGATCCTCCTGCTGGGACAGCAGGGGTAAGGACCTCCGGCTGCAGCGGTTCTGGCAAGGTTGCATCCAGGGAAGTATCCCCAGCTTCCCTGGCTGCTGCTGGCTTCATCTTTCGCGGCAGCTGGTATTGGTGGATGACCGTGGATTGGAACGTAAAAGATGTTGTCGTCAGCTGACCCAGCTGAAAGGACTGTGGTGGTGGTGGTGCTGGCAGTCCAGGAATCAGAGGCTCCAGCTGTGGCTTTTCCCTGAACCGGAGGATGCCATCTGGGGACTCCTGAAGGCAGCGCAAGCGTCCTGGACCTGGTGGTTCATCCGGCCACACTTCAGGTTCTGTTGTAGGTACCAGCAGCTTTGAAAGGAGGGTAACCCCGGTCGCAAAGGGGCCTTTCAGGGACAACATGGGGGTGTACTCCACCTGATCTTCCACGTACAGGCTGTGCCGAGTTTGTTGCGGCAGGTACGGCCGTTTCACCGACCTGCGGCCCACAAAATATTCCTTTCCGTTCTCATCGTCTTCCAGGAAGCCAAAACCTCTCTCAACAGAAAACCACAGGACCGTTCCCATTCGGCGTTCCAATGCAGGATCTCCCGGCCTAGGGTGGTCCAGTACCTGGATGACCCAGTCCTCCACGGCATTTTTATAGTCCCAGTGGGTCTGCGCATGGGCTGTCACCGATGGTGGCACAATCGGGTTATGCCTTATGGAAGGTGTTGTCGTGGATCTCCCCCTGGGCGGCAAAGTGGACGCTCCATCCGCCTCCGCCGCACGAGCCACAGCAGACGCACCAGCCGCCTAACGACGAACTGCCTCACGATACGCAGCAATCTCAGCAGCCGGTAAAGAAAACAAGGGCACTGAATCCCTTGGAGTTCTCTTGATTTCAGACTGTGACACCCTGATGTCTGGAGCGGGCGGTGGTTCAGGGAACTCGTCCCCAAAGGCCATCTGGTTCCAGTTGGGACGCAGTGCTCAGTGTTCAGCGCTGGTCTAAACTGGTTCAGAGGAGGGTGGAATAATGAGGGAGGAGTCTTCACTCCCTATACGTGCAAATAGTTAGATCCTGGTGGGCCGGGCTGTTTTTTTCCAGTTCTGAGGGGGGCGTATCGTCATTTTCCTGCCTCACACAGAATGTGTACGTTTCGTACGTTTCATATGTATCGTATGTATCGTTAGCGTTCAAAATTTTGCGAAAATTTCCAAGATTCAATACGAATCTACGAAGCGGTGAATAGATTGGCTCATCTCTACCCCGTGGGGTCAAAATGATCACAAGAACTGTGAGCAAAAATCCCAGAACTACATGGGGGGACCTAGTGAATGACCTGCAGAAAGCTGGGACCAACGTAACAAAAGCTACCGTAAATAACCCACTACACTGCCAGGGACTCCTGCAGTGCCAGACGTGTCCCCCTGCTTAAGCCAGTACATATCCGGGCCTATCTGAAATTTGCTAGAGAGCATTTGGATGTTCCAGAAGAGTATTGGGAGAATGTCATATGGTCAGATGAAACCAAAGTAGAACTGTTTGGTAGAAACACAAGTCGTCGTATTTGGAGGACAGTGAATGCTGAGTTGCATCCAAAGAACACCATACCTACTGTGAAGCATGGGGGTGGCAACATCATGCTTTGGGGCTGTTTCTCTGCAAAGGGACAAGGACAACTAATACGCGTACATGAAAGTATGACTAGGTCCATGTATCGTGAGATTTTGAGTGCAAACCTCCTTCCATCAGCAAGGGCATTGAAGATGAAACGTGGCTGGGTCTTTCAGCATGACAATGATCCCAAGCACACCGCCAGGACAACGAAGGAGTGGCTTCGTAAGAAGCATTTCAAGATCCTGGAGTGGCCTAGCCAGTCTCCAGATCTTAACCCCATAGAAAACCTTTGGAGGGAGTTGAAAGTCCGTATTGCCCAGTGACAGCCCCAAAACATCACTGCTCTAGAGGAGTTCTGCATGGAGGAATGGGCCAACATACCAGCAACAGTGTGTGCCAACCTTGTGAAGACTTACAGAAAACGTTTGACCTCTGTCATTGCCAACAAAGGATATATAACAAAGTATTGAGATGAACTTTTGTAATTGACCAAATACTTATTTTCCACCATAATTTGCAAATAAATTCAATGTGATTTTCTGGATTTGTTTTAATAGTTTAGGTCAACCTATGATGTCAATTACAGGTCTCTCTCATCTTTTTAAGTGGGAGAACTTGCACAATTGGTGGCTGACTAAATACTTTTTTTCCCCGCTGTAACTGTCTGCCACCTGGTTCAGTGTTCGACACACTACCTGGCTTAAATAGTGGCAAAGACATTTATCTAGTAGATGCGCTGCCATGGGGAAAAACGTGACAAACTAAGGCCTCATTCACAAAAGCTTATTTTGGCTTTATACAAACTCTGATTTGTACAGACCAGTAATCCAGTAAAATATGGATCCCAGAAACTGATATGGAGTCCTACAGTACTGATGCACAAATTCAATTCCATACAAAGGGATACAGAATACTAACTGTGCCATGGTTCATTGAATTGCTTTGGGGGAGGGGATATCTCTGCAGTATGGTGCCTTATGGAGGCACCATTCAGTGGCACCTTGAATTCTTGTGGCTCTGTGCAGAGTGTGCTAGTATCTCCCATCTGGCCTTTTTTTTTGTACAAAATATGCAGTATTAAAATAAGCCGTGGGCGTTCAAACTTAACCGTAGGCACCACAGCTCTATTGCAGCACATGAAGCGGCATCACCTGATCCAGTGGTAAAATAAAAGTGGCTGCCATCTAACGCAACAGTACTGTGCAGTACACTGTGTACAGTACTGTGCAGTACAGTGTCCTTGCCATCATCACTTACTGCTTCTCTCGCTCAGACTACTTTTCTTCCTCCTACTGCTCCTTCGTCAGCCAACAGTAATGAAATATGGGGCCCAGGGGAAGACTGGGAGATTAAAGTGGCCCTGGAAAAAAAACTAAAAGTGGCCCCATGTTGTAGGCGGGTCCAAATTGACAGGAGGCAGAGCAACACAGGTAGATGGGGTTAGCAATACCATAGCGCAAAATACCATCTTGGGTGGCCCCAGGGCATTGGCCCACCAGGAAAATTCCCTCTAAGGTCTATGGCCAATCCACCCCTGGTGGGGCCAGGGAACAACTCTACATGCCCAGCAATCTGCAACTACCACCTGGCAAAGGTCCTGGTGGTGCAGTTGATGTCGTACCACTTAGTGGATTCTGCTGCCTTTAGTGAGCTGATGTGCTCGGTCTGGATGGAAGATACGTTACTGACATTTATTTCTCAAAAAGTGCCATCCCTGCCTTGTAATCTCACATAGCAGAGAACTTGAAATTCTCGCTGTGCGGCAACGTGCATACCACAGTGGAAACATGGAGCAGCTGTTACAGGCTGAAAGGGGCCGCACTGTATAAGCGGGGTGCCTCCTGACTGCGCGGGCTTGGTTAGGGGGAAGTGGTTGAGTTTTTTAGATAGGTCCACTATGTTATGGAGATGGAGGAGTTAATGTGTGAGGCGGGAGGAGTTTTCCCAGGATGCAGCGGTGCTGGGGTGATTTAAGGGCCCTCCCCTAGGGGGTTCGGCCTCTTTTTCCCTGGATTTGGTAAGAGCTGTTGTCTCCTGTGAGCTGTTGCTGAAATGGCTGACTTTATGTCACAGTTTTTAGAGAAAGTCAGGACTGAGGGTGTGGGATGGCTTAACCAGGCCCTTGCTGGCTCTGGGGCCGCTTTCCCCTCCTCATTGCCTGGTGTCAGTCCCCCTGCTGCATTGGTGGTACCTGGGGTGCGTGTTCGGTCTGGTCGGCGGTCCAGACCCCCGGCCAGATACAGCCCAGGGGCTTCTGGGGATGGGGATGTCTCCATTCCTGATGCCTCTGCCCCTTCTGTACACCTTTCTACTCCTCTGCCTCCCCCCCGCCGCTCCTGAGCTGCAGGCCAGGCGCTCTCATTGGCGCTCTGAGCAGAGTCTTTCCACCCCTTCCTCCCTCCCTGCTGCTGCTGCTCCTCCTGGCTGCTCTTTGCCCCCTGTGACCTCCCCTTTACCTGCTGGGGCTCCTGGTCTTGCGTCTGGAGGTTCCGGTCGGCGCGCTTCTCGCTCCAGTAGTGCCGCTGCGCTCTGTTTCCTGTCTGCTGCTCCTTTCTCTGCGGTGCCCTCCGGTCCACCAGGGGGTGCTGCGGTACTGCGCGATAGTCTGCGCTCTGCACGTGGGGGGCCTAGTTCTGCTCTCTTGCCGGGTGCATTTTCTCTGGCTCCTTCGGATCCCTCTGTGCCTGTTTTGCCCATCGCGGTGCCCCCTGCCCTCAGTGACCTGGACATGGGTGCAAGGGTGTCCAGCAGCCAGGATTCTTCTTCCTCCGGGGGGCCCAGGCCATCTTGGAGACCCCCCCCTCCCAGGTGGTCGCGCCTGCGCTCCACTGTGCCACCCTGCATTTGGATCCTCCTTCTGCTTCCCTGGTTCCTGCTCCGAACGTGCTGACCTCTGCGCCTGCCCAGCACCCACCTGTTCTGCAGCAGGGGCCCGTCAAGGATCCTTGCGGATTGTCACCCGACGGATGCGTTGGATCTAGGGGGCGGTATGTCCACAGACGGCGGAGTTCCTCTGGCTCTGCGTCCCGGGATTCCCGACGTCGTCACCGACGCGGTCCTGCCCGGCATGGTCATCGCTGGTCCCGACACCAATCGAGGGTATCCGGGAGCTCCAGGAGATCCGGGCGATCCCGATCCTCGCGCTGGAGGTCACCGTCCGCTTCTGCGGACTCGTATTCCTGCAGCTCCTCTGGCTCTGGCAGTTCTGTCCGCCGACGCCATACGAGGCTGGGGCCTTGGCGTCCATCAATTCAAGCTCCTACCGCATCTGCATCCATGGCCGATGTTCCCAGTACGCCTCAAGTTCCTCCTGCGGAGGTTTCGGGTGCCTGTCCAGCTCTTGTTCCGGCTGTTGGTGAGTATGATTATGCGGGAGCTTGGGGCGAGCGGGGTGTTAAAGATGTTGCAGTTTTGAATGCATTGCAGTTGTTGGTGGATAAGTTGTCTTCCCCCGCTCCTGCCCCTCCTCCTCCACCTCCTATCCCTGCGGGTGTTTACAAAGACTCCTTTTTCTGTGGAGTTAGCCCATTGGGGTCCCACGTTCCTGAGGATGTGAAGCAAAAAATATGGGACAACGGGTATGTGGACATTTGGTCTTTGGTTGGTTCTGACCAGCCTTCTGTGGATAAGGAGCGGAGGACCGACAGGCCCTTTGAGCGGCGGCCCAAGGTAGCGAAAACTATGGGCAATTGGTTGCAAGCCTTTGTGGTTCTGGGTTGCGTTATGGGGCAGAAGCATCCTGAGCGTTGCTCGGAGCTGTTCATTTACATGGATCCGATTTACAATGCTTTCAAAACGCATGGGGGTTCAGCATGGTGGAGATACGACGAGGAATTCCGTCGTTGCCTTGCTTTGCAACCCTCTGTGGGCTGGGGTGTCAAGGCCACGGATGTCTGGCTGCGGCTCATGATGGCTCAGAGGCTGCCGCCTCCCTTTCCAGGCGGCGCCACTGGGTCGGCATCTGCCCCAGGGGGCTCAGTGGCGGTTAAACGGCCTGGCACCTGCTGGCTTTTCAATGAGGGCCACTGCCGGTTCTATTGTTTGTGCCGTTTCCGGCACGAGTGTTCCTCATGTGGGGGAACTCACCCTGCGGCCAAGTGCCCTCGAGTCACTGCCCAAGTGCCCAAAGGTCAGCTTGGTGGTGCGTCCAAGGACTCCAGTGAGCGTCCCCGCGATGGAGCCCTGGCTCGCCAGGTATCCTAAGTTGGAGGAGGCGGACTGCTTGCGTGCTGGCTTTACTATTGGGTTTTTTATCCCGTTTATATTGTCGTGGTCTCCCTCGTTTGCTGAGAATTTGAAGTCGGCTAGGCAGTTTCCGCAGGTGGTAGCAGACAAGATAGCGAAGGAAGTGGAGTTGGGCAGGATGGCGGGCCCCTTCAGTCCCCTCCTTTTCTAATTTATGGGTCTCCCCATTGGGAGTTGTTCCTAAGAAAGAGGCGGGGAAATATCGTTTAATCCATCATCTCTCCTATCCTAAAGGGGGATCGGTTAATGATGGGATTTCTAAGGAGGAAGCCTCGGTGTCATATGTTTCTTTTGACCGGGCGGTCATGTTGATGCGCAAGCATGGGCGGGGTTCGTTGTTAGCGAAGACGGACATCGAATCGGCTTTTCGGCTCTTGCCTGTCCACCCGGATTGTTTCCATTTGTTGGGCTGCGTGGTCGACGGCCTCTATTACTATGACGTGTTTGCCGATGGGCTGTTCGATTTCGTGTCATTTTTTCGAGATGTTTAGTTCCTTTTTGGAGTGGGTGGTTCGCTTTGAGACTGGCTCTACGGCGGTTTTGCACTATTTGGACGATTTTTTGTTCATTGGTCCGCCAGGCAGTGGAGTGTGTCGTTTTCTGTTAGATACCTTTTGTTTATTGATGCGTTGTTTTGGTGTTTCTTTGGCAGCTGATAAGACTAAAGGCCCGTCTACAAGGTTGTCCTTCTTGGGTATTGAATTGGACACGGTTGCCATGGTTTTCCGGTTGCCGCAGGATAAGTTGAGCAGGTTGTTGGATTTGATTAGCGGTTTTTGCGTGGCCCGGAAGGTGACCTTACGGCAGTTGCAGTCGCTTTTGGGTATTCTGGTCTTTGCTTGCCGGGTTATGCCTATGGGTCGTGTTTTTTCCAGAAGGTTGTCTCTAGCTACGAGGGGAGCGAAGGCTCCCACCCATAGGATACGGATTGCAAAACTGCTGAAAGAGGACTTGTTGGTTTGGAGGGAATTTTTGAGCTCGTATAATGGACATACCTGTTGTCAGGCGGAGAGGGTTTTCAACGAGGAGGTGTCCTTGTTTACGGATGCGGCAGGTTCTGCAGGCTTTCGGCGCCATTTTTGGGGTACATTGGTGTGCGGGATCCTGGCCGGAGGTTTGGCGTGATAGTGGTTTGTGTTGGAATTTGACTTGTTGGAATTGTTTCCTATAGTTGTTGCGGTTGTGCTATGGGGTGATTTGCTGGCGAATAGCAGAGTGTGTTTTTGGTCCGACAACATTAGTGTGGTTCAGTGTATTAATCGTTTGTCTTCAGCTTCCCTTCCAGTGTTGAGTCTTCTGCACCGTCTGGTTTCCCGCTGCCTGGAATGTAACATTTGGTTTACAGTTAGACATGTTCGGGGTGTGCATAATTCGGTTGCTGACGCTCTCTCTCATTTTCAGTTTCAGACCTTCAGGAAGCTGTTACCCCAAGCAGACCTGGAGGGAGCGATTTGTCCGGAGGACCTCTGGGATTTGGTGACAGGAACCTGGACGGCGTATGGTAAGGCGTGGGGGGGAGTGGTTGGAAGAGGTGGGTGCTCACCGGGTGCTGGAGTCCCCCTCGGAGCGGCTTCAGGTGACTTTGCGCTACCTCTCTCGGTTGCGCGCCACGGGCGTTTCGGGCGCGGTAGCTAGACGGCGTATTACGGGTGTGTCCTTCCATTTCAGCTGCGCGGTTGGATGTGGGTAAGAAGTTTTTGGTTTGTCGTATTTTACGCGGCTGGAAGAGGGATCTGGTTTCGTCGGATTCTCGCTGGCCCGTTACATTCGATTTGCTGCGTTCCCTTTTGGCAGCGACTGTAGAGGTCTGCGGGTCTGGCTATGAGTCCTTGCTGTTTAAATCCGCGTTTGGTCTCGCCTTTTTCGCGGCATTGCGTATTGGGGAACTCGTTCCGCCGTCTCACAGTTTGGTCGCGGGGATTGGGTGGTCTTGCGTTCGGTTCCCGGTGATGCTTGCCCAGTTAAATTGGTTTGTGGTTATTCGTGCGTCCGTTTTCTGGGTGACCGTTTCCTAGTCCATGCGGATGGTTTCCCGCTGACGCAGTTTCAGTTTACGTCAGTTTTTAAGAAATGCTTGGCCTGCATTGGCTTTGACCCATCTGTCTTTGGCACGCATTCGTTTCCTATCGGGGCGGCTACTGAGGCGGCGAGAGCGGGTTTGGGGGAAGCAGACGTTATGCGGATTGGTCGCTGGCGCTCCAAATGTTACGCTGGATATGTTCGTCCTAATTTGGTTGATTGATTTTGTTTTCTTTCCGTAGGCCGACCGGTTGTTTGGATTGTGGGCCACTCGTATATATTTTGGGCCGCACAACGTGCTGAATGCAGGCCGGGGGACGATGTCTTGGCTTCCAGTCTGTGGACGGCGTGGCATCCGGGGTCTGCGGTGGTCGCAAGTGCTTCCAGAGATCGTGGCTATCAGTCGGGGTGTGCAAGTGCCCACGGTTTTGGTTTTGCATGTGGGTGGCAACGACCTGTGCCTGGTCCGGATGGGGGAGTTGCTTTCTTTGATGAAGGTGGATGTGGAGCGTTTTGCCAGTTTTTTCCCCGAGCTGGTTTTAGTGTGGTCCAAGGTTGTCCCAAGGGTCGTTTGGAGGGGTGCCAGGGATGCTGGTGCGATTGAGCGGGTGAGACGCACTGTTAACACCCGGATGTCGCGTTTCGTGTGTAATAGAGGTGGTGTGGTTATTAGGCACCGGCAGCTGGAGGGCGATAACGCTCGGCTGATGCGACCAGATGGGGTTCACCTGACGGATATCTTTTTGTCAGGTTTGCAGGATGGTGTGGAACAGGCCCTGTTTCTATTGGGGGGAAGTCGGAGTGCAGTGTAGGTATAACTGCACTCCTCATGGCGGTTCTTCTATAGTTTTGGTGCCACGGAGCGCCTCTGTCCACCGCTTACGCGGGTTGAGGGATTTTGACCTCGTGGTGGTATACTGCCTTAAGAGAGTTTGTTAAATAAATAAAGCTGTGGCCTGTTTTCCCACCATAAAAGGATATCTGGTTGTCTGCGTTTTTATTTTATTCCACCTATCCCCAACATAAGCAGGGCAGAGTGTTACTCTCACTCCCCCTCCCTCCTATCATATGTGTAAAGTGAAGCAATGCCATGCTGTATTACAGTTGAATGGCCTGTCTCCCCACCGACTCCAACTAGGCAGCGTGGTCAGTGACAATGGCATAAATACTCTGGCTGATCTACATTTGGGGGAAATAACACATGCTCCTGCATGGCGCACATTGTAAATTTAGTTGTGCAATGATTTTTGAAACAGTACAGACACTTTCAGAAGGTGCTGGCCATGTCCAGGAGACTGTTCTTGCATTTCAGCCATTTTTATGTGGCATGGAATGCCCTCCTGGACTTGCAGCAACAGAATAGTCTGCCATTGCACATCTTGATCCACAACATTCCAACTTGCATATACTTGTACGAACAGTGTAAAGCAGTGAATGATTTTATCATGTAACAGACCACCTCAGCAGGGAGCATGTGTTGTTTTGAGGTCAGAAAGTGGCAGCTCATCAGAGACCCCTGTCGCATACTCAGGTCCTTTGAAAAGGCCTCCAGATTTATCAGTAGGGATAACTGAGGCATCAAGAATGTCATCCTCTGATATTTATCTTAGAGCAGATGCTCACAGTGATTTAAGAAGGGACGGCAGAAGAAGAACAGCTTACGCATTTTGCTGGCCTCCTTTTGGAAAGAGAACCATTTCGCAAGCATCACCTGAATTCATCCAACCAGAATCCTACTCTGTACTGATGAGGGACAAGCAACCTGAAACATCTATACGAATGGATATTTGGCTTGGCTGTTTTCCTTCGTCGTGTCCCAGGGCTTGTTAAAAAGTTAGACTTTGGTTCATAGGTGGTGCTTACAAGATGGTTCTCTTTCCTTGGGGGATATCTATTAGCGACATTGCAACTAAGTCTCCATACACAGCTGGTCTCTTTAAGGAGAGCAGTACCCTGCCTAAATTAAATGCTTATGAAATGGTCGATGATATAAAATGTTATGCATATGTGTACATTAAATGATTTCCCAAAAAATTCTGATCCATACTCTTTATTCCAGTGAGATCTTAGAACATATTGCCTATAGTGCACTTATTGCATTTATAGCAGAATGGCATGTGTTAACCACCCTTGACCACAGGATACCACCCCTCCCCCAATCAGGTCCCAGCTCCCTCTGCACGCGTTCACTCCAATAAACAGCCACTGTTTCACGCTTAATTGGGAATGAAGCTAATGAGATATTTATGACCCTTGGGTAGCTTTTCTCACGTACTTAACACACTGGAACCCACTTAAAATAAGCTACGTTTGCAGCCCCTTTAAAAATGTATTTCTAATATGACTGCTTTCCTGTGAAATACTGAAGGAAATGAGAACGCTACTTTCTGGATCTTATCTTTCCTTATAAACAGTTCATTATTTCGTAAAAGTCTCACTTGGTATTTAGTTTTTACTTCTAGAATAAAAAGCAGCTGCTGTGCTCTAGGCCGTATAATTCTTGGCATAAAGGAGGACACACAGGACAGTTCATTGTATTTGAACTTATGATAGATATTGATGATCCCTAAAAATGTGGATAGATGGACATAGGCGTAGGAAAGGCATGCAGGTGCATATACTGTCTAGAGGTTATATTTAACCTTTATTAATAATATGATAATGATATTTAAATGGAATCGGTCACCAGTTTGCTGCTGCCCTCACTTTTAAATCCTAACAGCTCCAGCGCAGGCCTATGAGTCCTCATATCCATGAGCTCATGGCTCTACCCACCCACCTACCTCTGATTGACAGTTTTTTCCATAAGAATGAGCAACAGGTGGGCGGGGAAAGCCAGGAGCTCATGAATGAGGACTCATTGGCATATGTTGTAGCGGGCGGTTCGGTGTTCAGCCAATAGCATCGCGGGTGATACTAGGGAGGCTAGTTCCCATCATGGCCTACTACTGGCTGCCTTCTCCCCGACTCTGGATGTTTTCAAACTGCGACGGGGAGATGCAATGACAGCTGTACAGGCTTCAGAAGCGATGCAGGTGCCAGGGAGCGAGGTACGTACATTGTGTGTGAGGGGACAAAAATATGGAAAAGAATAAACTGCAGGTGGCGCTATACAGGTACATTTTATTGAATAGGTCCCTGGCTATGCTATTTTTTTTAATTATATGCAATTACAAAAGTATTGAAAAATGGAGAATATGGTTTGTGACAAAACCTCTTTTAACTGTCCATTACCATAATGTTTAATTGACATAAAAAAACAAGAGTTGCAAGAAGTACACAGTTTGGTTCACATTCACTCCAGACATATATTTCAAACACTGTATTATTACTTAGAGAGGTTTTCTGCTACATCTCGTAATCCTGAGAATGAGAGGTCCCCTCTCTGAATGGAGCAGTAGTGTGGATGTCAGTCAACACGCTCCATTCACTTCTATGGGACTGACGTATACAATGCACTGTAAATAGTTAATGGAGCAGTGGACCTACATGCGCACTACTGCTCCATTCAAAGAGGGCACTTGGGAATCCCTTGTTCTCTGGATCCCCAGGGATCCTATCAGCCAGACACCCCAGTGATCCAATATTTATCACTTATCCTGTTGATAGGGGGTAATTACTTTTTGTGAGATAAACCCTTTAAAGGGCACCTGTCACAATGGAAGTGCTGTGTAATATACAGGCAGTTATAGAGCAGGGGGAGCTGAGCAGAATTTAATTTATCTATATCCCTGTGCATTCTGGGCTTTCAAGTCAAGGAGATGGTCCTATAGGTGATTGACAGCTATCTGTATGTACAGTCATAGAGGGAAGGCTGTCAATTTTTTTTTTACATATGGTGTAAGTTGTCATTTTCTTAATATTTTTTCATACTTTCCTGCATTAGACTTGAATTTTCTACACTAGACTTGGACTTCTAAATCCCGAAGAGCAAGGGCACTTTAGTCCGGATATGCAACTAGAATTGCTGAGTTTGGGTCATGTAAACCAACTCAGATTACTCATGTAAATCAACTGTGTGTGCCTCTAACTCTTTGGACTATATAGCAATAAAAGTGTCACCTGGAACAGAGAACCATTCAGAATTTTGCCTTGGACTTACACAGGGAAACAATGTAGAAAACAGGTTAAGGTTAATGAGACCTTAGGGAGAATATAGTTACTAGTTGTGTTTTTGCATACTGCAAAATTTACTAAAAGTGACATCCATGAAGGCGATACACACTTAAGCATTGTTGCCTGCCACCCCTGAAGTTACTTGACGTCTCCTGACTTCCATCAGGGCAAGCAATGTTCCCACAAAGCTGAAAGTCTTTATGGCTGGAGCAGTCAGTCACTGGTACTTTGACACTGTTGGCTATGTTCACATGGCAGATTTGTTACAGAAATTTCTGACTCTGTTCCATTAAAAAGGGATAAAGGGAGTCTGTCAGCAGTTTT
>ONZH01015429.1:0-36261 GCA_900303285.1 Rhinella marina | reverse complement strand
ACAGTGCACACAGGTATGTCTGGGATGTTACATGTAATACACACACACAGCACACGGGTATGTTGCATGTGACATTTAACACACACACAGTGCACACAGGTATGTCTGGGATGTGACATGTAATACAGACACAGTGCACACAGGTATGTCTGGGATGTGACGTGTAATACAGACAACAGTGCACACAGTATGTTGGATGTGACTGTAATACAGGACACACAGTGGTATGTCTGGGATGTGACATGTAATACACACACAGTGCACACAGGTAATGTCTGGGATGTGACATGTATACAGACACACAGTGCACACAGGTATGTCGTGGGATGTGACATGTAATACAGACACACAGTGCACACAGGTATGTCTGGGATATGACATGTAATACAGACACACAGTGCACACAGGTATGTCTGGGATATGACATGTAATACAGACACACAGTGCACACAGGTATGTCTGGGATGTGACATGTATACAGACACACAGTGCACACAGGTATGTCATGGTAATATACATTTAATACAGACAACAGTGCACACAGGTATGTCTGGGATAATGACATGTAATACACACACACAGTACACACAGGTATGTCTGGGATATGACAGTAATACACACACAGTGCACACAGGTATGTCTGGGATGTGACATGTAATACACACACAGTGCACACAGGTATGTCTGGATATGACATTTAATACAGACACACAGTGCACACAGGTATGTCTGGATATGACTATACAGACAACAGTGCACACAGGTATGTCTGGGATATGACATGTAATACAGACACACAGTGCACACAGGTATGTCTGGATTGACATGAATACAGACACAGTGCACACATGTGACATTTAATACAGACACACAGTGCACACAGGTATGTCTGGGATGTGACATGTAATACGACACACAGTGCACACAGGTATGTCTGGGATGTGACATGTAATACACACACAGTGCACACAGGTATGTCTGGGATGTGACATGTAATGTTACACCAGACACACAGTGCACACAGGTATGTCGGGATGTGACATGTAATACACACACAGTGCACACAGGTATGTCTGGGATGTGACATGTAATACATACACACAGTGCACACAGGTATGTCTGGGATGTGACATAAATACACACAGTGCACACAGGTATGTCTGGGATGTGACATGTAATACACAACACAGTGCACACAGGTATGCACACACACATGCACAATGTCTGGGGTGACATGTAATACACACACAGTGCACACAGGTATGGTCTGGGATGTGACATGTATACAGACACACAGTGCACATAGGTATGTCTGGATTGTGACATGTAATACACACACACAGTGCACACAGGTATGTCTGGGATGTTGACATGTAATACACACACAGTGCACACAGGTATGTCTGGGATGTGACATGTAATACAGGACACACAGTGCAACACAGGTATGTCTGGATGTGACATGTAAGTGATAAACACACACAGTGCACACAGGTATGTCTGGGATTGATATAATACAGACACACACAGTGCACACAGGTATGTCTGGATGTGACATACACACACACAGTAATACATTAATACACACAGTGCACACAGGTATGTCTGGGATGTGACATGTAATACAGACACACAGTGCACAGGTATGTCTGGGGATATGAATGTAATACATACACACAGTGGCAAAGGTATGTCTGGGATGTGACATGTAATACACACACAGTAAATGAATCACATGAGCCAGTGAGGTATGTCTGGGATGTGATATGGTTATGTCTGGGATGTGTGTAATGTGCACACAATGGGATGTGACATAATACAGACACAGTGCACAGGTATTCTGGTATCTGACATGTAATACACAGTTCAGGGGTATGTCTGGGATGTGACATGTAATACAAACACAGTGCACACAGTTGTCATTGACATGTTATACACACACACAGTGCACACAGGTATGGCCATGTAATACACACACACATTGCACATGTCTGGGATGCACATGTCTTGCACACAGTGCACACAGGTATGTCTGGGATGTGACATGTAATACACACACCACAGTGCACACATGTCTGGGGGACATGTCTGTATGTCTGGGATACATGTAATACACACACAGTGCACACAGGTTATGTCTGGATGACACATGTAATACAGCACACACAGTGCACAAGGTATGTCTGGGATGTGACATGTAATACCACACAGTGCACACAGGTATGTCTGATGTGACATGTAATACAACAGACACACAGTGCACACAGGTATGTTGGGATGTGACATGTAATACAGACACAGTGCACACAGTATGTCTGGGATATGACATAATAATAGACACACACAGTGCACACAGGTATGTCTGGGATGTGACATGTAATAGACACAGCACAGTGCACACAGGTATGTCTGGGATATGACATTAATACACCACCACACAGTGCACACAGGTATGTCTGGATATGCATTAATACAGACACATGCACACAGTATGTCTGGGATGTACATGTAATACACACACAGTGCACACAGTATGTCTGGGTATGACATGTAATACAGACACACAGTGCACACAGGATGTCTGGGATGTGACATGTAATACACACACACAGTGCACACAGTATGTCTGGATGGACATTGTAATACACACACAGTGCACACAGGTATGTCTGGGATGTGACATGTAATACAGACACACAGTGCCACAGGTGGGTGTCTGGAATGTGACAGTAATACAACACACAGTGCACACAGGTATGGTGGGATTGACATGTAATACACACACAGTGCACACAGGTATGTCTGGGATGTGACATGTAATACAACACACAGTGCACACAGGTATGTCTGGATGTGACATGTAATACAGACAGTGCACACAGGTATGTCTGGGATGTGACATGTAATACACACACACAGTGCACACAGTATGTCTGGATGTGACATGTAATACACACACACAGTGCACACAGGTATGTCTGGGGTTACATGATACACACACAGAGTGCACACAGGTATGTCTGGGATACATGACACACAGTGCACACGGGTATGTCTGGTATCTGACATGTAATCACACACAGTGCACCAGGTATGTCTGGGATGTTGTGACATGTAATACAACACACAGTGCACACAGGTATGTCTGGGATGTGACATGTAATACACACACAGTGCACACAGGATGTTGGGATGTGACATTAATACAGACACACACGTGCACACAGGTATGTCTGGGATGTGACATGTAATACATACACACAGTGCACACAGGTATGTCTGGGAGTGACATGTACAACACAGTGCACAGGTATGTCTGGGATTGGACATGTAATACAAACACACAGTCACACAGGTATGTCGGGATATGACATGTAATACAGACACACAGTGCACACAGGTATGTCTGGGATGTGACATGTAATACACACACAGTGCACACAGGTTGTCTGTCTGGTATCTGACATGTAATGACATGTATACACACAGTGCACACAGGTATGTCTGGGATGTAATTAATACACACACAGTGCACACAGTATGTCTGGGATCTGACATGTAATACAGACACACAGTGCACACAGGTAGTCTGGATGTGACATTAATACACACACAGTGCACACAGGTATGTCTGGGCACACAGGTTATGTCTGGGATGTGACATGTAATACACACACAGTGCACACAGGTATGTCTGGGATTGACATGTAATACAGACACACAGTCACACAGGTATGTCTGGGATATGACATGTAATACACACACAGTGCACACAGGTATGTCTGGGATGTGACATGTAATACAGACACACAGTGCACACAGGTAGTTGGGATGTGACATGTAATACAGACACACAGTGCACAAGGTAATGTCTGACATGTAACACACACACAGTGCACACATGTCTGGGATGTGACATGTATACAGTGGGTATTGTGACATGTAATACACACAGTGCACACAGGTATGTCTGCGGATGTGACATGTAATACAGACACCAGTGCACACAGTTATGTCCTGGGATTGACATGTAATTACAGACACACAGTGCACACAGTATGTCTGGGAATGTGACAGTATACAGACACAGTGCACACAGGTATGTCTGGGATGTGACATGTAATACAGACACCACAGTGCACACAGGTATGTCTGGATTGACAGTAATACAACACACAGTGCACACAGGTATGTCTGGGATGTGACATGTAATACAGCACACAGTGCACACAGGTATGTCTGGGATGTGACATGTAATACACACACAGTGCACACAGTATGTTGGATGTGACATTAATACAGGACACAGTGCAACAGGTATGTCTGGATTGACATGTATACACCACAGTACACAGGTATGTCTGGGATGTGACATGTAATACAGACACACAGTGCACACAGTATGTCTGGGATGTGACATGTAATACACACAGTGCACACAGTATGTCTGGATATGACATGTAATACAGACACACAGTCACACAGGTATGTCTGGGGATGTGACATTAATAACACACACAGTAGCACACAGGTATGTCTGGGATGTGACATGTAATACACACACACATGCACACAGGTATGTCTGGGATGTGACATGTAATACAGACACACAGTGCACACAGGTTGTCTGGATGGACATGGTAATACACACACAGTGCACACAGGTATGTCTGGATGTGACATGTAATACAGACACACAGTGCACACAGGTATGTCTGGGATGTGACATGTAATACACACACAGTTGCACACAGGTATGTCTGGGCATGTGACATGTAATACAGACACACAGTGCACACAGGTATGTCTGGGATGTGACATTGTAATACAGACCACAGTGCACACAGTATGTCTGGGATGTGACATGTAATACAGACACACAGTGCACACAGATATGTCTGGGATATGACATGTAATACAGACACACAGTGCACACAGGTATGTCTGGGATGTGACATGTAATACAGACACACAGTGCACACAGGTATGTCTGGGATGTGACATGTAATACAGACACAGCGCACACAGGTATGTCTGGGATGTGACATGTAATACAACACACAGTGCACACAGATATGTCTGGGATGTGACATGTAATACACACACAGTGCACACAGGTATGTCTGGGATGTGACATGTAATACACACACACAGTGCACACAGTTATGTCTGGGATGTGACATGTAATACAGACACAGCGCACACAGGTATGTCTGGGATGTGACATGTAATACACACACACAGTGCACACAGGTATGTCTGGGATGTGACATGTAATACAGACACAGTGCACACAGGTATGTCTGGGATGTGACATGTAATACAGACACACAGTGCACACAGGTATGTCTGGGATGTGTCTGCAATCTTCTATGGGGCAGTGGTCTTAGTTATATTGGTGAAAAACAGGTGACAGACTCCCTGTAAAAAAATGCATTAACAGTAAGTGTGAATAGTTCTTAAGGCAGCACTTGATGGCTGCATATTTTTGTAGCTTGACAGGTGTTCAAAAACATGTGTTTTTATTGTTTCCACTCATCAGATATTCCCTTTAGGGACCTTCCTGTGATTCAGCTCATAAGTGGATTTGAGACCTCTGCCCCCCAGATAAATCCCGCATCTTGCAAATCTGTTCTGCTCATCTGTGCTCGGAGAGATGGCGTCCCAGCCTGCATGCATTCTCCTCACAGCCAGGAAACAGGTTCAGAGAATCCTATAGGTCTGAGATGTGAATATCCAGAAAAGGCTGTCACATAGCTCACAGATGTAGCAGAGCTGGAAATGTTCCTCCACTCTGTATTGTTTGTGCATCATAAAAACTCATATTTTTTGCATAGATTTAGTCTAGATAGTATCAAGAATGGTTCCAGAGCGGAAGACGAGTGTAAGAGGACTAACATTTCTCATGTTGTTGGGTCCAATTTAGGTTCTGATTGAAAAAAATAATAATATTCCATGTGAACAAGACCTAAAAAAGTTGTCCCACTAGACTTACCCTTCATATGCCCCACATGGAAATATGGATTTAATAGAGAAGATCCTCATAGTGGAGAGCTGCTCTGAAGGACTTAATGCAGCAGCTTCCTGAGAGTGCTCATTCCCTCTGCCTTGATATCCTAAGGAGAGTAGAAGAAGAGATAGATGGAAGAGAGTCACCCATAGAATATGATTTTTTTTATAATTTTAGTAGGGAGGAATGATCTCACTTTACCCACAAGGAAGAGATTATCTCTAGGTGGTCCTCGTTATACATAGTGGTGGAGGCTTGGAATGACAAGATGCAGGTCTGTTTCCTAGGCCTAGATAAAAATGGACAAGAAAAAACTGGGGGTCAGTCAGCACATCCAAGTATGCAGGTGCACGTCACATAGGTGTGGCTGCGAAATAGAATGGTAAAACATAAAAAATGAAACAGCACCAGCGAACACAGACAGCAAATCAAAGTACATATAATACCGCCATACTCCCATCTACACGATGCTGCGCTACATTTATGTATTCTTGGCAGATAACTTTACAAGAAAGTTTGTACAAAGAGTTATCTGTCCGTCTTATCTCTAGGGTCCACAAATGGAGAGCAGCAAAGCTTTATACAGCACTAATTATCAGTAGGTAGGTTGGGTGGATCCGGTACTTGTTGGCATAATAGGAGTGCTAGAATGGAACGCTCAGCCTGATTCCTTGACATCGCCTAGTTTCTAATTAGCGCAATCGGGTACTAGGCCTAGATAAAAATGGACAGACATGGAGAACAAAATGAATAGAACTTCCAAGCCAGCAGTTTATAATGACACTCATCATCTAATCAAGAAAAAAACTGAAACAATCACAAAATGAGTATTGCACCAAAAATGATGTTGATATCATTGTACAATACACCGCCATCGGGAAACATACGGGAACACAAAGATATGCTGAAATAATTACTAGGAAAACATGGCAAATGAGTCTATGCAAAGCCTGAATACAATGCAAAAACAGTGTGTACTGACACCTGATATATATGCTAGATACCGTAAACGTGGAGGAAGGAGTAGTAACTTCCCTATGCTATCCCAGTAGTGCAGCTGGATCGGCCAGATGAAATCCAATGTACCCAATCCTTATGTGAGTGGAGAGTCTGGGGGCCCCATACACATTAATTGGTATCAGAATAAAATTAGCATAAGTCAAACCATAATGAGAGAGTGTTCACAACCTGAATATAATGCAAACATCAGTATATACTGACACCTGAATAAGCATCGGCCTCAGAGGGGATAAAAAGAACCAATACTCACCTCACCCATACCCCGCTGCTGATGTTCCAATGCTGTACATTGTATATATGAATGTAGTGCAGTAAGTCTACTCTATGTGCTATATGTGTAGGGGGCGGGAGTATAGGGGCCCACCTTGCTCAGGGACCCTCCGGGGGATTCACCTTTACCCCTGTGGGCCTGACTGTGATCAGTGGCTGCAGCTTAGCTGCATTGTGTATAGGAGGTCCTGTCTCCATATTAACTTAGCCTGCTGTTCTGTATCTCCCTCATGCTTTACACTGCAGCACTGCCTGTTACATTTTGCTGCTGTGTGTAAGTGGAAGGTCGGCACGTGAAGAGATGATAATGTCACAGTAAGGACAGAATATTATAGACTACAGGGACCCAAACCTTCAGAGAGAAGAGGACTATCAGGAGCATTGATAAGGGGGAGGGGCCTGGGGAGGAGCTTTCATCAGCCATTGATTAGTAAACAATTGACTCCTCCTCCTGAACGGTGCAGGACTCGCTGCGGAAGGAGAGGGTTTGGGGAAGTTGCTTGGGGTGTTTCCAAATTTTGTGCCTAGTTACTCCCTTGGGTAGTGTAAGGCCCAACAGACTATTTTGGGGGCTGTATTATGGCTGCGTACCACTTGCATATTGCTCTGCTGTCAATGGGTGGCCTGAATTAACCCCTTCCCGACCAGCGCCATACTACTACGGTGAACTGCTATTTCCTATAGCAGACACCCGCGGCTCATGTCCGCAACCGGCAGTAATGCCGATCGCGGACATTTAACCCCTCGGATGCCACGGTCAATCCTGACTACGGCATTTGAGGGCTTAAAACACCGGAAGTGCGCGCTTCCGGTGTTACTCCGGCTCCTCCGTGTGGCGATCGGGGGAACCTGAGTATGTATGCAGCAGCCCCTGTCATAGTGAATGACAGGAGGCTGCTGCATAGACTTTCCGATGGAGCCCTTCTGTGTAATAGGCTCCATAGGAAAGCAGTATAATGCATTGGAGTCTATAATATAAGCAATCAGATGATTGCTTGTAATAGTTCCCTATGGGAACTACAAAAAAGTGTAAAAAAAATTAAATAAAGTTTTTTAAAAAAAAATTAAAAAAACATAAATGTTCAAATCACCCCCCTTTTCCCAAAATAAAAATAAAAATAGTAAAAAAATAAAAAAATACACATAATGGGTATCGCCGTTTGCAAAAACGCCCATATTATAAAAATATAAAAATTTATTTCCCATACGAAAAACAGCAAAACGGAAAAAAGCGTCAAAATGGCCGATTCACCATTTTTTGTCGCTTTTTTTTCTAAAAAAAAATGAATAAAAAGCAATCAAAAAGTCATACACACCCCAAAATGGTATCAATGAAAAGTTCAGATCGCCCCGCAAAAAATGAGCCCCCATACAGCTCTGTACACATAAATACCAAAACGTTATAGGGGTCAAAATATGGTGACAAAAAAAAAATTTGCCAACTTTATAATTATTTTATCACTATCAAAACGCAAGAAAAACTATACATATTAGATATCGCCGGATTCGTACTAACCAGTAGAATGAAAGTAACTGGTCAGTTTTAATGAACATCGAAGGCCATAAATAAAATAACCCGTAAAACTGTAGAGAAATTGCGTTTTTTGCAATTTCACCCGATTTGGAATTTTTTTACCGCTTGCCACTACATCATATGCAATATTAAATGGAGGCGTTGGAAAGTACAACTTGTCCCACAAAAAACAAGCCCTCATACAGCTATGTGAACAGGAAAATAAAAAAGTTATGGCTGTTTGAAGGCAGGGAGCGCAAAACAAAAACGAAAAAAAAAAACCTCCGGGGTCGAAAGGGTTACACGGACAACCCCTTCGTAATCACCAGTGTGGGCACAACACAGAAATACACATCTCATATACTGCAGACCGCCTTATGAGATGGACAAGGCCTTATCCAACAATCAACAGTGGACAGGAATCTCTCTTCCTTACTTTCCTGAAAAGAGGTTCTGCAGCATCTGCGTCTTAGATTCTGTAATTTTATTTAAAGTATAGAGTGTTTCATATAATATAAATATCTGGCTTCTAAATTTTAGAACTATGCAGATTTAAAAAAATAATCAGCAACCAAATCAAACTAAAAATGTGAAACAGAAAATGTACTGTAAAGGTAAAAATCAATATATCCTCGAAAACTGAAAATCTGCATCCGTTAAACAAACACCATCCATATAACTTAGTTCATTAACATATTAGTTGCTCTGGCCATTAAGCGGTTAAAATAATCTGGTCTTCATCCTGGCAGAGTATTGTGATGTCACCACATTTGCATAAAATGTGCTAGAACTCGGCCTGCAGCTGTGATGTCACTGGATGACATCACAATGATGAGTTTGTGAAGGTATAACTCCATCTTGGATGCACACAACTTCAGAAAGAAGATTAGACGCCATCATGAGGATTCATAGGCGTCGGCGCTATGTTGATCGGCGCCTGCTGGTCAACACTCTCTCATCCTGCGTGTCGATTGGCTTATCCCTTCTGACCCGATTCAGGAAATTGAATCAAAAATGGAGAACTCTGATGAGGAACTCCAGCTTCCTGGCCAAGAAATCAACCATCATGACACAGGCCAGGAGCTTCTACAGGTCAGTTGCCTTGAGACGTAAAAACCACGTCATCCGCCATGACACAGCTGAGAAGACACCAACTGATTTTATTGCTGATTCAAAAGTTGCACATGAGGGGCCCCTAATACCACAAGGCATGTCCCTGGGAGAAAAACCAGAAAGTGGGGAACCCCCACAAAAAAGACCCCGGGACGCTGATGCTTCGGAGCCATTCCTTGTCCACAAAGCACCACCAAAGAGCTGTAAGCGACGATGTAATAGAAAGACTCGTCAAAAACAGGACAAGAAAGTGGCTGCCGAAGACCTTCTGAAGGCATCTCGTGAAGCTTCCAAAGCCAGTCCTAAAAGGAAAGCACCATCCTCCAATGACAGTCAGTCCGGGACGTTTCCACCAGCCAAAAGAGCTGCGACAGAAAACATGTCCGCTCCGTCTACCAAAGATGTAGGAAGCCCGGAGCTGGGAACACCACAAGTGGAGAAGGCCTATACCTGGAGAGCACAGAACAACTTGTCTCCAGAGCACTTATCCATCCTGGAGAGCAGCGGCCAGGACGGCATGCTGGACGATGACATCATTAACAAGGCCCAGGATCTCCTGCACAATCAGTTTGGGTACTTTCATGGCCTCCAGCCCGCAGCTGCAATTCTCTTTCCAGGGTACAATGTGCTAAAGAAGGCCGTACAAATCCACTACGACGAGGACAGGGTGCACTGGCTGACCACCTGCTTCAAAAATGGCGAGATCCTAGTGGCCGACAGCATCAGGACCAGCAATCTGCCTCTATCCGTTCACCAGCAGATTAATAACATCTATAGCGTAGTGGTCAATGAGCCCCTGAAACATCTCAAATTTCTCAACGTGGATCAGCAGAGAAACACCTATGACTGTGGGGTGTTCGCCATAGCATTTGCCTATGAGTTTCTGGCAGATGACAGTGAAACCACGGCGATCTTCCAGCACGACGTAATGAGAGACCATCTAATATCCTGCCTGCAGAATGGCAGGATCACAGGCTTTCCCAAAAAGGTCAATTAGCGACTCCATGTCTTTCATGGCATGTCGAGTCTATGATGGGCCAAGTGATTGCCCTGACCAGAAGCCTGATATCACCGAAACAGACCTGGATCCTCTACGTCACCAAAGCTGCAGTCTTCATCCAACCCCAGATTACAACCGCTGGGCCATGGTACAGGTCTAGACTTGTTGGCGTCGGTAAGTTACCAGTGACTTTTCTAAGTTTAATCATCTTCATGTACTGATTGTAATAATGTCTTCTCATGTGATAATATATGTACGTGTAGTAGGTACTTAGACAACCACCAAAGGTTCGGGGTAATCACCCCATACTCATTGGCCTTTTAGCCTATGAGCCCCATAACTTTGCGGTGTCTATAGTTATACCTATTAATGAGGGGGTATCCTAGCTTATTACTTTAGCTCAGTCCTAGAGACCTAATTATAAGGCAGTTGTGTCCTGGGAACATACCGTTTTTTTTTGCTTTATAAGATGCACCCGATGATAAGACGCACCCCAGATTTTAGAGTAGGAAAAGAAGAAAAAAATATTTTTCATCACACCTCATATCAGACCCCCCATAAATTTCAGGACATCACATCAGACCACCATCAGACCTCAGATCAGCCCAGTGTGCCCCCATCAGACCTCAGATCAGCCCAGTGTGCCCCCATCAGACCTCAGATCAGCCCACTGTGCCCCCATCAGACCTCAGATCAGCCCAGTGTGCCCCCATCAGACCTCAGATCAGCCCACTGTGCCGCCCTCAGACTCAGATCAGCCCACTGTGCCCCCATCAGACCTCAGATCAAGCCCACTGTGCCGCCATCAGACTCAGATCAGCCACTGTGCCCCCATCAGACCTCAGATCAGCCCACTGTGCCCCCATCAGACCTCAGATCAGCCCATTGTGCCCCCATCAGTCCTCAGATCAGCCCCCATATCAGCCCCTCTACCCCCATCAAACCTCAGATCAGCGTATTGTGCCCCCATCAGACCTCAGATCAGCCCCCTCTACCCCCATCAGACCTTAGATCAGCCCACCCAGCCCCATAAGGATAAAATAAAAAACGTTCTCACCTCTCCTGCTCCACGGCTCCGCTCCGGGTCCGGTGCTCCTCTGTCTTCTCTTGTCGGTGCTGCACTGTCACCTGACTGCGTGCAGTGTCAGGTCATAGTGCGCACACTACATCCTTGTACGCCGTCAGAACAGTGCAGTGCCAGGAGGAGAAGACAGAGGAGCGCCGGACCCGGAGCGGAGCCGCGGAGCAGGAGAGGTGAGAGAGTTTTTTATTTTATCCTTATGGGGCTGGGTAGGCTGATCTGAGGTCTGATGGGGGCACAGTCGTTTAATATGGGGGCTGATGGGCTGATCTGAGCTCTGATGGAGGTCCTGGCACCTAATATATACTAGTGAGTGCTTCCATAATGGAAGCGCTCACTTGTATTTGCTTTATAAGACGCACTGCAATTTTCCCCCTACTTGTGGGGGAAACAAGTGCATCTGAACATAGACTAGTTGAGGTGCTGTACATTGAATATATGTATGTAGTGCAGTAAGTCTACTGTGTTATGTGCCACTTGTGACGGGGGTGGGAGACTAAGGGCCCACCTTGCTCAGGGGCCCACCGGGGGATTCCCCTGTACCCCTGTAGGCCAGTCCAAGCCTGTTCACACACAGGAAATGTCCTGAAAAGCCCCTCAGCCAATCAGTGGGTGCAGCTGGTTGAGAGGTCATTTCCTGTGTGTTGACATAGAAACAGGAAGTACAGACGAACAGGGATCCAGGCAGTGGCGGGAAATCAGTGAGGGGAGTATCAGTTGCATTTTTTTAACCCTCTTTGAACCCGCTGCCACTAGAAAACCTCCTTTAAGATTTATAATCCAGGTAATAACTGAAACAAATCCCTCCAAAATTCGGCAACTAGTGTTTTAACAGGTGTGTTTTTAAAAAGTTGGAAAATCTTTACTTTCCAGACGGATGGTGATCTAAGGATCTAATTCAACCATCAGCACTCTGGTTATTAAATTTAATTTCCGAAATAAAAAAAAGTATAAAAAATAAAAGTAAACACCAAAAAGCTACAATTAAAAAAAAACAATCACCTTGAAGTCACGTAAATCTAAAGTTACATCCCCCATATAGTTACACTGTTCGCTCGGTTGAGCATGTGTGTATTTTTCATTGGAAGTTGGCATCTGCAGGTAACAAAGGATCAAACATGTCGAAATCCAACATGCCCAATCCTTCTTTCTGCCTTAGCAGAAGTTGGAAGATGTGTCTCATATCCATTACATAGTTGCCCAATTCTATTGAAATTAACAGCAACATACATGGCCACCATAAGGAGCACCTGTCATCAAGATCATCCCTATTAAATAGGGCATATTGTCTGATAGGGTTGGTCCTGCTGATTAAAAATATATTGGTCTTGTGACAAGAAGTTGCAGCTTTCCCAAGGAAAAAAAAATCTTTTGTTACTTAAGCAAGTGGTGGCAGGGCCAACAATGAAATGCTGAGGTGCACCGAAAGAATAAGCCCTTCCCCTCAGTGCACTGAAGGCCTCATTTGCATAAATAATAAAAGTCAATTTTCTCAGGAAGGTCACAAATAATTTCACATGACAGGTATCGCTGTACTCAGCAGGATCAGCTCTAACAGACGATATTTTAACACCCCAGAGTGGTGTTACCACTCTTATGCCCTGCTACTGTCTTCTATGGGCTAAGCTAGATGTCATCCATGCATTTTATTCCAGGTCAGACACAAATGTGCACTTAATATAATGTTTGCAACTGTCATACATGTAAGGTGCCTGGTGTACCAGCAGGTGGCAGCAAACAAGGCAGAGCTGTAGTTACTCAGAATGGACCTTTCCATGTCATTCTGACCCCCCCTGGAAAGGAGTGAGCGAGTCCCATTTCCTGCAGGAAGGGTGAAGATCCAGTTAGAACGAGTTAGTTCTAGTTTACATTCTGCAAGGAGAAGGGTCTACAGGGCACGTCTCTGTTGGACGTGCCCATGTCAACCACAGCACCTTCAGCTCTGCTGGCCTGCGAGACAGAAGTATAGAGCCTCAGAAGCCAGGAGGTGTTTCCCTGGCCCAAGATAAGTCCGACCAAGGAGAAAAGTGCAGCCTTGTGAAGTAGTCCAAGTTTATAGAAAGTCTGTCAGTACAGCAGTGAGCTACAGAGATAGATCAGAGGTGTTTGTCTGCTATGTTTATATGCTGAAGCCTGCTGGAAACCAAGACACAAGATTGTTGTTTGAATCCACATCTGCCTAAGTAAAGCTGCGTTGGATTTCATCTCAAGGTCTGGACTCCTTCATCCCTCAATTATTCCCCCTATTTATTGCTTTGGGGCCAAAGCCTAGGGTCCAGCCATATCCAGGTAGGAGCACTGTGAAACACTACAAGAGACATTTTAGCCACAAATATACCACTCGGCATTCCTACACCTGGGACGTGTGTGACAACATCCTTAGCGGGTCCTGGAGGGAGGACGTCTGTCGCAATATGCCTACGGTAGTTTAACAGGGTTGATCCTGCTGATAGGTGCATGCAAAGTGCCTATACAGACAATACAATGGGTACAAAAATGTACACGTGCCCCCATGCAAACCAATGATATTACCATCAGCAAGCAAGACTGGATCAAAGTCAGAAGCTCTTCACATCTACACTCAGCTTGTAATGGAAGATGATTGATTAGCTCAGCTCTGCTACATCTGCAAGTGACTTCACCTCCCAGGACCTTGAAGACACAATTCCTATGTGTTTCATGGAGGCCAGAGATTGATTTGTCTCCTGCAAGCCTCTTTGACTGTGCATTACAGGAGAAATTCTCTTTTATGGCTTCCTCCAGGGATCAATTGAGCCACGTAAGTGAATAGAAGACATCCCCGCCAGGCCAGTAACCTCCTTTAACATACGCCAATATTACTGCACAAGTTATCGGCACTATTTAAAATGGAAATAAGAATCCATTACTATTGGATTGCCCAAGTGAAGAAAATCTTTGTGCCGTAGACTGGTTTAACGATCACACTCCATAAAATCCAGTTACATTCATTTCCAGTCAAGCAATCAACCGCATTGTGCTGAGAGGAGATTGTTTTACGGCCTGTAAGGTTTAAAGTAAAGACTTGTGGGATTCTTAGTGGGGAGCGAGAGTGCGCTCAGACATAACAATGGGAATGTTTTATATTTTCTTGCCCTACATTACATGTTCTTAGAGGGAATCTCCGTCTTTTTACAATGTTACATTTTTTAGGGGCAGAATTTTGTGCTGATTAATATCGTGATCTATCTTTATAGGGGTCGAGGTTTCTTTTTTTTATGATAAAGAGCTCGAAATCCGTTGCTTTTTTTCATAGTGCCATAGAGTTGCATGATAAAACTGACCACTAGGGGGAGTTAAGTGAAGATTGATGAAGACTTGATGTTGAGCTCCCTCTAGTGGTGACTATTGGCAGCCAGCATTTCATCATGTAATTCTATGGCTGTGCAGTGGGAACTCAAGGAGAGACGCAGGTGGACTACTTGAGTCTCACTTTAGGCTGATAGCTGGCAGGCGCAAAACCAGGACCGATTAGTCATGGACTGTAAGAACTTTATTAAATGTCCTCACATGGACAATGCGTTTTGGAGTAATCAGGACCCCTTTATCAAGTCTGATAGGAGGTGGTCGTCTCCTGAAAAGACACCGCTTGCGGCCAGAGCAGAGCAGGCACTGTGTCAGACACCACACGTCAAGGGCTTGCTCTGCTCTGCTCAGGCGTCCATCTACCATCACACTTGATAAAATGGTCCTGAGTACTCTAAAATGAATTGTCCATGTGAGGACATTTAATAAAGTTCTTACAGTCTATGACCTCATCAGTCTTGATAAAGGCGTCCTGAATACCCTGAAATGTGTTGTCTGTGTGAAAACATCTAATGAAGGTCTCACAGTTCGTTAACTCATCAGTCTTGGTTTTGTGTCTGCCAGCTATCACCCTAAAGTGAGACTTAAAGGGGTATTCGGTTACCATAAATATAACTTATGTGTTAGACTAATTCATCATCAATCATTACCTAATATAATGTAAATTTCACATATTTACCGTTCAGTAGTTATAAAAGTCGTTTTCTTCCTCTGCTACCCACTGTGTTTCCTCATAAGTTACCATGGCATCAATCTGTAGTTCTGAGCCTTGTTAGGTCGAGCATGCTCAGTGTGTTGCTATCAGTTCTCTAGCTACATGTCAGTGTGCTGCTGATTGGTCAGTACAGGGGGCGTGTCTGCACTGTGATATTAGGCAACCAATCAGTAATCATCAACACTCATGAACAAGCATAGCAGGAAAGCTAGGGATTGTGGGGATTGTAGTTTTGTGAGGGAAGATCAGGCACCATGATACTGTCAGTGTGCTGCAGGCTCACACAGGAGCTAGACAAATGGATTGCAAGGTAAAATGAAGCTCTGGTTATATGTATGGTTCTGGTTATATGTATACAGTATGGGTTCTGGTTATATGTACAGGTATGGGTTCTGGGTGGTTATGTTATTATGTACAGGTATGGGTTCTGGTTATATGTACAGGTATAGGGTTCTGGTTATTGTTATGGGTTCTGGTTAATATGTAAGGTATATGGGTCTGGTAATATGTAATTTCTGGTATATGGGTTCTGGTTATATGTACAGGTATGGGTTTCTGGTTATTTGTACAGATATGGGTTCTGGTTATATGTACAGGTATGGGTTCTGGTTATATGTAGGTATGGGTTCTGGTTATATGCGTATGGGTTCATTGGTTATATGTACAGGTATGGTTCTGTTTATATGTACAATGGGTATTAGTTCTGGTTATATGTACAGGTATGGGTTCTGGTTATATGTACAGGTATGGGTTCTGGTTAATGTACAGGTTGGTATGGTTATATGTACAGGTATGGGTCTGGTACATGTACAGGTATGGGTTCTGGTTATAGTACAGGTATGAGTTCTGGTTAATTCAGTTGGGTTGGTTACATGTACAGGTATGGGTTCTGGTTATATGTATAGGTATGGTTCTGGTTATATGTACAGGTATGGGTTCTGGTTATATGTACAGGTAAGGGTTCTGGTTATATGTACAGGTATGGGTTCTGGATTATATGTACAGGTATGGGTTCTGGTTATATGTACAGGTATGGGTTTCTGGTTATTATGTACAGGTAAGGGTTCTGATTATATGTACAGGTAAGGGTTCTGTTATATGTACAGGTATGGGTTCTGGTTATATGTACAGGTAATGGGTTCTGTTATATGTACAGGTATGGGTTCTGGTTATATGTACAGGTATGGGTTCTGGTTATATGTACAGTTACATGTAGGTATGGTTCTGGTTATATGTGTATAGGTACATAAGGTATGGTTCTGGTTATATGTACAGGTATGGTTCTGGTTATATATGTAGGTATGGGTTCTGGTTATATGTACAGGTATGGTTCTGGTTATAATGTTATAGGTATGGGTTCTGGTTACATGTACAGGTATGGGTTTGGTTTATATGTACAGGTATGGGTATTCTGTTATATGTACAGGTATGGGTTCTGGTTATATGTACATGGTTATATACAGGTATATTCTGGTTATATGTACAGGTATGGGTTCTGGTTATATGTATAGGTATGGGTTCTGGTTATATGTACAGGTATGGGTTCTGGTTATATGTACAGGTATGATGGGTTCTGGTTCTGGTAATATACATGTACAGGTATGGGTTCTGGTTATATGTACAGGTATGGGTCTGGTTATATGTACAGGTATGGGTTCTGGTTATATGTACAGGGTATGGGTTCTGGTTATATGTATAGGTATGGGTTCTGGTTATATGTACAGGTATGGGTTCTGGTTATATTTTACAGGTATGGATTCTGATTATATGTACAGGTATGGGTTCTGGTTATATGTATAGGTATGGGTTCTGGTTATATGTACAGGTATGGGTTCTGGTTATATGTACAGGTATGGGTTCTGATTTATATGTACAGGTATGGTTCTGGTTATTATGTACAGGTATGGGTTCTGGTTATATGTACAGGTATGGGTTCTGATTATATGTACAGGTATGGGTTTCTGGTTACGTGTACAGGTATGGGTTCTGGTTATATGTATAGGTAAGGGTTCTGGTTATATGTATAGGTATGGGTTCTGGTTATATGTACAGGTATGGGTTCTGGTTATATGTATAGGTAAGGGTTCTGGTTATATGTATAGGTATAGGTTCTGGTTATATGTACAGGTATGGATTCTGGTTATATGTACAGGTATGGGCTCTGGTACATGTACAGGTATGGGTTCTGGTTATATGTACAGGTATGGGCTCTGGTTATATGTACAGGTATGGTTGGTTATATGTACAGGTAAGGGTTCTGGTTATATGTATAGTATGGGTTCTGGTTATATGTACAGGTATGGGTTCTGGTTATATGTACAGGTATGGGTTCTGGTTATATGTACAGGTATGGGTTCTGGTTATATGTATAGGTAAGGGTTCTGGTTATATGTATAGGTATAGTTCTGGTTATATGTACAGGTATGGATTCTGGTTATATGTACAGGTATGGGCTCTGGTTACATGTACAGGTATGGTTCTGGTTATATGTACAGGTATGGGCTCTGGTTATATGTACAGTATGGGTCTGGTTAATGTACAGGTAAGGTTCTGGTTATATGTATAGGGTATTGGGGTTCTGGTTATATGTACAGGTATGGGTTCTGGTTTATATGTATAGGTATGTGTTCTGGTTATATGTATAGGTATGGGTTCTGGTTATATGTACAGGTATGGGTTCTGGTTATATGTATAGGTATGGGTTCTGGTTATATGTACAGGTATAGATTCTGGTTATATGTACAGGTATGGGTTCTGGTTATATGTACAGGTATGGGTTCTGGTTATATGTACAGGTATGGGTTCTGGTTATATGTACAGGTATAGATTCTGGTTATATGTACAGGTATGGGTTCTGGTTATATGTACAGGTATGGGTTCTGGTTATATGTACAGGTATGGATTCTGGTTATATGTATAGGTATGAGTTCTGGTTATATGTACAGGTATGGGTTCTGGTTATATGTACAGGTATGGGTTCTGGTTATATGTACAGGTATGGGTTCTGGTTATATGTATAGGTATGGGTTCTGGTTATATGTAAAGGTATGGGTTCTGGTTGGGTCACAGCTTGCTGCCTTAATGTAGTTTTTTTAAAAATTAAGTTACTTTTACCGGAATACCCCTTTAAGCAGACCACCAACTTCTTTCCTTTCCTTTTGGTTGATTGGCTCCCGCCTCTGAAGACTCAGATAGCACCAGCTGGATCGACCTCCATTCTTGCACTTCAACCTTTCACTGGAGTTGTGTCAAACTTTGCACACCACCAACAGCTGAGCAGAAGACCTATCCCCTTGAGAGAATTTGGACTTCTACCTATTTACCCTATGAGCACCTCTTCTCTTTGAAGAAGAGTCATCAAAACTGACTCTTGGACCGAAAATGAATTGAATCCACTAAACTGTAACATAATTTCTTGCTATAGTTTTCTTGAACATATTGACATGTTATCTTCACCTAGCAGATGTCATTTATTGGTAAGTCAAATGGTATCAGATTTACTCATTGAAAATGTTGCCTCAATTTGCTACATTTTTGCCATTTCTACTTGTTTTTCACAAGGAGAACGATATAAGGGTTGCAGAAATAGCAGTCATACCCAAGCCCCAGAGGCTCAAGAGGGTCTTCTGCCATACAAGTATTATAAATAGCACATGGTAAGTAGAGGCCCTGGTACGTTGGGGCTCAAGAGCTCTTGGCCCAATGAGATTGCTGATGAATGGGCCTAGATGTCCTCCCCAGGCCTCTCAGTACATATAATCCCTAAGTAATCCCTAACTTAGTGGGACAACTATAGGGATCACATCAGTCAAATTCTGTAGTCCAGGGGCCCCACAGGTCCCCGTGTCACCTGCATTAGTAAGTTACTATAGAGACAAGGCAATACTCCCCCATTCACCCCCTACCCCGCACACCGGGGCTTCACACGACCACTGCTCCTTTGCCTCATGCCACCTCCTCCAGATGTTATATAGTTACATAGTTAATACGGTTGAAAAAAGACTCAAGTCCATCAAGTTCAACCAAGGGATCGGTGGGGACGTGAATCCCAGAAAGAAATGAGACTCAGATTTCTACACATTTCCATAAGCATTGATGCCATTTACTTTTAAGAATTCATCTAAACCCTTTTTAAACCCGTCCACTGTTCCTGCTGTGACCACGTCCTGAGGAAGTCTATTCCACAGATTCACAGCTCTTATAGTAAAGAATCCTTGTATAAACCCGTCCACTGTTCCTGCTGTGACCACGTCCTGAGGAAGTCTATTCCACAGATTCACAGCTCTTACAGTAAAGAATCCTTGTATAAACCCGTCCACTGTTCCTGCTGTGACCACGTCCTGAGGTGTCTATTCCACACATTACCAGTTCTTACAGTAAAGAAGCTTTGACGCTTCTGGAGACTAAACTTTTTCTTCTCCAGTCGGAGGCAGTGCACCTTTTCTTTGAGGGCATTTTACATTGAACAGTTTTTCTCCATATTTTGTGTACATTCCATTTACATATTAGTATAGGTTAATCATGTCGCCCCTTAGACGTCTCTTCTCAAGACTAAATACATGTCCTTCTTTCTTTATAACTAAGACCCTCCAGGACCCTTATCAGTTTAGTCGCTCTCCTCTGTACTCTCTCCATCTCCAGGGCATCCTTTCTATTGACTGGTGCACAGAACTGAACTGCATATTCCAGATGAGGCCGCACCAATGCTTTGTAAAGTGGTAATATTACAGCCCTGCCCCGTGAGTCCATGCCTCGCTTAATGCATGACAATATCCTGGTGGCCTTAGAAGCAGCTGATTGACATTGTGCTGTTAGTTAATCTATGATCTACAAGGACACCCAAATCCTTCTCTATAAGTGACTCCCCCAGTGTTACCTCCCCTAGGACATATGAAGCACAGATTATTACTACCAAGAACTTTACATTTATCCACACTGAACCTCATTTGCCAAGTTGATGCCCAATCACTCAGAGAATGCCCAATCAACCAATGTTGATACCTAAATGCCACCCAGGAGGAACCTGACAAAGGTGGTGTCAGAAGGGCAGCCAGATACCTTCAGGCAGAGGCTGGGACCCCCACTGTCAATAGGTGGGTATATGGGCGCTTGAGAAGGAGCAGAACCCCCAGAAGTCAGCACTCCACCTCATGTGTAGACCAGGAGAGACCAGGAACTGAAGCACGATCATTCTTCCTGAATGATCATACACATGGCCGTAGACATTTTTGCGGTCCGAAAATTGCGGATCTGCAAAAAGCAGATACCAGCCAAGAGCCTGCAGCCATTTTTTTCATAACGGACAATAATAGGACATGTTCTGTTTTTTCACAGGGCCATGGAATGGACTTACAGATGTGGACAGCACATGGCACATTGAGATGAATGGCCCTACGAAAAATGCGGATCAGATGCGGACGAAAACTACGGCCGTGTGCATCAGCCCTAACATTGAGGAACAGTCTCTTATACAGCAGACAGAATATTCCTGTCACTAAAACGCATAGAGACAGGTATCCAACAGTAGTCACCCAGGCAAGAGGACATGTGGTTGCTAGGCAACCAGAGCCAACCCACCCTGTAGAATACAATAAAAGACAATACACATGTGCCCATAGGTCTGTGCGCACAGTCAGGGCAGTGGATTCAGGCTGTACAAGGTTTTATTCTTCACCTCTGGGCTGGCTCTTAATTGAAAACTAGAATATTGTCCCCCCCGGTCCAGGAACTCGATCGTTCTGCCCTTTCACGGCCAGCACAGACTTCACACCCAACACCACGAAATTAAAGACTAATTGGTCGACGACTATAATTTACAATATTCTCCCAGTCATTTAATGGATTGTTGAAAGCTTCACTACAATGGAGGTTCTGGCAGAGCGAGGGATGGAAGTCCAACAAGTCCTTGGCAGCCGGGGAGCGTCATTATCAGACGTTCCTCCTGATGTTTTAGCTGCTGTTGGATTGCTGGCGGAAAAGAACTCTGTTATGTTGTTCTAATTGCTTAAGCAAGGACTACACCTTGCCAGTGGCTTGTAATAAAATTTCAATTTATTTTGTCCTCTGATTTACAGCCGTACACTTTCTCTCTCTCTCTCTCGGAGCAGGGACATATTCAACCGCACTAGTAAAATTGTCAAAAAAACAAACTGTTAAAAAAAAAAAAACAGTAAAAATAAAAGCAATAATAGAAAATTCCAAGACTGATACAGTTGCAAATGTATCTTTTTTTGTTATTTTGATTATTTTTTTTTTTTTATTTGTATTTTCTGTATTTTCTTTTGTTTTTTGTTTTTTCTTGACTCTGCATTTTCCTGCAATAATATCTGCACATGACGGGATCCAGATGACATCAGATTTACGGTTTTAAACCTTTTCTCCGGGGAATAAGTGCTGCGCGGCAGCTTTTAATGCATCGGCACAGAAGCTGATGTGTCATTTGCATTTAAATAGGATCTTCGCGGAAAATCCAAAATAACCAGTTGGATGCAAAGTCCTGGAAAGAGATTTGATAAATAAGGGCTTACACCATTAGGAGCTTTATTTTCTTTGAACGTATAGATATATAATAATTGAGGAGGGGGAGGGGGTCACCAAGGTTTTAGTGAAGACTGTAAATGGCTAATCCTAGATGCCTTGGAGATCGTTACGTTGCTTCTGCAAACACTGAAGAGAGTGCAAGATGCATGAGGGATCAGGGGTGTATCTGCTGCCCGCAACATCACTGGCCGGGAATTGTGTCTAATAGAGCTGTGGTAAACAATGATTTAAAGGGACAGTGTAAGAGAAGCTCACACATATGGATGTAATAATACAATCAGCCTTTCCCAACCTAAATGTCTGATAACAGGGAGCAATAAATTGTATTCTCCTGTCCTACAGTCATCCTCTCCCCTGAAATGGCTGATAACAGGGAGCTATAGATTGTATTCTCCTGTCCTACAGTCATCCTCTCCCCTGAAATGGCTGATAACAGGGGGCAATAAATTGTATTCTCCTGTCCTACAGTCATCCTCTCCCCTGAAATGTCTGATAACAGGGAGCAATAGATTGTATTCTCCTGTCCTACAGTCATCCTCTCGTCTGAAATGTCTGATAACAGGGAGCAATAGCTTGTATTCTCCTGTCCTACAGTCATCCTCTCCCCTGAAATGGCTGATAACATGGAGCAATAGACTGTATTCTCCTGTCCTACAGTCATCATCTCCCCTGAAATGGCTGATAACAGGGAGCAATAGATTGTATTCTCCTGTCCTACAGTCATCCTCTCCTCTGAAATGTCTGATAACAGAGAGCAATAGATTGTATTCTCCTGTCCTACAGTCATCCTCTCCCCTGAAATGTCTGATAACAGGGAGCAATAGACTGTATTCTCCTGTCCTACAGTCATCATCTCCCCTGAAATGGCTGATAACAGGGAGTAATAGATTGTATTCTCCTGTCCTACTGTCATCCTCTCCCCTGAAATGTCTGATAACAGGGAGCAATAGATTGTATTCTCCTGACCTACAGTCATCCTCTCCCCTGAAATGGCTGATAACAGGGAGCAATAGATTGTATTCTCCTGTCCTACAGTCATCCTCTCCCTGAAATGTCTGATAACAGAGAACAATAGACTGTATTCTCCTGTCCTACAGTCATCCTCTCCCCTGAAATGGCTGATAACAGGGAGCAATAGACTGTATTCTCCTGTCCTACAGTCATCCTCTCCCCTGAAATGTCTGATAACAGGGAGCAATAGGCTGTATTCTCCTGTCCTACAGTCATCCTCTCCCCTGAAATGTCTGATAACAGAGAATAATAGATTGTATTCTCCTGTCCTACAGTCATCCTCTCCCCTGACATGGCTGATAAAAGGGAGCAATAGATTGTATTCTCCTGCCCTACCATCATTTTTCCTGCATTCAATCATGCTCTGTATAAATGGCTGTTGCTGTTGCTACAGATACAGCAACTACTCCCTGCTCCTAATCATCCTACTGACAATACAATTACCAGTACACAGTCTCCACTGCTACTACTACTACTACTACCCTTAAACAGCCTAGTATGTTCCATGTTATGCTGCTTCTGCTACCATTACTATTTCGGCCACGTGCCTTTATTACTCTACCCTTTCCACTTCCACACTGCACTGCCCCTGTTAAAGTATAATTTCTGGATGCTTGTTCAGAACAAGCCATTCTTTCTTCTGACATTATCATGTATATGTATTAACAGAGGCAGAGATCTGCCCCCGTTGAGACATAATCTTTGGACGCTTGGTCTCAACAAACCACTGTTTTTATCCCATAACACTGTGTGTGTTTAAATGTCCTCTGCCCCCAATAAGGGACAGTTCTTGGAATAAGGGGCAGCTTTGGAATACGAAAAAGCATAACACATGTACCGGCGTGGTGTGATAACACCGTCAAACGTGTGTTTCAGGGCAATAGGAGCATATTTAATTTGTATAGAATTGTCTCGGAAACAAAACTAATTTCAAGACGTTCACTCATCTCTAGAGTGGATGTATCTCCTGTAGGAGCAGGTGTGTCTCCTGTAGGAGAAGGTGTGTCTCCTGTAGGAGAAGATGTGTCCCCTGTAGGAGAAGGTGTGTCCCCTGTAGGAGAAGGTGTGTCCCCTGTAGGAGAAGGTGTGTCGCCTGTAGGAGAAGGTGTGTCTCCTGTAGGAGAAGGTGTGTCTCCTGTAGGAGAAGGTGTGTCCCCTGTAGGAGAAGGTGTGTCCCCTGTAGGAGAAGGCGTGTCCCCTGTAGGAGAAGGTGTGTCGCCTGTGACCAGACTGCATCTTATGGACATCAAGATCACGGGCTCTGCCTAAATATTAAAGAACATGGAAAGTTTTCCTAATTATGTCATCTACAACACCTTGTGTAAAATATGAATATCACCAAGTGTCCTCTGGGTTCTGGACCCATCTTTAGCCCTTCTCTGTACCAGTACAGAATTAAAAACTGCACCCCTGTAGTTCTGTGTGGTAGCGTTTTTATTGTTATCTGTCTTGTTCAATGCGATCAGTACTGAATTCTGTACTGGTAAACCAGGAGTTCTGTACTGGTAGTATGTGAGCTCCAAATGGTACAATGCGAGTACAGTAAGAGTTCTGTATGAATTTCTAATGGGCACAATACTAATACTATATGGATACTTTATGATTTCTGTATATGGTTTATATATAACTTCCATATGGTCATAGTATAAATTCTATATGATTACCATATAAGTCATGATTGGGGGCCGTATGATATCCATATGGTACAGCATGAGTTCCATATGGGTACATTATGCATTCTATATGTGTCCAGTATGAGTTGTATATGGGTTCAGTAAGACTTCAGTATGTGTCCACTATGTATTCCATTTGGTACAGTATGAGTTCTATATGAGTACCATATGCATTCTATATGTGTCCTGTATGAATTCCATATGGGTTCAGTATGCACTCTATATGTGTCCAGTATGAGTTCCATATGGGTACAGTATGCACTCTATATGTGTCCAGTATGAATTACATATGGGTACAGTATGCATTCTATATGTGTCCAGTATGAATTACATATGGGTACAGTATGCACTCTATATGTTTCCAGTATGAATTACATATGGGTACAGTATGCATTCTATATGTGTCCAGTATGAATTCCATATGGGTTTAGTGTGCACTCTATATGTGTCCAGTATGAATTCCATATGGGTTTAGTGTGCACTCTATATGTGTCCTGTATGAGTTCCATATGGGTACAGTATGCATTCTATATGTGTCCAGTATGAATTACATATGGGTTCAGTATGCACTCTATATGTGTCCAGTATGAGTTGTATATGGGTACAGTATGCACTCTATATGTGTCCTGTATGAGTTCCATATGGGTACAGTATGCATTCTATATGTGTCCAGTATGAGCTGTATGTGGGTACAATATGAGTTCTGTATGTGTCCTGTATACCTTCCAAATGGGTTTAGTATGGGTACAGTATGCATTCTGCTTGTGTCCAGCATGTGTTCTATATGGGTACCCAGTATAAGGTCCATACTGGTTCAGTAGGAGGCCCATATGGGCACAGGGTGGGTACTGTGTGTGTTCTGTATGTTGATTTCCTCCCTGATGCACCTGTGGTTTAGATCCATGACCAATCCTTGTGCAGATGGTGTATGAATATCTCCTCTGAACACCACGAGCGCCATCACACGACTCACCACCGCCCAGGACCATTAGGGATCTGCAGTATGGTCGTGCACATGAAGCCTAATACAGATATTTTCACCGCAGGCTGAAGTTTATACGATGCCAGGGACTGTGTTTAACCTTTTACAACCTGATATTTGCTCCGGGAACATTGCGACAAATTGTAACCTACTTTACAAGTGTCAGGAATTGATACATCAGCAATTTTCAGGGCAGAACAGCGACTTTAACAAGTATTTTAGCTGACTTTTTTTTTCTTCTTGCAGACGTGTTACTTGGAAGAGAAATGTTTAATAAGATTTTCCGTTTCTCACCATTGCCTTCTGAAGGTTTTATTTAGAAAGTGTGACTAAGGAGAATCTAGAGGTGTCGCCGAGGAGCAAGAAATTCCCTAACATTATTTACAGCCGGAATGCATTCATCTCATGGCTGAAGATAAGGATGAGGAGGAGATACAGATTACTAGATGAGGGTTTCTGGACGGATTTATTGGTCAATTGCCTTTATGAGAATGACTGGAGGTGATTCTCATGATTGCATCAAAACTTGTCAGTAGAGGCATATGAGGCTGTAACCCCTGGAACCTGTGGGGCCCAAAAAGTTCCTCTGCCTATATGTGGAGATCTGTGTTACATAAATACACTGATTTTTACATTGGGACCTAGGAGCTTCCAGTTATACCTCTATAATACTCCCATGCTTTTCTCTTCATGATGGATTCAGACTGTGAATAATGAGCATGACCAGGGTAACTCCTATGGAATTCATATGCTCTCATTGGTTGGGTTCTTGAGAATGGCCTGGACCCTTGAATATTCTCACTCCTACACTCATTGACAAAAAATAATACCGCATCAGGAAGGAGATGTTGGGATGAAGCTTCCTTTGTGTGACTGTAATGATGATAAATGGAAGAGATTCCAATATTAGAGGAAGGAGAAGATTATTGGGGAAACTGTACAATGGAAAGGAGGCTCTAGGATCCTGTTGGGTCGCATCTAGCCTGGATACAACAAGGGATACAGCCTCTAGCCTGGATACAAGATGAGATACGGCCTCTAGCCTGGATACAAGATGAGATACAGCCTCGAGCCTGGATACAAGATGAGATACAGCCTCGAGCCTGGATACAAGATGAGATACGGCCTCTAGCCTGGATACAACAAGGGATACAGCCTCTAGCCTGGATACAAGATGAGATACAGCCTCGAGCCTGGATACAAGATGAGATACAGCCTCGAGCCTGGATACAAGATGAGATACGGCCTCGAGCCTGGATACAAGATGAGATACGGCCTCTAGCCTGGATACAAGATGAGCTACAGCCTCTAGCCTGCATACAAGATGAGATACGGCCTCTAGCCTGGATACAAGATGAGATACGGCCTCTAGCCTGGTTACAAGATGAGATACAGCCTCTAGCCTGGATACAAGATGAGATACGGCCTATAGCCTGGATACAAGATGAGATACAGCCTCTAGCCTGCATACAAGATGAGATACAGCCTCTAGCCTGGATAGATACAGGAAGAGATACGGCCTCTAGCCTGGATACAAAATGAGATACGGTTGGGCATGGAGGCATACAGGTTTTGTATGGTATCTTGTGCCACATTTGCACACAGATACAGTGGGGAAAAAAAGTATTTAGTCAGCCACCAATTGTGCAAGTTCTCCCACTTAAAAAGATGAGGTCGGCCTGTAATTGACATCATAGGTAGACCTCAACTATGAGAGGCAAAATGAGAAAACAAACCCAGAAAATCACATTGTCTGATTTTTAAAGAATTTATTTGTAAATTATGGTGGAAAATAAGTATTTGGTCACCTACAAACAAGTAAGATTTCTGTCTCTCACAGACCTGTAACTTCTTCTTTAAGAGGCTCCTCTGTCCTCCACTCATCACCTGTAGTAATGGCCCCTGTTTGTTATCAGTATAAAAGACACCTGTCCACACCCTCAAACAGTCACACTCCAAACTCCACTATGGTGAAGACCAAAGAGCTGTCGAAGGACACCAGAAACAACATTGTAGACCTGCACCAGGCTGGGAAGACTGAATCTGCAATAGGCAAGCAGCTTGGTGTGAAGAAATCAACTGTGGGAGCAATAATTAGAAAATGGACATACAAGACCACTGATAATCTCCCTCCATCAGGGGTTCCACACAAGATCTCACCCCGTGGGGTCAAAATGATCACAAGAACTGTGAGCAAAAATCCCAGAACCACATGGGGGGACCTAGTGAATGACCTGCAGAAAGCTGGGACCAACGTAACAAAGGCGACCGTCAGTAACACACTATGCCACCAGGGACTCAGATCCTGCAGTGCCAGACGTGTCCCCCTGCTTAAGCCAGTACATATCCGGGCCCGTCTGAAGTTTGCTAGAGAGCATTTGGATGTTCCAGAAGAGTATTGGGAGAATGTCATATGGTCAGATGAAACCAAAGTAGAACTGTTTGGTAGAAACACAACTCATCGTGTTTGGAGGAGAGTGAATGCTGAGCTGCATCCACACCATACCTACTGTGAAGCATAAGGGTGGCAACATCATGCCTTGGGGCTGTTTCTCTGCAAAGGGACCAGGACGACTGATCCGTGTACATGAAAGAATGAATCGGGCCATTTATCGTGAGATTTTGAGTGCAAACCTCCTTCCATCAGCAAGGGCATTGAAGATGAAACATGGCTGGGTCTTTCAGCATGATCCCAAGCACACCGACAGGGCAACGAAGGAGTGGCTTCATAAGAAGCATTTCAAGGTCCTGGAGTGGCCTAGCCAGTCTCCAGATTTCAACCCCATAGAAAACCTTTGGAGGGAGTTGACAGTCCGTGTTGCCCAGCGACAGCCCCAAAACATCACTGCTCTAGAGGAGATCTGCATGGAGGAACATACCAGCAACAGTGTGTGCCAACCTTGTGAAGACTTACAGAAAACATTTGACTTCTGTCATTGCCAACAAAGGATATATAGCAAAGCATTGAGATGAACTTTTGTTATTGACCAAATACTTATTTTCCACCATAATTTGCAAATAAATTCTTTAAAAATCAGACAATGTGATTTTCTGGATTTGTTTTCTCATTTTGTCTCTCGTAGTTGAGGTCTACCTATGATGTCAATTACAGGCCGACCTCATCTTCATAAGTGGTAGAACTTGCACAATTGGTGGATGACTAAATACTTTTTTTCCGCACTGTATCACAGCTGGGACTGTAGATCCTGCACACTTGCTGAAGCTGGAGTTCCATCTGGTCCCATAAATGCTTGATTAGCGATAAATCTAGTGATGTGGCTGGTGAAGGAATTGTTGCTGCTTGCACTTGTTGGTGGATCAAACAATCCTCTCTACTGGTGGTCTTTATGGGCCTGGTTCCTATTTTCCATGTGTGCTTAGCCTCACGTAACTTCAACTCCCAACACCTCTTAACAGTGAGGTCATCAAAAAACAACCATCCTGCGTCTCTCCGTCCAGTGATGATCCCCCTCTCAAATTCTGTCAACTGGACAAAATGTCTTTAAGTGCGTCAAAGAGGCATGTCTAGCTATCAATGATCTCTGGCCAAGAGGTACACTTCCCAAAAGTAGCTTCTTTTGTCAGTGAGTATATTTGGCACCACAATTCACAGCACCATCGCAAGACCCTTTGTAGAGCTGATCCCTTTAGTGCAGCTTAGGATTGCTATGGGCTGAGAGAGGGGAAGAGGTTAAAAACTGATAGCAGCTCACAATGGTTAAAACTAAACACAGGGTTTGTCAGCACCTCCTAACAATGTGTAATAACTGGGTAGGTGCTGATCTACTGTGATTTCAATGTAAAAGCAAGTGTGCAGGATACAGCGGCACCCAGCAGCTGCTAAGATATGTTCAAGCATGTAGGACTTGTATTATTTTAAGTTGCATTAATGCTATATTTTCTGTGCATATCAACTTGACACTTTTAGCTCTTGTCTCTTCTTTCTCTTCAGGAGGCAGAGAAGGAGAGTTTTGTCCTCAGCCTTGGGGGTGCATGTGTGCCCCCATGTTGTTGACTGCGTTCTTTACCCTTGTATACAGTGGGCGTTTGAGTGGCTGCTCAGGACCAGAGGCTCCTGGGAGGGGGTATTTCCTCTTCTTCCTGGACAGGCAGCCTCCTCCTATAACATTTTCCCAACAGGCAGCCTCCTCCTGTAGCTCCTCCCTGACAGGCAGCTGCTCCCTGTAGCTACTTTTATACATCCAGCCTTCACCTCTAGCTCTTCCTTGGCAAGCTGTCTCCTCCCGTAGCACCTCCATGGGAGGTTGCCTCCTCCTGTAGCTCCTCCAGGGCAGGTTGCCTCCTCCTTTAGCTCTACCCTGGCAGGCTGCCTCCTCCTGTAGCTCCACAATGGCAGACCTCCTTCTCCTATAGTTGTAACCTGGCAGGCTTCCTCCTCCTGTAGCTCCTCCAAGGCAGACCTCCTTCTCCTAGAGCCGTTCTCCGCAGGCTGCCTCCTCCTGTAGCTCCTCCATGGAAGGCTGCCTCCTCCTGTAGCTGTACCGTGGCAGGCTGCCTCCTCCTGTAGCTCCTCCGTGGAAGGCTGCCTCCTCCTATAGCTATACCATGGCAGGCTGCCTCCTCCTGTAGCTTGTCCATGGCAGCCCTAATTGTCCTAGAGCTGTTCCCGGCAGGCTGCTTCCTCCTGTAGCATCTCCCTGGCAGCCCTTCTTCTCCTAGAGCCGTTCTCTGGCAGGCTGCCTCCTCTTGTAGCTCGTCCATGGCAGCCCTCCTTCTCCTAGAGCTGTTCCCGGCAGGTTACCTCCTCCTGTAGCTCCTCCCTGGCAAGCTGCCTCGTCCTATAGCTGTACCCTGGCAGGCTGCCACCTCATATAGCTGTAGCCTGGCAGGCTGCCTCCTCCTGTAGCTCCTCCATGGCAGCCCTCCTTCTTCTAGAGATGTTCCCAGCAGGCTGCTTCCTCCTGTAGCATCTCACTGGCAGCCCTTCTTCTCCTAGAGCCATTCTCTGGCAGGCAGCCTCCTCCTGTAGCTCTTCCCCTTCCCACCTGTCCTCTCTGTGCAGACTTCAGAAGGGAGGAGTGTGCTGGACTGCAAAGAGGAGAGGTGACTAGTATTTGGTTTGTGCGCTGTCTAAAGTATTCTCCATTCTCGGTAGGAACAGTGACATTACGTGCCACACTGAGTCCAAATACTGATCTATAAATCAAGCTTCACATGGTGAGGCCTCAACCTTAGAAGGACTGACATGCTACCTGCCAAACAGCAAAAAATCAATTTCCAGTGAAAATCCCTGAAAATTTTAGGTTTTGGTGGACCTTTGCTTTAAAGATTGCTCCAGAGCAGTGAATCTTCATTTCCACACTGCCAGGAGCACAAACCATATTGTCCACCCGCTTCAGAAGGTTGTTGATATGATTCACTTCATTATCTCTGCAGTGTCCTGATGCTAAGTGATCTGCTCACCAGCTCCAATGACTCATGTCCCCTGATTAACGCTACAAAGGAAAATATATGTTTTATAGGTTGCCGTCCTACTTGATGACAAAACTAATTATCTTTCAAGATGAGAACATCTAAAAATATCTGCACTGTACAGTAATTAAACATCAAGCAGAACTCCGGCAAAGTTGCGAGTTAAAATGGGCACGAGCAGATGTGGAAAATGATGATGCTGAAGATGTTTACGTGTATGGAGGGGCAGTCAGCGGATGTTGATCATTTGCAACCTGTGGAGAAGTATAGATTTGAAAACATTACAAATGAAGTTGACTTGGATGCATGAGAATATCCAGGACATTCTCACCCTGTAGCTGATATAACTATAACTACGCCTTCCATGGCCAATCAGGGCAAGATGATCTGTCACCACCCTGTGACACTGTAACATGAGGACATCCCCTTTGCAGGGAGGTTGGCTACAAACATGAGAATGTTCTCTGGTCATTCTCATTTTTATGATTTGCTGATCTGAACCAAATCTGAAATGCTGAGATATCATTCTGTAAATTTTGATGCCTTTTAGGATGCCAGTCATGCCAGTGCACTGTGTTTTGGGCCAGGCCATCCTGTGCACCACTGCTCCCCCCAATATCACTTCCCCCTACCTGCCCCTAATGGTTGATTGAAAGTGCCAGGCTTCCCCTGTGTAATCGCCTCAGATCTCGTGCTCCAGCTGATAGGGCTAAGTTTGGCCCATGCCCTTGATCCTGGCTTTGCCTTTATACAGTGCACTATGGATGCCCCAAACTTAGACTGGCAGCGATGACACAGGGAAAGCCTGGCACTGTGAATCAGCCATGAGGGTGAAAGGCTGGGTGATGATACTGGGGGGAGCGATGGTGCACAGGATGGCACAGCCCCACTGACAATGGACTGGTATCCTACAATGCATCAAAATAAAAAGACAATTTATCTGGATTTCAGAGTTTGAAAGAGATTCTGATTCAGTGCACATCCCCTACGAGGCCAGAGGCTGACTTTAGGAGTGATTTGGGAGCTGACAGACCCCCTTTAATATCAAGATGGCTGCATGTTACAGAATAAGATGTCTACGCCCGCTGTCTGACATCACTTCCTGCTATTTAGCTATTGGCTGATGTTGCACCTCACTGACTTCCTGCTCTGCTCCCCCATATACGTCCACTACACATAATACTGTTAAAAAGAGGGAGCCCTCAGCTTCTTCTTAGATAATTCTGTGTTTTTCTGGTCGAAATGCGGCTAAAACAAGGCAGTAAAGTGACCAGTAGGCTATACCACTGAGCACCAGGACAATGGCCACCAAACCAATAACTGTGATAAAATAACCCTGGACACCAAGACACTCAGAAGACACCAAATAATCCAGGAACTGGAGCACTAAACCATTGAATACCAGTAAAGTGACTAGTAGGCTATTCCACTGAACACCAGGACGATGGCCACCAAACCAATACCTGTGATAGAATAACCCTGGACACCAGGACACTCAGAAGACACCACAGAATCCAGGAACTGGTGCAATAAACCATTCAATACCAGTAAAGTGACCAGTAGACTATACCACTGAACACCAGGATGATGTCCACAACATACAGTAGTGTCTGTAACAGAATATCCTCTGGACACCAGGAAACTTGGAAGACAGCCACATCTATGCCAGGAACAGGATCATTAAACACTGGGCACCAGGGCACAAGGTCAGCTCATGGGCAGGAGGACCCATATACAGTAACGAGCACAAGCTGCGGAGGCTGAGACATCTGCTCATGTCTGGTCTCCGGTGGCAGATGTCTTATAGAGCCTATGTCATAGCAGCACCATTGCTCTCACTTTGGAAGCTTCATTTGTTGTAAGTGTGGGTCAGATGTTAAGATTAATTTAGTTGCTAGTTTCCATGTTCTTGCTGTGTGCTGGGAAATCTCGAGAGACGTCTCATTAACCAAATCCCGAAAACAGGTTCAGTCTCAAGGACAGGATATTGTAAATCTCTTCCAGTAAAGATATAAAGATTCTTAAGATGGGATGAACCAGCAGGTTATTATCAGGAAGGAAGCTTTGCTTCCTAGTAATTGCCTGCTCATCAGTGGAGGAGACTTATTTGCATGCAGCAATTTCCTCCACAGTATGGGGAGCAGTGATCACTAATGCCATCTCTCGTCCCCTTACACAATCATTGTTGGTGCCTACACAAAGGATGCAATTACCTTTCGCTCATTCATCAGACAATCGGCAGCAGCTTTAGGGCTCATGCACATGAACATATTTTCCTACCGAGATCTGTTCCGTTTATTTTGCGGACCGTATGCGGAACCATTCATTCCAATGGGTCCGCAAAAAAAACGGAAGGTACTCCATGTGCATTCCATTTCCATATGTCCGTATGTCCGTTCCGCCAAAAAATAGAACATGTCCTGTTATTGTCCGCATTACGGACAAGAATAGGATTGTTCTATTAGGGGCTGGCTGTTCCGTTCCGCATAATACAGAATGCACATGGACGTACGTCTTCCGTATATTTTGTGGATCCATTTTTTGCAGACCATAAAATACATACAGTCGTGTGCATGAGCTCTTACGCTGCCAGATAATTGCTAACGAGCTCTCCTAGGAACACTTGTTAGCAATTATCTGTCACTCCCACAAAAATTTTTATTCCCTGATCTGTTATTTTTCGCCCTATAAGACGCACCTAGGTTTTACAGGAGGACAATAAGGAAAAAACCATTGTTCATCAGATCTCAGCTCACAGCCCCAATCAGACCCGCAATGTGAATAACCCCAATCAGACCTCAGATAAGAGCCCCATGCCTCTCATCAGCTCCCATGTGTCTCATATCAGCCCCCATGCCTCTTATATCAGCCCCCATGCATCTTATATCAGCCTCCATGCCTCCAATATCAGCCCCCATGCCTCCAATATCAGCCTCCATGCCTCCAATATCAGCCTCCATGCCTCTTATATCAGCCCCCATGCATCTTATATCAGCCTCCATGCCTCCTATATCAGCCCACAGCCACAGAGCATGTAAAAGAAACAAACCACTTACCTCTCCTGCTCCAGGACGCCGCCGCTCTTCACCGCCTGCACTCTTCATCCTCCTGCTGTCGGCTGTGCTATGAACTGGCGCGCACAGCGTGAGGTCACAGAGCGCCCTCACGCTGTGCGCAGCCACTGCACAGCCAAGCAGAGGACCAGGAAGTGGTGAGTACAGATCCTTCATCGCTTCCTGGTCCTCCGGTGCTAATGAGTGCTTCCATAATGGAAGTGCTCATTAGCATTCACCCCATAAGACGCAGAGACATTTTCCCCCTAGTTTGGGGGGGGGGAAAATGCGTCTTATATGACGAAAAATACGGTAATCTTCATACCAGTGACTGTGTTTGTGTCACGAGTGGGCTTGCGTCTGGTATCAGATGTTCTGCGCGGCTTTCAAAAGTGACATAATTTGACATGCTTTTCCCTTGGTTTGGTTGCTGTTTACCACACCTCTTCCCCTCAGCTGTTGCCGCTGTGGTAATTATCTTTCTCCTATTTATCCCTTCCTCTCCCAGTATCCCTTGTGGTTTATACTTTCTGCCTACTTAGTAGTGTGTGGTGTGGATCTCGGCTGAGATCCAGTTGCTGCGATATCTGCTTAAAGATAAGTGACATTTTCCCTTTTGGAGTCTCCTGTTCGTCCTTACTCTTGGAGGAACGGGTTTACTCTGTCTTGTGTCACTAGCTGCAGGGTTTTCTAGGGTGCATTTATTATTAGGTTCCTGTATATGAACTCTGCTACCACCCAGGCTTGTTCATACTGGTAGTCAGTCAGGGCCTAGTTTCAGGGTTCCCTGCAGGAGGTGACCGTTTCCCTGGTTGTGGTCTGTTCCCTTCCCTCGTACGCTCGGTGTGGCTATTCCCTTTACACCAGAGCGTGACAGTTTGTGAGTTATCCCCTCCCTTCTGATCCTCAGCCGTGTCATGTGACCAGCACTCTGATCTCCAACTGACACAGGACAGGAAGTCAGTTACTTCTCTATTCATTCCTATGAGACCGACATTCAGGCCCCCATAGGAATACATAGAGAAACTGGTTTCCTGTCCACACATAAGATCCCATTTCTCTTTAACCCCTTCACGCCCAGCGCCGTACATGTACGGCACAACGGGACGTGACTTAACGCCCAGCGCCGTACATGTACGGCGCGCTGATCGGGCGGGTGCAGGAGCTGCGCCCGCCCGATCAGCGGCGGGGGTCCGGCAGTGCCCAGGTCCTGGACCCCTGGGGAATGCGCCAGCATCGGTGAAAACACCGATGCCGGCGCATTAACCCTTCATGTGCCGCGGTCAGCGCTGACCGCGGCACATGAGGTGTGCCGCATGTTCAGGATGCCGAGCGGGGGGGGCCATCGGGTCCCCGCGCTGCTGTGACGGGGACCCGATGGCTTGGATGGCAGCCCGATGCCTTCCTTAGGCATCGTGGCTGCTATCCCTGCGAGCCTGTGCGATCCAGCCCCCTGGATCGCACAGGAAGCAGGCTGTAAGTGTATTACTGTGAGTAATACACTTACAGCCAATGCATTACAA
>ONZH01015428.1:0-83061 GCA_900303285.1 Rhinella marina | reverse complement strand
CTTGTCGTCTTTGCCTAACGCTGACCCAAAAAACGCAATTTTTTAGAGGGCCAACTGGCACTCTTTTACCACAATTTTTCTGGAGGGCCCCCTACAGGCCCTCTCTTCAAACAATTTTTCCGGAGGTCCACCTACAGGCCCCCTCTCTAAACAATTTTTCTGCAGTGTCAACTACGGACAGTGTAAAACAATGTTTTAGGAGCGTCAAACAGACAGTCCAAAACAATTTTTCAGGAGGCGCAAGTACCGACATTTAAAAAAAAAAAAAAATTTTTTTTGCTGAGGGTCGACTTTATGTACTCCGAAAAGAAAAAAATTTTTGGAGGCTCAACAAAAGCCATTTCACTGCATTCTCAGTCAAACAAAGTCATTGGTGGTGTAACCGCCATGCTGTGTCAGGCTAAATTTTTGGGTGCTTCACCAGCTACCGCATACTAACTCAGTCACTCTGTTGTCACCGCCGCCATACAGGGCCACAAAAATGTTTGTGGTTCGCCTGCTCCCGCAGTGTCACTCGCTCACTCTGTTGTCACCGCCATGCTGCGTCAGGCTAAATTTTTGGGTGGCTCACCTGCTACCTCATCTAACTTGGTCACTTGTTGGTGTCACCGCCAATCTTTGTCAGGCTTATGCCTACATCGTGTGGCTGGGGATAGGAGAGCAGTGCCGGCATGGGTGATGGCCCTTCATTGCACCTAGTTGGGTGCTTCCCTAACGTGATGGGCATGTGCCTCGCCTTTCTTGGTCTGGGTGAGCACAATTGCCATGAGGGTAACCACCAGGCTGTTGCAGGAGAATTTGGGGTAATGGTGGGATTAGGCAGCCTCAGAGGCATCCATGCATGCTGCCCCTGCTGTTTCCTGTCCATTTCCGTGGTGTTTCCATCATTTTCTGATGTTTCCAGGTTTTCACCCAGCCTTCCCTAGGCAGAGCCTTGGTCCCCTGCAAAAATGCTCGAGTCTCCCATTGACTTCAATGGCGTTCGTTATTCGAAACGATCACCTGAGCATCGGGAAAAGTTTGTCTCGAATAACGAGCACCCAAGCATTTTAGTGCTCGCTCATCTCGAACTACATTGTCTCCTCTTGCAGCAAGATGTCTGCGCCGAATGATCCAGACAGTGTGTGCAAGTCTGCAGACTTGACGAAAGCCCTCAGCTCGATAAGCTCTCCTCCCCTGGGGGGTTAATTATTGTGACTTGTATGTTCGCTATGGAAGGTGGTTTGGTTTTTTTAAAATCACCATTAGGTGGTGGGAATCCTATACTAGAGTTGAGCAAATCGAAGCTGACGAAGTGGCATTCGTTACGAATTTCATGGTAAATTCGATTCGCAACGAAAGCAAATTTCTTGGCGATTTAGTAGTAACAAATTTTTTTTTTTTCCCCCCTCCCTAAAATGGACGCAAGCACATGGCATGACATGGGGAAAGGCTCTCTGGGACAAAAGTAAACACCCACAATGCGATCACATGCAGACATGTAGCCAATCAGCAGCCAGCCAGGTCCTGTGATGTCACAGCCCTATAAATAGCTCTGCACCGCTGGAATTCGCCATTTGCCCTGAGATTTAGAGCAGGGACAGATGTGAGCTGCGTTAGGGCAAGTGATAGGAAAACGTTTCAAAATACAAGAAAAGAGATCAGGGATAGATAACCTGAATTGCAGGGATAGGAGAGGGGCGATTTGTGGACAGAAAATCAGGCAATCGCTGACCGCTATCCATATACACTGCAGCAGCAGTGAGTGGGCATAGGGGTTAGCCTCTTGTACAGCACTACACTGCCTTCTGAAGGCTGTTTTGGGGTGCTTTATGCAAAGAAGCACCACTAGTGTCACTCTTTTGCAGTGCAGTGAAAGAGGGTCAGAGCCTTGTTTAGGGGTACATTTAAAAATAAATAAAAAATAAAAGTGAATCTGAGTTCGTGGGATTGTTGGTGTTAGTTTTAAATAAGTATTTGTGGCCTCATTTGCCATCAAAGCAGAAAAGCTTGACATTGTTGTAAGCTAGTCAGTGAATATCATTAAAAAAAAAAAAAAATCTCAGTTTATGGGGTGGTTAGTTTCAAATAAGTATTTTAGGCCTCATTCGCCATCCAAGCAGAAAAGCGTGATATTGCTGTAAGGTAGTCAGTGAATATCATTTAAAAAAAAAATAGTGAATCTAAGTTTGTGGGGTTGTTAGTGTCAATTGTCATATAGTGTGTAGTTCTGTGCAGTAACCCATTGTACTGCAGTTCAGCAACCCATTGTTAACCCACTCTGGGGTGACTGTATTTCTCAAATAGTAGGAATTAGACCTATCGGTAATTTGGTTTCCAGGAGTCAGACATGACAGCACCACATGGAGGATGTCCCCCCGCCCACTATTGGGACAGGAACACAGTGAGGTTAAAAGCTCCCCCCCCAAAACCCACCAGTGTTTTCAAATCACCACACTATAATGGATGCCATAACAAATTAAATAACCTTACAACTTTAGGTAAAGAAATGAAAAGGAAGGGAAATACGGGTGCTGTCATGTCGGACTCCTGGAAACCAAATTACCGGTAGGTCTAATTCCTACTTTCCAGGACGTCCTCCATGACAGCACCACATGGAGTAATACCAAATTAATAATTTTAGGGAGGGACCACGGCTTGGAGAACTTTCCGTCCAAACCTCTGGTCTTGTATCCCTGCAACATCTAAGTATGAACATTTGACCACGTAGCGGCCTTAAATATTTGGTCAATAGAGGCTTCGCCAAACTCTGCCCAAGAGGTAGAAATTGCACGGGTAGAGTGAGCTTTAATGTTTTGAGGACATGGTGACCCCTGGGATTGATAGGCAGTAGCAATGGCGGACTTAATCCATCTAGCCAATGTAGGCTTTGAGGGTTTCTTCCCCTTGTTCCTACCTGCAAACTGAATGAATAGATTCTTATCTATCCTAAAGGAACTGGAAATATCTAGATGGGAAATAATGGCCCATCTAACATCCAGTTTATGGAAATCTTTTTTTATTTTTTGGGGAGTCACAAAAGGTAGGTAAAACTATTTCCTGTTCTCGATGGAATTTTGATACCACTTTAGGCATGAAGGTAGGATCTAATTTAAGAATCACTCTATCGTCTAGGATCTTAAGATGGGGTTCTCTCATCGTCAGAGCCTATAATTCTCCTAACCTACGTGCTGAGGTAATTGCCACCAAGAAAATAGTTTTCTGCGACAGGAGACTAAGGAAACTATCCTGTAAGGGCTCAAAGGGTTCTTTCATGAGACCATTTAGGACTGTAGTTAGGTCCCAAGGGAGTACTGTGGACTTTAGCGTAGGTCTGATCCTGGATGTCGCTTTTATGAATCTGTTAACCCATCTGTTTTCTGCTAGAGGATAGTCTAAAAACCAGCTTAAGGTAGAAATTTGAACTTTGAGTGCTTGGCCTAAGCCCCCTATCAAACCCTTCTTGAAGAAAGTCCAGGATAACTGGTATTTCAGGACTTAAAGGATCATGACCTTTCAAGGATGTCCAAGAACAAAATTTTTTCCAGACCTTGTTGTAAATGGCCGAGGTGACTGGTTTGTGGCTTTCCTGTAGTGTAGCTATTACTTTATCGGACAAACCCCTATTCTTCAAGAGGGACGCTTCAGAAACCAAACCGTCAATCTTAGTCTGTCCAGGTTTTGATTCCAAATCAGGCCCTGGGATAGTAAGTCCGGTCTGAGAGGAAGTGTTAGCAAGTCCTTGGAGGCTAAGGAGGTTAGAACCGGAAACCAGGCTTGTTTTGGCCAATACGGGGTTATTAGGATTACTGAGGTTGATTCTGACCTGATCTTTCTGAGAACAGCTGGAATTAATGGAAATTGAGGAAACGCGTAGGAAAACTTCATGTTCCAGGGATGAGACACAGCATCCACCCCTGCTGGCTGATCTAAGGGGTTTAGAGAGAAGAAAGAGTCCACCTGTGCATTTTTCCTGGTGGAAAAGAGGTCTATCTCTGGAAGACCCCATTTCTCTACTAGCTCCCTGAACACTTGTTTGTTCAGGGTCCATTCGTTTGGATCCAGGGTGTGTCTGCTCAGGAAGTCTGCGGAACGATTTTCCGACCCCTTTAGATGAATTGCTGTTATCGATAAGACATTCTGTTCTGCCCAAGAGAAGATGCTGTGAGCTAGATTCTGAAGATGAGAATATTTTGTTCCTCCTTGATGTTTGAGGAAGGCCACTGTCGTCATGTTGTCCAAGAACTCTTTTATATGTCTGCCTTGTAGGAGATGACGACCTTGTAGCAGTGCTTCCCAAACTGCTCGAAGTTCCCGGAAGTTCGAGGACATTTGACTTACCGTATTTTTCGCTTTATAAGACGCAACCCCAGATTTTAGAGTAGGAAAATGAGAAAAAAATATTTTTCATCAGACCTCATATCTGACCTCCCATAAATTTCAGGACATCACATCAGGCCCCCATCAGACCTCAGATCATCCCATTGTGCCCCCATCAGACCTCAGATCATCCCATTGTGCCCCCATCAGACCTCAGAACAGCCCATTGTGCCCCCATCAGACCTCAAACCAGCCCACTGTGCCCCCATCAGACCTCAGATCAGTCCACAGTGCCCCCATGAGACTACTCTGTGCCCCCATCAGACCTCAGATCAGTCCACAGTGCCCCCATGAGACTACTGTGCCCCCATCAGACCTCAGACCAGCCCACAGTGCCCCCATGAGACCACTCTGTGCCCCCATCAGACCTCAGATCAGCCCAGCGTGCCCCATAACAATAAAATAAAAAACTTCACTTACCTGTCCTGCGCCGCAGCTCCGCTCCGGGCCCGGCGCTCCTTAGGCTTCATGGCCCGGCGCTGCACTAGCTGTACGCGTTCAGGACAGTGCAGTGCTGGGCCTGGAAGCCTGAGGAGCCGCGGCGCAGGACAGGTAAGTGAAGTTTTTTATTTTATTGTTATGGGGCATGCTGGGCTGATCTGAGGTCTGATGGGGGGGTGGAAGCGCTCACTTGTATTCGTTTGATAAGACGCACTGCAATTTTCCCCCTACTTTTGGGGGAAAAAAGTGCGTCTTATAAAGCAAAAAATACGGTATTTCCTGACTCCAGGTCCCTTGGAAGTAGAAGTCTCCCACTTTGGCTCCCCAACCTTTTTGGCTGGCATCTGATGTTAGGATCACATAAGGGCATGGAGACTAGGGAACCCCCTGTATCAGGTTGTTTTCCACCAACTACCACTGCAAGGAATTTCGGGCACTTCCTGTGATCGCTATTTTCCGATTCAGGGATAGCTGATTTCCGTCCCGTGATGAGAGGATCATCTTCTGGAGAGGTCTTGCATGGTGTTGACTCCAGGGAACCGTCCTGATACAGGCCGTCATCAGGCCTAGGATACTCATCGCTTCTCTTATGGTACAGCAGGTTTTCTTTTGAAATAATGAAACCCTCATCATTAAATTTTGCAACCTGTTTTCCGGAAGAAAGGACATCTGTAACCGTGAGTCCAGGACCGTCCCCAAGAAGATTTTCCTGGTATCGGGATTTAGAACGGATTTTTTTAGGTTTATAATCCAGCCCAGGTCCCGAAGGTTGATCACTATCCGCGTGTGGTCGAGTAAGGCCTCTTTCACACTAGCGGCAGCACGGATCCGGCACCTAAAGGGTGCCAACGGATCCGTGCTGCCGCTGATACATGTGTGGAGCCGGAGCAGCGCTCCGGCCCCACACATGTTGACACAGACATTAGGACAGAAATACATACAAACATACATACAGATACAGATATACATATACATACACATACATACTTACATACTCCAGCCAGGGACCAAGACGGCTCCTGCGCGCAGTGATGACTATTCCCCACAGCGCCCTCTGCTGGGCGCAATGGGGAAACGTCATAGCTGCGCGCAGGAGGTGCGTGAAGACATGCTGCCGGCGTCCCTGCCTGGAGTATATGTGTATGTGTGTGTGTATGTATGTATGTCTTTCTGTATTTCTGTGTAGCCGGATCCGGAATGACACCCCCCCCCCCCCCCAACCATCACACCAAACTGATCCGTCCCCATTGACTTGCGTTGGGGATCATTCCGGATCCGTCGAAGACATTGGAATTGATAGTGACGAGTTCTGCCTTTTGCCTTTTATTGCGAATCTCAAATATTTTTGAAAGTCCGGGTGAATGAGCACATGGTAATATGCATCTTTGAGATCCAAGGTGCACATGACCGCTCCCTGAGGGATTAGAGGAATGGTGGACCTGATGGACTGAATCTTCGATATTTTATAAATTTGTTTAGATGTTTCAGATTTATTATGGTCCTGTAAGAACCATCCGGTTTTCTCACCAGGAAGAGTCTTGAATAGTATCCCTCGTTTTCCTGACATTTTGGGACCTGAGTCACTGCACCTAGATTTATTAATTTTTGGACGTCTGCTAACAAATTTGCTTGAGTTATATTTCCTCCGTAACCGGTGAGCAGAAATTTTCGTGGAGGACATGACAGAAACTCTATTTTGCAGCCTGATTGAATTGAATTTATAGCCCAGGGATTTGAGTTATCCTGAGCCATGTTTGTTCTGGGAGTTAGCGTTGAGCAGAACCCCCCCCCCCCTTCCCTTCCCTTTTCCCCTTTTTGGGTCCAAGACCATCTTCCTGATTTTCCCTTATTCTTAAATGTTTGGCCTTTTTGATGGAATTTTTTACGAAAAAACTGGGATTTTTTAGGTTTATCTTCAGGGAAGCCCCTCTTTGTGTCTAAAAAAGGCTTTTTCTAAAATTTGATCTAATACTGGGCCAAACACATAAGAACCCGAGAAAGGGGTGGCACATAATTTGTTTTTTGAGGCAAGATCTCCTGACCAGTTTTTCAACCTTTAAGCCCTTCTTGCTGTGTTTGAGAGGGCTCCGTTCTTTGCCGCAAACCTTACGGATTCTGCTGATGAGTCGGCAATGAAGGCAGTAGCCATTTTTAGAAGAGGGATAGACTCCAGAATGTCTTCCCTTGGGGTCCCTATTTTTAGATTGTTTTCCAATTGGGATAACCACATAAGCATTGATCTAGCAACAGATGTTGCAGCAATATTAGTGCTCACCAAGGCCCCCGATGACTCCCAGGCTTTTCTTAGGAGACCATCTGCTTTTCGATCCATAGGATCTTTCAACTGTGATGAATGGGATAGCAGTTTTCTTAGCCACTCTCGCTACCAGAATATCAATTTTAGGAATGTCTTCCCATAATTTGGTTTCCTGTTTATCAAAGGCAAGACGCATTTTTGAATTCTTTGGGAATGAATAACTTCTTTTCGGCTTCTTCCCACTCGTCTTTGATCATTTCTTTTAGATTTGCATTAATCGGGAATATTTTCCTCCTTTTTTTTTTTTTTTTTTTTTTTTTTTTTGCCCTCAAACCTGCAAACATTTCATCCTGGACAGATATTTTCTGCTGGTCTTCCTCAACATTCATAGTTTCACGGACGGCTGATAATAGAGAATCCAGATCTTCCAAGGAGAAGCAGTATTTCCGCTGCTCGTCACAGGATGTGGAAGGGACAAAATCATCGTTTTCCAATTCCTCATCTTCATCTGACAGATCCATAGTCAGATTCTAAGACTTCTGTAGGTCTTTTGGCTTTAGGAGCGTTACATAAAGAAGAGGCCAGCACCATGGAAGAAACTGAGGCTTTAACCTCCTCCCTAATTATGGATCTTAGATCCGATAGAAGCGATGGTTGCTCCTCTTTAAGTAACTTAGAGATGCAGTCAGAACATAGTGTTTTTTTTTTTTTTTTTTTAATAATTATCCTGCAACTGCTTATTGCAGGTTGCACATCTTCTGGGCTTCTTTTTGGGTTCCACCTTATGAGTAGCCTCTTTTTCCCCCTAGGGAAACATAACCCCCATTTAGAATATGTTGTAACAAACATTACAGAAGGGGTCTAGGCTAGCCTACTCACATGACCCAGAACAGGAGGTTCCGGGGATTGCTCCTTGTGCAGTGAGGAATCCATGTTAGGAATCTCACTGCATCCCACCGTGGTTTAAATACACTTGGCACTTACCCCTCCTGCAGTTATACAGCTCCTCCTCTTCCTCCGGGACTCATCCTAAGAGAGTCTACCGGAGAGGATGCGAGGCTGGATAGCCAGGCCTCCAGCATCCTCTGCCATGCAGGATGCGATGGGGGCCGCCATCTTGGAGTCGGGAACTTCCTCCGGCTCCTATGTCTGAAGACAGCCTGGGCGCCGCCATCTTGTTTCTGGCGTAGGCGGCAGTGACGTCATCCACCCACGCGGCCGGACCAGAGCCGCGTGGGGATCCAGACGCCAAGGAGGAGCTGCTGCCCAGAGCCCCACCGGGGTTGTGGCTACAAACCTCCCCCCCCCTTGCAGACTCCACCAGGACCATGTGGCCACCAGGTAAAGAGCGCCGCTTGGGGGAGGAACGCTAAGGGACCCCCACTTAGGAGGTTTTAGCCTGGTGACCTCCGGGGTGGAAGGAGGAGTAACGGGACCCCCGATCCAGACCCCAGCCAGTATAGTCCAGACAGAGAACCTCTCTGCACCCATCCATTATTCGGACAGGAAAACACGGGGGGGGGGACTTTTAACCTCTGTGTTCCTGTCCCAATAGTGGGCGGGGGGACATCCTCCATGTGGTGCTGTCATGGAGGACATCCTGGAAAAATAGTTAGGTTGTTGTGCAAGGCAGTGAGCAAAGTAAATTTTTTTTGGGTGGATTTTTAATTTCCTTTTATTTTAAATTTGTAATCAATCAGTATGTCAGACAGAGAGGTGACAGGCCCTTCACAGGGGAGGGGCAGTGGCACAAATGTTTCTGGAATAGGCACAGGTCGCAGCAGAGGAAGGGGACGTGGCATTAGGGGTCACTTGGCAAGGCCAGAGCTACCGGTGTCATCTAGCGGTCGTGTGTTGACCACCAAATCAGCGGTTCTTAAATGGTTGACTCGGTCATCCACTTCCTCCTAGATGACATCGGACACCCCCAGCCAAGAGTCGGTGGGTTTGTCAGATACAACCCTTAGTTGGCATGGGCCTGGAGCACCTCCACTGCCCTCACCTGTCCTCAACCTGCCTCTGTCCTTTTCGGTTCCCTCAGCCAGAGAAGTACTATAGCCAAAAGGTGGGGCAGAAATCCGCTCCTTCCAGTAGGCGGTCAAGTACTGATGAGAGTGTAGTGGGAGGTGATGTTGAGAGCGGTCAGGCTTTGTATACCGAGACAGTTGAGGAGGACATTAGCGACGTGCAAACTGTAGATGATGATGTAGCCGATCGCACTTGGGAGCCGGGTGAAGCAAGGGCTTCATCATCATTATCGTCATCTGCAGACGAGGCTGAAAGCTTGCGTGTGAGGCAGCGGTGCAGCCAGCAAGTCGGTAGTGTGGGTGGGAGTCAGCGTAGTGGCAGCAGTGCGAGGTCGGGAGCCAAAGGGGCACGGGGTAGACCTCACTCTTCGCAGGTGCTTTCCGGCCTTGAAAAGAGCGGCTCAGCCAGGCAGTGGAGGTACTACTCCGTCAGTGTGGAGTGTTGGTGGTAAAATCGCCTACTCGGTGGTGTGGAAGTTTTTGTTAAGACGCCTGAGAAGGTGAACATGGCTATATGTAGAATCTGTTGACAGAAAGTGAAGCGTGGCCAGGGTGCTAATGTTGGCACCACGGCCCTGCGCCAACATATGCAGCGTCACCACAAAGTGGCACGCATCCCATTTCAGGCAGTCAAGGCTCCAGCACCTCTGCCGAAGGGAGCTGTCTCTCATCTACCACTACAGATGCTCCTGCTCCTCCTCCTCTTATTCCTCGCAACTCATTACGGCAGCAGTTGTTCACCGAGGCGATTGCAAAGAGACAGCAGTACGCGTCCAGCCATCCTACAGCGCAGAAGCTGACCGTGCTCCTGTCCAAGTTGCTCGTGCTGCAGTCCCTCCCTTTTCAACTGGTGGACTCTGCACAGTTCAGAGAACTGATGGCTTGTGCCGAGCCGAGGTGGAGAGTCCCAAGCCGTCATTTATTTGCCAAAAAGTCAGTCCCAGCCCTGCACAAATATGTAGAAGAAAAGGTGTCCCAGTCCTTGAGCCTGTCAGTGTCTGCCAAAGTGCACGGCAGCGCTGACGTGTGGAGTTGTAACTGTGGTCAAGGCCAGTACATGTCCTTTACGGCCCACTGGGTCAATGTGCTTCCTGCCCACACGAGCAACTTGGACAGGTGACGCCACTTTCTCTTCCTCGTTGTCAAACTGCTGATCCTGCGCTAATGTCCGGCTCCTTCTCCACCACCTCAGCCTCCACTGCAGGGCCAAGTCATAGTGCTCCTCCAGCGTACCACATGTGCAGGGCACGGCGGTGTCACGCAGTTCTACGCCTGGTTTGCCTGGGCGAACGAAGTCACACAGAGGAGGTACTGCTCCGCATCATGCAAGAAGAAATCGATTGCTGGCTTTCTCCGCGACAACTAAAAATCGGAACCATGGTGACAGACAACGGCAAGAACATGGTGTCCGCGCTGCGCCAAGGAGGGCTGAGCCATGCGCCCCGCATGGCGCACATATTTAATCTAGTTGTCAAATGTTTCCTCAAGTCTTATACCCAACTGCAAAACATTCTAAAAATGGCCAGGAAACTTTGCATGCACTTCAGCCATTCCTACAGCGCCAAGCACACCCTCCTTGAGCTGCAGCGGCAGAATGGCGTCCCCCAACATAGGCTGATATGTGATGTTTCCACCCATTGGAATTCTACCCTCCATATGTTGGACCGACTGTACGAACAGAGAGGCCATAAACGATTTCTTAATGATCCAAGCGGACAGGACTACTCCCCTGTGTAATTTTGGTGTCAGCCAGTGGCAGCTCATCCGTGACACCTGCCGCTTGCTCAGGCCCTTTGAGGAGGCCACGTTATTTGTCAGTCACCAGGACTATGGTATGAACTATTCCACCATGACCAGCAGTCATTCCACTGCTTCATGTCCTGGAACAGATGCTGCAAAATCTGTCTGGTCAGGGGACTGGAGACTTGGAGACTGCATCTCACGGCCATATGACTCTGGTGGGGGCTGAACTGGAGGAGGAGGACATTGGAGCACAAGCATTTAGTGTTTTTTCTGCCCAGGTGACAGAAGAGGAGGAGCAGGAGCAGCCAGAGGAGGTAGAGGGAGATGAAGAAGATGAGGCAGATGACCCAGAGACACCATGGCAGTATACAGTGGAGTTGGAGGCAGGGAGTCCCTCTGAGTCACTTGCGCAAATGGCCCGATGCATGCTCACTTGCTTACGTAGTGACAGCCGAATAGTCACCATCCGGCAGAGGGATGACTTCTGGCTCTCCACCCTCTTGGACCCTCGCTACCGGTCTAAAATGGGGGCTTTTTTTTCACCTGCTGAGAGGGAGGACAAACTGAAGTACTATAGAGACATCCTATGTAGTCAGTTGGCTGCTGCCTATATGCGTCGTCGTCCATCCTCTTGCAGGTCTGACCGGGGGGGTCCCTCAGCGCTCACATACCACTGCCACGGCTGCTGTGGGGGGTAGGAGCAGTACCAGCTCCATCAGCAGCAACTTGAGTCTGGAGTCGCTGATGAGCAGCTTTCTTCACCCGCCAAGTGCGGAAAGTACTCACCAGCGGGTAGACCAGGAGCAGACCCTGAACCAGCAGGTGGTGGCCTATTTGGACAGCACCCTGTCACCCCACATTGAAGATCCGCCGCTGGACTACTGGGCAGCCAAACTGGATTTGTGGCCGCAACTGGCCGAGTTTGCACTGGAGAAGCTGTCCTGCCCGGCTAGTAGTGTGGCATCAGAGCGGGTGTTCAGTGCAGCGGGGGCCATAGTTACCCCAAGGAGAACTCGCCTGTCCTTCCAAAATGTGGAAAGACTCTCCTTTGTCAAGATGAATCAGGCGTGGATCAGCCAGGATTTTCATCCACCAACGCCTGATGCATCTGATTAGATCAGCCATGATGCGTCACCAAAACCTTGACAAATGAGACTGTATTCTTCAGGCTACCTGCCTCAGCCACTCTTATGATGCTGCCACCCACCTGATGCCACACATCTACCAGCTGCTCCTACTACCCAGCATCTTTACCAGTGACTGGTATCGCCACCCACCTCTCCACTCTGTCACTGACCCAATATGTAGCCTTCTGATGCTGCTGCCACCTCAACAATCGGGTCTCCTCATGCTGCTACTGCTGTCACCTCCAGGCTATTTCACCATGCCACTCTGTGGCCTACTCATGCTGCTGTCGCCGCCTCCAAACTCTGTGTCCTAGCTGCCGCTACCTCCAAATTATGTAATTGTGCCACTCTACGGTATGCTGCTGTTGCCTCCACACGGTGTGTCCTAGCTGCCGCTAGGTCCAAATTATGTACTTGTGCCACTCTCTGGGATGCTGTTGCTGCTACCGCCTCCACACGCTGTCTCCTAGCTGCCGCTGCATCCAAATTAAGTACTTGTGCCACACTGTGGCCTACTCATGCTGCTGCCACTTCCAGGGTCTCTTTGTGCCCCTCTTTGGCCTACTCATGCTGCTGCCACTTCCAGGGTCTGTCATTGTGCCACCGTCGCCTGATGGTGCTGCTGCCACCGCCTCCACACGCTGTCTCCCAGCTGCCGCTACGTCCAAACTATGTAATTGTGCCACACTGCGGCCTACTCATGCTGCGTCCCAGCTGCCGCCTCCACACGCTGTCTCCCAGCTGCCGCTACGTCCAAACTATGTGATTGTGCCACACTGTGGCCTACTCATGCTGTGTCCCAGCTGCCGCCTCCACACGCGGTCTCCCAGCTGCCGCTACCTCCAAACTATGTCATTGTGCCACTCTACGGTATGCTGCTGCTGCCTCCACACGGTGTGTCCCAGCTGCCGCTACGTCCAAAGTATGTAATTGTGCAACTCTACAGTATGTTGCATTTAAATTTTTTGGACTGCTGCTGCCTCTCCCAGGGTATGTCACTGTGCCATTCTTTCTCTTTAAAATTAGTACGACTCCTGCTGCCTCTTCAACTCTGTTGCCTTGAAATGTATTTGACTGCTGCCTCTTGCAGCTGCTGTTAAGGTGCCACTCTGTGGCCTAGCAAATGTATTTGACTGCTGCATCTTGCAGCTGCTGTTAAGGTGGCACTCTGTGGCCTAGCAAATGTATTCGACTGCTGCCTCTTGCAACTGCTGTTACGGTGCCACTCTGTGGCTTGAAATTTGTCCGACTGCTGCTGCCTCTTGCAGCTGCTGTTGCGGTGCCACTCTGTGGCCTCAAAATTGATTCAAATTTTTTGGACCTTCTGCTCGGCAGTATGTCAGTCGTAAATTTTTTGTACGCTCTGTAGTCCCATTCCATTATTCATAGCTCAAGTATACAGGAAACAGAGCTAACTGTATTTGATGATGATGTAGCCGATTGCATTTGGGAGCCGGGTGAAGCAAGGGCTTCATCATCATTATAGTCATCTGCAGACGAGACTGACAGCTTGCGCGTGAGGCAGCGGTGCAGCCAGCAAGTCGGTAGTGTGGGTGGGATTCAGCATAGTGGCAGCAGTGCGAGGTCAGGAACAAAACAGGCTTCATGGTCATTATCGTCATCTGCACACAAAGATTCGACTGCTGAAAGCTCAAGTATACAGGAAACCCTGTTTGTTTTGAACACTCAAATTTTTAAAAGTAAACGATTCCGGCCCCCGGGACCCTCAGCGATGAGCATGGGGGAGGCGAGAGGCAGGGGCTCCCACAGGTGGTAGCTCAGCTCCCTGCAGACCGCCAGCTCGATCTCCAGATAGAACTTCTCAGTGCACTGTGTCAACACTGCAATTTTGCAAACGTCAAGGCCAAGCTGTAGCCTGCACTGCACCTCCTCTGCCTTATGTTCCCTGGCATAACCAGCCCCGATACCGATGAGAACATATACTACAGTTGATCTTAACCAAAAGGCCGAGAATTCTTTTTTACGGTCTGCTCTTCGGGGTATGTCACCGTGCCACTCTCCGGCCTGATGCTGCTGCCGGCGCCGCCAACTACACACACCGTCTCCTAGCTGCCGCTACTTCCAAATTATGTAATTGTGCCACTCTGTGGCCTACTGTCCTGATTCAGCGCAAAGCGCCATTATACTCGCCTTGGGTCCCAAGCCGTTGCCCCCGGCAATCTCCACAGCAGCCCTCATGTCGATCCCAGCAGTGAGAGCGTGTCTGCCTGCACCGACATTTCCGGCTCTCTGGCGGCCTCCAGTGGTCAGAATGCAGGTTGCACACTGCAACTCCCTCTGGTGTCCAGTCAATAGCATTACAGGTAATTGCTGGAACTTCCCCCAGAGGTCACATGACATGATCTAATGGGATGGCCTATATAAGCCTCTTTCTGAGCACCAACTGGTGCCAGAGTATCAGGTCCATTCCAAGTACTCTAGTGTTTTGTCCTCATCTGCCTTGACTCCTGTGTATCCTGACTTCGGCTAGATTCTGCACTACTTGCCTTGCACCTATCCCAGCTAACCGCTTCCCGGTAAGGTTAAGCGACCTGCAAGCCCTCGGCAGCCAAATCCATCCTGCCTTGCAGCGGGCTCTGGTGAAGACCGGGGGGCTTGTTAGTCTCCACACGCTGGTACTTTTAAGTACTACCGGAAGCTGGCGAAGAGGAGCTATATCAAACCTGCAAAGTTTGTTACTGCAGCGACACCTACTCATGCTGCTGTTGCCTCCTCCACGTGCTGTCTCATAGCTGCCGCTAGCTCCAAATTATGTAATTGTGCCACTCTGTGGCCTCCAAATTCTATGACTGCTGCTGCAACTTCCACACTCTGTCATTGTGCCACTGTGTGGCCTCATAATGCTACTGCCACTGCCTCCTTTACACTGTCATCATGACACTGTCAGACCTTCTAGATTCTCAGGCAGGTCAGTTTGACAGTGGTTGACACTTGTTCCACGTCAGTTCCTCTTGCGCAAACATTAGTTGTTATGAGAACTTTCTCCTCCCTATCTCTGTCTTCGTACCACCCTGGCCTCTAAATTCTACTCCTGCTGCAACTTCCACACTCTGTCATTGTGACACTCTGTGGCCTCCAGATTTTACGACTACTGCTGCCACTGCCTCCTATATACTGTCGTTGTTCCGCTCTGTGGTCTCCTGATGCTACAGCTGCTGACACTGCTGTCTTTTCATTTGGTCTGTATATGACTGATAAATTCATCTGATGAAGCAGCGCAGTGGACTGTAAAATTGTGTACATGTCCCAAAAACCATCCACCTCCACTACAATTGTGTCCACTCCTTCTGATATTCAGGAAGATTTGGATGAAGGGGAATTAATCTAGGAATCCGATTTCAGATTCCTTGGAAGACGAGACTAGTTGTCCTCTTTGTTCCATTGAGGAAACAGACACTCTCCTTAAAATGATAAGGGCAACGTTAAATTTGGAGGCATCAAAACAGCCGAAGTCTATACAGGACGTAATGTTTAAAGGCTTAGGAGAAAAAAAAGTGTTTCCTCTCCATGCAAATATTACTAAGCTCATAAAAAAAGAATGGGCAGATCCAGAGAAAAAAACGGGGGGGGTCGCTAGGATTTTTAAAAGGAAATATCCTTTTACAGAAGAGGATACCACTCTTTGGGACAAATGACCCAAGGTTGACACTCCGGTGGCAAAAATAACCAAAAAGTCCGCCCTTCCCTTTGAGGACAAAAAGAGTGAAACTTTACTGAAAAAGTCATGGGAAGCGTCCACGGCCATACTAAGACCAAGCGTAGCAGCCACTTATACTGCAAGGTCCATGTCCAGTTGGATCAGCCAGATGGAATTCCACCTCGTGGCAGGAACCCCTAGAGAGGACATTATTGCATCCTTGCCCATGTTAAAACAGGCAGTGAACTTCCTAGCAAACGCTTCAGTAGATACAGTAAAGTTAGCCACTAGATCAGCTGCCCTTTCAAATGCCACCAGGAGAGTGGTATGGCTAAGGTTGTGGTCTGGTGATGCTGCCTCTAAAAAATAAATTATGCGGTACCCCCTGCGAGGGGGACAGAGTTTTTGGATCTGTGCTTGACGACATTTTAGAGAAAGCTACTGATAGGAAAAAAGGTTTTCTATCAGATTCCAAAAGCTTTCACCAGAGGCAGAGCTTTGGCCCTTCAAAGAGAGGCAGGCAGGATCAGAGAAAAAGGGGTTTCCTCAGGTACATGGCAGACAGGTAGAGAAAGGGGAAAAGGCTTTATTTTTAACCTGGCAAATTCCTCCCAAAAGCCAGGTAACTAATGATGCCAGAAATCCGGTGGGAGGAAGATTAAAAAATTTTCTTCCTTCCTGGGAAAGGGTATCCAAAGCCCCATGGGTGTTAGACTTAATAAGGTCTGGTTTAAAACTGGAGTTCTCCTCCCCTCCACCAAATGTTTTTGTATAAACAGGTTGCTAAGAGGGACAGATCAGTCTGTCTTATTAAACCAACTGACTCTTCCTCTTCAGAAAGAACCCATTGTTTCTGTTCCGGTGGGGGAAAAAAAAAAAAACAGGTTTCTGTTCCCCAATATTTTTAATTAAAAAAAAATGGCTCGCACAGGGCAATTATAAACCTAAGGGGCTTAAATCGTCATGTTCAATACAAACGTTTCAAGATGGAGACTGTAAAGTCAACAATAAATCTCCTGAGAAAGGACTTCTATATGGCCAGCTTAGATCTTACTGATGCATATTATCACATCTCAATATGCAAAAGCCACCAAAAATACCTAATATACCTTTTGGTCTGACGTCAGCCCTCTTTTCAAAAGTCATGTCGGAGGTACTAGCAAGCCTGCATCAGAAAGGGATACCAGTTATCCCTTATCTGGACGATTTCCTCATAGCCGCAGAGTCAGAGTACAAGTTGAGGGATCACAGAGGTTAAGCAGGATCTGGAGGAAATAGGTTGGGTGATAAACCTAGAAAAATCAAACCTAAAACCGAGCAAAAAAAAGTGTTTTTAGGCGTGTTATTGGACTCTTGTGTGATTAAAACATTTCTTCCAGAAGAAAAACAGCTAAAAATCATTCAGGAGGTTTCTCTATTTCGAAGTATGAAGAAAACATCTTTTCGGGTAATAATGAGTGTGCTAGATCTCATGTCCTCAACTATCCCTGCAGTAAAATGGGCCCAGGTGCATTCCAGAATCCTGCAAGCATTTTTGCTAAAAAAAAACTGGGACAAAAGCATGTTCTCGTTAGGGGGAAAAAAGATCAAAATCCCTCAGCAGGTAAAAACCTCCCTAATTTGGTGGTTGTGCAGAAAAAACCTTTGCAAAGGGGTGTCCTGGCATCAAGACAATCCTGTAATCTTGACAACGGACGCCAGCAAATCCGGCTGGGGGGCTTGTGCAGTGTCCCACATGTCATGTGAACTGTCAACTGTATTCCTATGCTTTGATCACCATCTGCTGCAAGAACCTATTTTGGCTAAGTGCCTCATATATAACCACCTAGGCAACTGGTTAGAACAGGAAGTGAGTGTCAGTCATGAGGCAATAAAGGAAAAGAACAGACAAGCTATAAGCGCAGGAGGAGTAGTACAGGACCTTCCATCCTGAGGCTGCCAGATTTGCCTGACCCTGGCCAAGTCAGACCTACTTTTGACACTTACGACACTAAGCCACCAGAAGCTGTGCTATAAGCTGGATAAAGAGGAGACTATCAAAGGTACATGCCTTTCTACGGTTTATTGGACTTTGCTGGCACTAGTGATTAGGGGTAGCCTCAAGCACCTAAACATGGACTACATGACTATAGGTACCAAGTCGTATTTGCACCCACTTTTAACCCTCCGGGAAGTGTGGGCTAATGTACGTATATAGCAAGCACCCGAGACAAAGAATGGAGCAGATGTATTAATGCCTGCCATACAGGGATGCCGCCCTGTGGGATTGCTGTTCTACAATACTAAAGTTTTATCCAGAGCCAGAACTGGGACAGGTGGAAAGGAAAAGTTATCACAGGAGTATTGAGTAATTGCTTACTGAAACTAAACCAGCCTTAATAAGGAATCCTTCAGCATCATTATTAACATCTATTGTAAAGAGGACTGATTTGTAAACTATAACTGAGGAAGGAAACTCTCACAAGGCAAAAATAAAGTTTTCTTATTTTTGATATGATTTTGATACATTGCGTCATAAGGATGCTGGCGTCACAACATTTTACCGGGACCCTGCCGACCGACACCTTAATACCAAACCACCAAGGGCACCTCGCCTTACCATCCGGCAGAGCCCTGGGGACCAGAGAGTGCCCTGAAGAGATTGGTGTCTCTCTTCCACACAACTGCACGCCGACCCAGGGAGCCGTAGTCGCCAAACTGTGAGTAGTATAACCACTGGCACCATCATCACTGACATCACTACAACACTCAAACATGCCCCTCCGGTCCGGGATGCTGCACTTGTTCAGAGCTTTCTATAAGGCAAGGTGTTTTTGGGGGCAGGATCTAAAACGAGCCTCATCCAATCTAAGAGAACTGTCGGCAGTCTGGGAAGCCCTGAAGGCATTTCAGTCAGAAATAAACTAATAACTAAAAGACGTAAAAATGTTGTCAGACAACATCACCAAGGTAACCTACTTGAACAAGCAAGGAGGTACAAGAAGCGGGTCATTGACAAGAATGTCAGAAAATATTTTCCATTGGGCAGAAAGAAATCTGAATTCTATCACAGGAGTGCATATACGAGGGAAAGACAGCAGGATTGCAGATTTTTTAAGCAGAGATTCATTAAAAGAAGGAGAATGGAGTCTGAATCATCAGGTTTTTCTACAGATAACAAAAAGATGGTCTGTTCCATACCTAGACCTCTTTGTGACTTGGCAGAACAAGTAGGTTCAAAAATTCTGTTCCCTATCTTACAAAGACAACCCACTGTTCGTGGATGCCCTTTCTCACCCTTGGCCAGACAAAGTCTTGTACGCTTTTCCCCCATTTTCCCTAATTCCCAAAGTGCTGTTGAAAGTATTACGAGAAAGGGCCAGTCTAATCTTAGCGGCTCCCTTTTTGCCAAGGAGATCTTTGTTCCCTATGTTACTAAATCTATCAGTGGGAGATTATTGCATCCTTCCCCCTCTACCAGACCTTCTCCACCAGGGTCCAGTCGTACACCCCAGGTCGGCTCTGCTACGTCTGACGGCATGGAACCAGTGTGGCCGCGCTACCTAAGGCTATCGAGTAGTCGAGTAGTTCACGCTGACAATTGCTCCTGATTAGTGTAGTGTATCTCATTCACAGGTGCTGAGATACAGATTAGGTCTGGGTGGTATCTCTCCGGATCTGTATTGCTACCACTATTCCAAATACTTTGTTTGGGAATGGGTGCGTAGATAGGCACACATGGAGGACTGATATGGATTGACTTTAGGATACTATTCCAGCCCTGTGCCTTTCTGCCCTCTTGGGATTGGGACACACGTTGATGTACACCAGTGGTTCACACTGCCACTTACATCGTTATATATGTGTGAGCCTGAAGTTGTCAGACAGAGCTCTGCCAAGTATTCCTTTCTAAGGCATTTATATTAATATCACCGATTTTGACATTGACTGCATCTAACGCATGGAGAGCGTGATTTTTATGTGCCCAATTGCTCAAGTGTAATTCACCAGTGTATGAACATTAATGGTCCGTATATCATTGGATAGGTTATACTTGAGCAGATTTTATATTTATGTATAGTTTTTAGAGATGAGCGAGCATGCTCGGCAGGGCATGCTCGAGTGCCATTTTTGCGTACGCATTTAAAAATTCCTACGCTATTCATACGCATATTTTAATCTATACGCAAATGCGTACGAATAGCGTACAAATTGAATTTGTACGCTATTCGTGCGCATTTGCGTATAGATTAAAATATGCGTATGAATAGCGTAGGAATTTTAAAATGCATACGCAAAAATGGCACTCGAGCATGCTCGCTCATCTCTAATAGTTTTCATTCCCCCTTATCCTCTGTAAGTGATCTGCACAAGTTGCTAATAAAAGTTCATTATTTTAACGTCCATTAGATCAGTGATACATAATATTATATAAGCATAGAAACATAGAAGATTGACGGCAGAAAAAGACCACCTGGTCCATCTAGTCTGCCCTTTTATTATCCTTTTATTATCTTAGGATAGATACATGTTTATCCCAGGCATGTTTAAATTCAGTTACTGTGGATGTATCAACCACCTCTGCTGGAAGTTTGTTCCAAGCTTCTACTACTCTTTCAGTGAAATAATATTTTCTAATGTTCTTGATTTTTTTTTTTCCCCCAACTAACCTCAGATTGTGCCCCCTTGTTCTTGTGTTCTGTTTCTTATTAATAACCCTTCCCTCCTGAACTTTATTCAGTCCTTTAACATATTTAAAGGTTTCAATCATGTCCCCCCTTTCTCTTCGTTCCTCCAGACTCTACATATTAAGAACTGAGTCTTTCTTGATAAGTTCTATGCTTTAGACCTTACCTAAGCGACGTATACCCGCTTCTTCTTTTTTCACCTTGGTGGTTCTGGTACCTTTGGAGTGGGGTGCCTTTGACTGTTGACCCCTGCGTAATACTCTGTCTGTAAATTGTAAGTAGTCAAGGTGATTTCTCATCGCCTTCCAACTCTTAATTTCACTTGCGACTCCTAGAACTATCTCTTCCTGCAACCCTTCCCTTGGTAGGAAACAGGACTAGCCCACTTTTGCCCAAAAGGAGGAGAATGGAATGGTAAGTTCCATTCTATATAAGGATGTCTCTCTGTATCTGCCAGATACCCTGCTGGTGGACCAGACACATTACATAAGTTTAATAGCAATATTATGAATACACAATGACATTGTGTTAGCCATTAGAGACAGTAGCAGGGTGTAGGAATGGTAATGAGGCTCTGGGGTACTACATATAAGACCTAGTTTTATGAGCGATATTGCATATTTTTGATGAGTCTATAAAATTACTTGTATAACTTGTAAATTTGATTTGACCTCAAAATAACTCCACACAGTCATCAGCTTCTAAACCACTGGCAACAAAAGGGAGTACACTCCTAAGTGAAAATGTCCAAAATGTCAATATTTTGTGTGGCCACCATTATTTTCCAGCATTACCATAACTCTCTTGGCAGTTCATGGAGTTCATTAGAGCTTCACAGGTTGCCACTGGAATCCTCTTTTACTCTACCATGACAAAATAACATGGTGGATATTAGAGACCTTGCGCTCCTCCACCTTCTGTTTGAGGATACTCAATAGGGTTTAGGTCTGGAGACATGCTTGGTCAGTCCAGAACATTTACCTTCGGTTTCTTTTAGCAAGGCAGTGATTGTCTTGGAGGTGTGTTTGGTGTTATCATGTTGGGATACTGCCCTGCGGCCCAGTTTCCGAAGGGAACTGGGCTTTAGTATGTCACAGAACATGTTGCCATTCATGGTTCCCTCAATGAACTGTAGCTCCCCACAGCCAGCAGCACTCATGCAGCCCCAAACCATGACACTCCCACCACCATGCTTGACTGTAGGCAAGACACACTTGTTTTTGTACTCTTCACCTGGTTCTCACCACACACGATTGACACCATCTGAACCAAATTAGTTTATCTTGGTCTCATCAGACCACAGGACATGGTTCCATGTCTTTAGTTTGATTACCTTCAGCAAACTGTTTGTGGGCTTTCTTGTGCATCATCTTTAGAAGAGGATTCCTTCTGGGACGACAACCACGCAGACCAATTTGATTCAGTGTGCGGTGTATAGTCTGAGCACTGACAGGCTTACCCATCCACCCCTTTAACCTCTGCAGCAATGCTGGCAGCACTTATACATCTATTTTTAAAAGACAACCTCTGGATAGGACGCTGAGCATGTGCACTCAACTCCTTTGGTCGACCATGGCGAGGCCTGCTATGAGGCTTGTTAAACCACTGTATGTCTTGACCACCGTGCTGCAATCTTCTTATAGCCTAGGCCTGTGATGGATAACTTCTGGTACTCCAGCTATGGTAAAACTATGACTCTCAAGATGTGCTTGGCTGTTCTCAGAACTCCATAGAAATGAATGGAGTCATAGTTTCACCACAGCTGGAGTGCTGGAGGTTAGCCATGGCCTAGGCCATCTTTATGCATCTTTTTTTCATATCCTCAGGGTTCTTTGCCATGAGGTGCCATGTTGAACTTCCAGTGACCAGTATGATAGAATGTGAGAGCAAAAACACCAAATTTAACGCACCAGCTCCCCATTCATACCTCGGGACTTGTTTATACTGTAGATATTTCACACTGAATAACCTGTTAAATGAGTTTAACTCCTTCCCGCATTTTGATGTACTATTATGTCATGCTGATCGAGTGGGCACCGCTTCGGTGCCTGCCCAATCAGTGCAGGGGCCCAGCAGTCACTGATAGACGGGCGCTTGCTGTATCCGCTGCGGATTAAACCTTTCTAAACCATGTTGTGGTTATCGCTGACTGAGGCATAGATGGTGTTTGCAGTGGATGAAGATCTCCAGGGGGTCCCCACTCTGCGTAATGGGGACCCGTTGGCCGAGAGGGCAGCCAGATGCCGATTCTCCTAGGCAACTGTTAGTGTATTCCACTGTAATACTCTAACAGGCAAAGCATTACAATACCAATGTACTGTAATGCATTGCAAAGGGGATCAGACCCTACAAAAGTTAAAGTTCCAGAGTGGGACGAAAATAAATTAATTTAAAAAAATTTATAATAAAAAAAAATTGTCAAGTAAAGGAAAAAAAAGGCCCCTTTCTCCTGATTTTATAATAAAAAAATAGGAAAAAAACACATTGTCGTGTCCGTAACGACCAACACATTTTTGTCACCTTAAATCACAAAAAGTGTAATGCCAAGCGATCAAAAAGTCATATGCACCCCAAAATAGTACCAATCAAAAAATGAGCCCCTACATAAGACAATTTTCCAAAAAATAAAAACTATGACTCACGGAATATGGAGACACTAAAAAGACATACAGTATTTGATATTGCCATGTCTGTAACAACCTGCTCTATAAAAATAGCACATGATCTAACCTGTCAGATGAACATTGTAAAAAAAAAAAAAAAAAAAAAACTGCCAGAACAGCAATTTTTTTTGTTACCTTGCCTCACAAAATGTGTGATATAGAGCGATCAAAAATCATATGTACCCCAAAATATCAATAAAACTGTCACCTTATCCCATAATTTCCGAAATGGGGTCACTTTTTGGGAGTTTCTACTGTAGGAGTGTATCAGGGTGGCTCTAAATGGGACATGGCGTCTAAAAATCGGTCCAGCAAAATCTGCCTTCCAAAAACCATGTGGTGCTCCTTTTCTTCTGCACCCTGCTGTGTGTCTTTACATCAGTTTACCACCACATGTGGGGTGTTTCTGTAAATTGTGATATCGGGGTAATGGATATTGAGTTTTGTTTGGCTGTTAACCCTTGATGTGTTACAGAAAAAAAAATGGATTCAAATGGAAAATCTTCCAAAAAAGTGAAATTTTGAAATTTCATCTCCGTGTTCCTTTAATTCTTGTGGAATATCTAAAGGGTTAACAAAGTTTTGTAAAATCAGTTTTGAATAACTTGAGGGATGTGGTTTCTAAAATAGGGTCATTTATGGGTTATTTCTACTATTTAAGACCCACAAAGTGACTTCATAAGTGAACTTGCCCTTTTAAAAAGTGAGTTTTGGAAATTTTCATTAAAATTTTGAGTTGCTTCTAAAATTCTAAGCCTTCTAACGTAAAAAAAAAAAATTACATTTTCAAAATGCCAAAATTAAGTAGACATATGGGGAATGTTAAGTAATAAATATTTTATGAGATCACTTTGTTTTAAAAGCAGAGAAAATGAAATTTTGAATTTTCCCATATTTTTGGTAAATTTGGGATTTTTTTTTCATAAAGATGGAATATATTAACTCAAATTTATGACTGTCATGAAGTACAATGTGTCAAGAGAAAACAATCTCAGAATGGCTTGGATAAGTAAGTGTTCCAAAGTTATTACATAGTGACACATGTCAAACTTACAAAAAATGGCCTGGGCAGGAGGGTAAAAACTGGCCTGGGGTAGAAGGGGTTAAATATATTACACTACTATTAAACATTTGTATGCAAATACATTATGCACTATGGGGGTCATTTATTAAGACCGGAAATTTAGATGCCAGTCTTAATAACTCCTATATCTGGCAGTGGATCTTCCAGCCTCTACATAACTTCACTGCATCCAGCTCCAGTCTAAATGTAAAACGGCGGACTTCCGGCGCTGGGATGTCAAGATGTGCGGTGAAGAGCTCCTCCAAACCCTCTCGCCCAAACTACTAAAAACTGCAAGTTTCAGCCATCAGCTATTCCCAAAAACTGGGGCTGAGTATACCTTGAGCTTGTGCAGCTCTTCATGGAGAGATACTTACTCCGCAGCAGTGGGAAGATGGCAAGCACACAAGCCAAAGCAGATACGGAGAGCTCCAAAGTGGCGATGGAGGAGCACATGGAAGGCCAGTAAACCGCGGCACACTCGCCTGATCTATTTGTGGGCGACAGTTACAAACTCCGGAACCTCTAGGCTCCTTTTTGGATTATAAAAAAACTAGCCATAGAAGTGGCGAAACATTTAGCTCCAGACATTAAAGACTCTCTGATATCTGCTATTTCAGCCTCATTACAGGAAATTCACTCCGAAGTTGAGGCCAACTTCTCCAGACTGGGAGAATTAGAGCAAAGACTCTCTTTTGTGGAAGACCAGACGTCAGGGTCCTCTGTTAAACTAAAGTCGCTCCTGTCAGAAAACCTCAAATTGCGGGAACGCATGGAGGACCTAGAAAACCACTCACGGAGAAATAACTTGCACATACTAGGTGTCCCAGAAAACATCAAACTCTCTCTACTAAGAGAAATATGTGAGGAAGGTATTCCTGAAGCATTGGGGCTCACAGGCTCCAGGAGAGTAGAGAGAGCACACAGAGTTGCCCTCAACGTACAGCAGACAAAAATATATCAGCAGCAACTCAAATGCCTGTCACTAGACCCAGACAGGTCATTGTCAAATATCTAGACTATAACCGTAAAGGGGAAATAATCAGAGCTTTTCGTTCACAAAATGATCCCCTTGAACTTCAAGGTGAGAAGATTTAGATTTTTGCTGACTATTCTGCAGAAGTGGCGCGAAAGAGAAGGGAATTCAGCAAGATATGCTTTGTGCTATTTGCAAAGAAAATTAAGTTTCAACTACACTACCCTGAGACTCCATCAGACAGGTGGATCTTCTAAAACCTTCAAATCGCCAAAGTGATTGTCGTATGCCGAGGAACAAGGGTGGATTTCTAGTAAAGAAAAACAACAATACACCAAACCAAGTTCTAAATCCTCAATGGTGATGCAACGGGAAGAAAATAAGGAAAAGCAAAAGGAGTCCTCTGAAGCGGGATCTAAATGGAACGAATGGTCACAAGCTACCAAAAGGGGCTCCAACATGTTTGAATTTGGATCGTTCCCGAAGTCACAGAGAGCCCAAAAGACAAACCGTTACTCTATGCTGGTGGGGGACTGATAAGTATTACTAATACTTGGCTAAGTGTTCTCTAGTATACCTATCTATACTAGTCTACCTAATTTTCTTTCATTTCAGAAAGTCTAGTCAGGAGGTTTAAGTGTAGTGGCAAATGTAGAAAATTATTGAACATGCTATATTGCTGCTTCTTCCATTTTATGTTACTTTGTTATCTCCATATTCTTTCTAACAGTTATTGGAAAAAAATAATGTCTCTAAGAGTGACGAGAGGGTGGAGGGAAATTGTTGGTAAGAAGGTTTTAATCTCAAAAAAATTGAAATCCTAGATAAGGTGAAATGAAGACTAGAAAGGGGCAAATGCGAGTTATAAGCATACCTCATTCGAAATGTTTGTTTTTGAAAGGGTTATTAGTTTTAATTTTTATTGTTATGGTTATGCACACTCTCTGGATCTCTGAGTCGACTCCACAATCTCTACTCTATTCACTCAACGTTACAAATGTCTACCAAGATTATAAATGAAAAACTGCCCCTTAGACAGTTAGAAACCTTTTTCAGTCATAGCGTTAATAAACGAACACATGTTACGCATAGTTACTTGGAACGTTAAGGGATTACCTTCCCCAGAGAAACGAATGATGGTTCTGCGTCTCCTTCGGAGGTTGAGAGTAGACATTGCGTTACTGCAAGAGACCCATCTAGGAGAAGGTGAATGGAAAAGACTACAAAAGCTATGGGTGGGATCAGTGTATTTATCACCAGCAAAAGGCAGAAAAGCAGGAGTTGTCACACTAATCCACAGATCTTTGCCCCATAAAATCCTCTGTCTCCAGACGAGGAAGGTCGTCTTGCACATCACTATAGATTCCCCATGTGGCACTTTACATATATTCAATGTATATGGTCCGAATGCAGACAACAAGGAGTCCTTTGCAAATCTGGAGACCCGTATACTATCGCAGACCCAAGGGGCTAAAATAGTAGAAGGTGACTTTAATTCAGTCATTAATCCTAGGGTAGATGGAAACAATGTCCAGTCTCCAAATAAGAAAGTAAGAAAACTGGGTCAAGATAGTGTAATGATCCCACTCCTTGAAAATACTGGCTTAATTGACTCCTGGAGATACTTTCACCCGGATGAAAGAGGTTATTCTGCGCACTCCTCCATAGACTAGACCTTGGTACACAAATCCCTGTTATCTAGACTAATATCTTCTGATCTAAGTAATATAGTCATTTCAGACCATTCCCCAATGATAGTAATACTATCAGAAACTCAGAAAAGAGGGACAGACATATTATGGAAGTTCCCTTCACATCTAGCTAGGGATGATAACTTCGTTGATTTTGCCACGGGTTGGTGGGAGGAATATGCAAAAGATAATGCAGAGCATAAAGATGACACCAATTTGTTCTGGGATATGGCAAAAGCTGTTCTCCAGGGAAGGGTTATTTCATATGTCTCTGGGGAAAAAAAGGAATTATTGAAAATATATTTCCTTACTAGCCAAGAACTGGGAACAGCCTACTCGGAATATATAGACTCCCTTTCTGATGTAAACCTACAAAAATGGAGGGAAAAACGGCAAAATTTCAATAAATGGGCATGTGAAAGGGAGAAGTACTATAGAAAAGAAAGGGAAGCCATCTTATATAAATACGGCAATAAGGCTGGAAAGCTACTAGCTAATCTATCTAGAACCAGACCACCTGCTACTCATATTTTTATAAATCTTTATACTCCGACAAACAATCCCCCTTCTGACAAAGACAATACTGGATGACCTCTCCCTACCTAAGATATCTCAGGAGCAACTAACATATCTTAATGCACCTATACAGGAAGATTAGGTTTCGGAAACAATACAACATTTGAAACTGTCAAAGGCCCCTGGCCCTGATGGTATGACGGGGGAATACTACAAAATCCTAAGAGATCAGGTGAGCCCCACACTAACAAAGGTATTCAATAATGCATTAGGTGAAGGGGGACTTCCAAAATCAGCCTCCATGGCATATATAAAACTTCTACTGAAGCCAGGTAAAGATGCTCTGCAACCAGATTCATACAGACCTATTTCCTTAATAAATGTAGATGCAAAAATAATATCCAAAATTATAGCAGACAGATTAGGAACCATAATGCCGTCACTAATTAACCCAGCTCAGGTGGGATTCACACAGGGATGATCTGCAGTGACTAATACGTACAGTGCTGGCAATATTAGATATGTTACTGGCATGTCTCCTTCCCTGCCCACTTCATGCCCACTTTTTTTAGACCTGGCATGAGCGGGGAAAGGTCTGAAATACGCCTAATATAGACGGATTTCAGTATAATAAATGACCCCCTTTGTCTGACACAGGCTGCGGTTAGGTACACTAGTGTAGCCTAACAGCAGGATTACTGAACCATCCTCCCCGATGGTAGTTGGTGTGCCCTTGCTGTTAACATTTTTGGTGTAGACAGGAAATGTCGGTGAGGTGGCTGACAGATGGTTTTAGAGACCATAACCACACCTGATGTAGCAAAATAAACGTCTCTTTATTTAAACTGTCTTGGAACACCATTCCACCAATTCACAGTGCAGGTTTTCCCAGATGGTACTGCATGGGTATGGGCCAGGAATGAGAATGTGGTTATCCTTCTCTAAAAATCTGAAGCTAGCAGTAACGCTAATGAAATCACAGCAGTATTTTGCTACTGCAATATACAGATTTAAGATATTGCTGGGCCAGGTCAAATCTAAGTATGGGTGTTGTCTTAACTAGTGTTGCTCGAGCACCAAAGTGCTTGGTTGCTCTGGTGCTTGAGTAGAACACTTTGTGATGCTCGGGTGCTCTACAGACTACCAGAGCAGAATGGAAGTCAATGGGAGAACCAGAGCTTTAAACCACGCACCCCCTGCTCTGAAGAGGGGAGGGTGTCTGGTTCACAGGAAAAGGTCAGAAATTGATGGAAACACCACTGAAATGGTTTGGGAACAGCATGGAGAGGATGTCTGGATGCATCTTGGACTCCCAGGTTGCTGCTGGGAACGACGATGTCCGAGTATTAGGCCACTTTTATAGAATGACAATAATATGCACAAAACCACAGATAAAATCGATTTTAGAGGAAAATTGTTAGGAAACATTATTTGCTTTATATTTACTTGTATGTAAAGTGCAAGGAAGAGGCACTCAGATACAACCTGTATATCACATAAAGAAGGGCCTCATTCACATTGTGGTACAATTGTTCAGGTAGTGGGATTCCTACAAAGCCTATGCACTAAATGAAAGGGCTGCTAAAAATGACACTGAATGTCACAGGTATTTAGGATGCGCAAACGTTATACTGGAGATGTAGCTCAGGTAATGTCGCTGTCACCAGCAGCGAAAAATTACACTAAATGTCACAAATATTTAGGATGCGCAAATGTTATACAGCAGATGTAGAGGTTGTGTTACAGTCAGCAGCGGCCAAACAATTGTGCGCAATTTAGCGCAGGTTGCGCTAATATTATAAATAGGAGCCAGATAAAACTTAAATTTGGAGTCTCTTTTGGGTCTCTATAAGATTCAAACAATGAACCCTGCCTAACAAATAAAATAATTCCTATCCCTACACTATCTGTCCCTTCTGCTGCAGCCCTCCCTGACTAAGACTGAGCCGGGTCACATGTCACCGGGTGCTATATAGCACCCGATTACGCATTTCGGCCAGCCAATCACTGTAATGCCAGTAGCCAACATGGCTACGGCATTGCAGTGTTGCACCCGATGACACGTTTCGGCCAGCCAATCACTGTAATGCCAGTAGCCAACGTGACTATGGCATTGCAGTGTTGCACCCGATGACTCATTCCGGCCAGCCAATCACTGTAATGCCAGTAGCCAACATGGCTACGGCATTGCAGTGAATGCTACACAGCCAATAAATGTGCGGGGAGGAGACTCCCCAACACTAGTCTTAACAATTTCCCACTCACAGCAGTAATCTCTATGGCTTTTGATATCCGAGTACTACTGACTCAGTTTTGTCAGCCTTTAGAGTGTCTGTCTCTGTCTGTGCCTCTGCCTGTGTCTCTGCGCCTCCTGCTGTTTGGCTGTGTGTCTGGCGATCTCTGGACCTACTGTGTCAGCTCCAGTTACATGAGAAATCAATAGGGGGGGACACAAATTCATAAAATAAGTGTTTTATAAAAAATAAAGGTTTTACATGTAAAAAACACCATTTCCCCAACAGTCACTTAAAAACAGTTAAAATAGAAAAAATGCATATTTGGTATCCCCGAGTCTGTAACAACTGGCTCTATAAAAATGTCACGTGACCTACCCCATCAGCTGAATGTCATAAAAAAGCCAACAGTTTTTTTTTTTTTTTTTTGTCATCTTGCCTCCCAAAAAACAAATGAAGCGATCAGAGTTGTACATTATGTACCTCAAAATGGTACCAATGAAAATGTCAATTCCTCCCCCCAAAAAACGAGTTTTCACACAAGACCATAGCCTCAAAACTTAAAAAAATATGGCTGTAAGAAAGACAACACAAACTTTTTTTTTTTTTTAAATGCTCTTGTGTAAAACAAAAATACTTTTGGTATTGCTGCGTCAGTAACGACTGGCTCTATAAATATCACATGATCTACCCATTTAGTTGAACGCCGTAAAAAAAAAAATGCCAAAGCAGCTTTTGTCTGTTTGCTTCTCTAAAAACATATCAAGTCATCAAAAAGTCTTTTGTACCCGAAAAATGTTAACAATAAAAGGTTGTCTGTCCTGCAAAAGGCAAACCCTCAGACATCTATGCTGGCAGAAAAATACCACTAAAGTACTACTTTTATACAAAAATAAAGTAGTAAAAAATGAAAAATTATATGAATTTATCGCCATAATCATACGAACCTACAGAATAAACTTGCCATATGATATATTCTACATGGTGACCCTCATAAAAAATAAAAATAAACTGACAAAAACTAAACTTTCATTTCTAAAAAAATTAGATCAAAAGCGATCAGAAAGCCAAATGTATCCCAAAATGGTACCAATAAAAACCACAGCATCTGCAGCAAATATTAAGGCCTTGCATATCAAAGTCAACAAAAAATAAAATTTTGGCTCATAAAATCCATTTCAGCAAATTCCATGATAGAAACTCCAGATGCCGCTTCTTCCCTTCTGAGCCCTCTCCCTTGTGATACTCTACATTGTGAAAAAGAAATTTTGGGCCTAAAGCACAATTTTCTTGTTTAATAATAGTAATTTTTCATTTTCACAACCAAGTGTTATAAATTCTTTGTAACGCCTGTTGGGTCAAAGTGTTCGCTATACCCCTTAAAATTCCTTAGGTGGTGTATTTTCTAAAATATGGTCACTTTTGGGGATTTCCACTGTAGGGGTTCGTCAGGGTCTCTTCAAAGGTCATTCCAGCAAAATCTGCCCTCCTAAAACCATATGATGCTCTTAAACTTTCTGAGCACTGCTGTGTACCCATACAGCAGTTTGACCACATATGGGGTTTCTCTGGAAACTGCAGAATCAGTTTAGAAATAAGTAACATTTTGAAATTTCACCTCCATTTTGCTTTAATTCCTGTGGAATACTTAAAGGGTTAACATTTCTAAAAAAAAAAAAAACAGTTTAGAAAAGTTTGCGGGGTGTAGTTTTTAAAATTGGGTAATTTTTGGGTGGTTTCTATTATGTAGGCTCCTTAAAGTGACTTAAAAACTGAATTGGTCCTTAAAGTTGATTTTGGAAATTTTCTTGAAAATTTCAAGAACTGCTTCTAAAATTCTAAACCTTCTAATGTCCTAAACATAGGATAAGCATAAGGCAGACATATGGTGAATGTGAATTTGTGAATTAATAAATACTTTGAGGTATCACCATCTGTCTAAAGGGGTTTTGCAGGTTTTTAATATTGATGACCTATCCGCCGATCAGCTGTATGACGAGGAGGCACACGCTGTGTGCATGTACCATCGTCCGTCTTTCTGCTTGCCATAGACACAGCAGCAGGAAGGGAAATGGCACAGCTGATCGGGGAGGGCATCGGGTGGGGGAACCCTGCCAATCTGATACTGATTACCTATCCTGAGGATTCAAATTTAGAAAGTGAATTTTTCCAAATTTACGGTACTTTATTTATTAAAAAAAAAAAGGGTAAAACCTATTGATTCAAATTTTCCATTATTGTGATGTACAATGTGTGATGAAAAAAAACCCTCTCTGAATGGCTTTGATAAGTAAAAGTGTTCTAAAGTGGTTACCACATAAAATGACACATGTAAAATTGGCAAAAGTGGGCTTGGTAAGGAAGGGGGTGAATGACCTGCTTTGGATGTGTTTAAACAATCTTGACTAAAAAGGTAAACATAAAACCTTTTTTTTTATAAAGGAGTAGATTTACTGGCTTTGAAGTTATGTGCAATTATTTATATACATCTGTCTGTGCAGACTGAGCTGTTCTATGCAGAGAGCAACTGCTAAATCAAACCATGTTTTTGTGCCCTTGGTTGACTGATACTGTATGGCATCTCTCAAAGGCCTCCATCACATGTATACGTTGAGAGTATACTCAAATGGATGCAATGATTGTGTTGTGTACAGAGCCTTACCTATATTTTATTATATTACAAGAGGGTACTTTGGTTTTTAATGTTTATCTAGAAGATAGAAGTGGTGCACAAGGTGTACTCTAAGTATTATTGTGACTGGTGAACATTAAATTAGTGTCCTGTTGATAAAATTCTTTTAAGAAGGCTGAGTGCATATTCTGACACCTTCTTGGCCCTTGCTGGTCTTTACGCCATGGTACTCCTTTACATAAAATAGCCACCTTGTCAGTCATTGGTTAAGACGGGTCACCACTGCAGCCAGTGGCTGGGTGAGCATATATCACCTGTTTGTCAAGAAGAACCAAGTAGTAGCCTTTTTTTTTTCTAATTTGCCTGGTAACAACTTAAAGGGGTATTCCTTTCTCACAAATGTAGTTTGTATAGTTAGATATAGCCATACCAATATTATTACTAATAGAATGTATTTATGTAAAATGTACCATTTAGAAGATTTGCCAATTTGTATAGGGATTTTCCCACACACATCAGTCAGGCCATTGCCCCTGGTTACGGCCACCGCGGCCATGTTCCTGACCATTGAGTTTTGGACTGGTAGCATCCAAAACGCAGATGTTAAAGTTCCTCTAAGATGTGTCTCCACATGCTCATGCACTGTGCGTTCAAAATACAGCAGTTACCTCAGAGCGGGTTTGAAAAGGAGCAAGCCGACCACCACTACTACGTAACCAGGGGCAACGGCCTGACTGTGTGTGGGACAATGGATATACAAATCGACAAATCTTTTAAATGGTACATTTTATATAAATAAATTCTATTAGTAATAATATTGGTATGGCTATATCTAACTATACAAACTACATTTGTGAGATGGGAATATCCCTTTAATCTAAAGAATTTGTACACTATACTTTAACTCAAAGGCAGGAAAGTTTATTTTTTTTTCTCTGTGGTTTTATAAAAGTGTTACAGCTTTTTTTTTTTTTTTTCTCCATCTAGTCTAAGTCATGGCCTCTTCTGGTTATGTTTATCCAAGGTCTCCAAATATCTGTAGTCTTTCTGTTGATGTGAAGCCACACAAATTTGATTCAAACCTTATGTGCAGAGATCGGAGTCTGGAGTCTCAAAATGATTACCTGGACTGCTCAGACAGGTAAATTGAGAATCGTCTATTTACGATGTTCACATTTACAGGTATTCATCTGACTGTCTTCATGACCTGGGTAGAAACAGTGAGTTGTTGAGGCGACAACCCTAAATAGTTATCAAACTGGTAAGAATTTAGTTATAATGTAGTTGAAGTATTTCAGTGTTAATGATTGCATTTATTTATAGAACAGGATGTTGAGTAATTTTCTAATATACATCTATTTAAAATTTTGCTTGCAGACCTTTATTATATCCATACAGTATTCTCTCCCTAAAGGAAAAAAAACTGCATAGCTCATTTTAGTCCTGTAAAAGGCATCAGTTAGAGAGCCAGATAGGAGTAAACATGTCAGGTATGTGACCCTCACAAGTCTCATATAACCTGGCTTTCAGTTAAAGGGGTTGTCCAAGTTATATTTATTGATGACCTATCCTCAGGATAGGTCATAAATATCAAATCGGCGGGGGTCCAGCACAGTGCGCGCCTCCTTTTTGTTTACATGCTCGCTGTAACATCCGCAGAGGTCAGCAGGTGTAATTACACCGAAGACGTCCCATTCATTTCAATGGAACGGCTCATTCCCATACACTTGTATAGGAGCAATCTGTTCCATTGAACTTAATGGGACGGCTTGGGTGTAATTACTACTGCTCACCGCTGCGGATGTTATCAATAAATATAACTTGGGCAAACCCTTTAAAGGAGTCAACTAATGTAAAAAAAAAAGAATTAAAATCCGAGATCATTTGGTACTTAAGTCTCTTTCAAACAAAGTTAGAACCAGCCCTGTATCACACATGGATCTAGAGATCTCCCCATTCATTGCTCTACTAGATTTATATCTAGCTGGCAGCTCAAGGGGGCGTGTCTTGGTGTCACGCATGAGCTGACACTGGCTAACGAGGTTACACAGTGGAGTACCCCTGTCCGTCTGCATCATCAATAAATCGTTCTTGGCCTTCCTCTGCTCATATAATCAGACGTGGAGGGTGTATTTCCAACCTGGAAATGTTACATATGGAGGTAATGTTGGGGAACACTATTCTGCCTTTGCAGCTCAAGGACGTTGTGTTTTGAACAGTAAGAGGGGCTGAAGTGCATGCACAGTTTCCTGGCAATTTTCAAGATGTCTTGCAGTTGAGTGGAAGACTTCAGGAAACTGGTTCTAACCAGATTAACCCTTTCAGTCCCAGAGGTTTTTTCGGCTTTGCGTTTTTGTTTTGCGCTCCCTGCCTTCAAACAGCCATAACTGTTTTATTTTTCTGTTCACATAGCTGTATGAGGGCTTGTTTTTTTGCGGGACAAGTTGTACTTTCCAACGCCACCATTTAATATTGCTTATGGTGTAGTGGGAAGCGGGAAAAAAATTCCAAATCGGTTGAAATTGCAAAAAAAAAACGCTATTCCGCTACAGCTCTACGGGTTTTTTATTTACAGCGTTCGATGTTCATTAAAACTGACCAGTTACTTTCATTCTACTGGTCAGTACGAATCCGGCGATACCTAATATGTATAGCTTTTCCTGCGTTTTGATAGTGATAAAATAATTATAAAGTTGGACATTTTTTATTTATTTTTTGTCATATCTTGACCCCTATAACTTTTCGGTATTTATGTGTACGGAGCTGTATAGGGGCTCATTTTTTGCGGGGCGATCTTTTTATTGATACCTTTCTGGGGTGTGTATGACTTTTTGATCACTTTATTTAATTTTTTTTTAGAAAAAAAAGCGACCAAAAAACAGTGAATCGCCATTTTGACGCTTTTTTCCGCCACACAATTCGCCGTATTGGAATTTTTTTTTTTTTTTAATATTTTAAAAGTACGGGCGTTTTCGGTCACTGTGATACCCATGATGTCTATATTAATTATTATTTAGGTATTTTTTTTAATTATACGGAAAGGGGGGGGGGGGTTTAATATATATATATATATATATATATATATATATATATATATATATATATATATATATACAGTAACCATATATATTTAACATTTTTCTTTTAATTTTTTTGTGATTATTTTAAAGCTCAAATATGAGCAAATAGATTGTTTTTCTTTGAGCAATCAGGGCTTTTTAATTTTGAATTAAAAACCGAATTTGCTCATTTCTTATCCTGGCCTGCCATCTAGTGGCCAGAATAAGAATTCCACTTTGAAAGCTGTAAACCTCATCGGCGAGGTTTACAGCTTTCAGATCGTGTACAGACACCCCATTTGACCACATGGTACGCTTCCGGGTTTTTGCGCTACTAGATGCCGTGATGTCATGTGCTGTACCAGAAACTAAGGGATAAGGTGACAGTGTTATTGATACTATTTTGGGGTACATATGATTTTTGATCACTTTATATTACACTGTTAGGCAAGGTAAACAAAAATGGCTGTTCTGGCTCAGTTTTTATTTTATTTTTTTTACTGTGTTCACCTGAGGGGTTAACTAATGTGATATTTTTGTAGAGCAGGTTGTTACGAACGTGGCAATACCTAACATGTATAGTTTTATTTATTTAAGTTTTACACAATCATCATTTTTGAAACAAAAAAATCATGTTTTAGTGTCTCCATTGTCTGAGAGCTGTAGTATTTTTATTTTTTGGGCTATTGTCTCAGGTAGGGGCTCATTTTTTGCGGGAAGAGGTGACGGTTAGATTGGTACTATTTTGAGGGGCATACGCCTTTTTGATCGCTTGCTATTACACTTTTTGTGATGTAAAGTGACAAAAATGGCTTTTTTACCCTGTTTTTATTTTTTTTTTACGGTGTTCGCCTGAGGGGTCGGGACATGTGATATTTTTGTAGAGCAGGTTGTTACGAACGTGGCGATACCGAACATGCTTGGGGTATTTATCTTTTTTTACGAATTTCAAATTTGAGTTTTAGGGGGAAAATGGGATTTTTTTTAAAACTTTTTTTAAACTTTTTTTTTACACTTTTTTAGACTCAGACCCACTTGGTTCTTGAAGATCCAGTGGGTCTGATTGTTCTATAATACACTACAGTACACTATATAGTGTACTGCAGTGCATTTTCACTCTTGCTAAGCCTTTTCAGGCTCCTGCCTTTAGCAGGAGCCTGATGAGGCTTAGCTTACACCATGGCAACCCAGACGCTTCTGAAAGCGTCCGGTTGCCATAGTAACCATCGGGACGCTGCCACAGCAGAGCAGCGTCCCGATGGGAGGGAGAGGGAGCTTCCTCCCTCTCTTCTGGCCACACCATCGGCGCTGCCAGCGCACCGCAGCGCCCGATGGGAGGGAGCGCTCCCTCCCTGTTAACACCTTCCATACAGCAGTCCCTACGGACTGCGGCATGGAAGGGGTTAAACTGCTGACATCGGTGCCAGCACCGATGTCAGCAGTTTCAAGCAGAGTATCAGCTGTATGCTGATACTCTGCTTGAAAACCGCTCGCCATCCTGAAAAATCATTGCGGGCGGCACTCCCGTCGCAGCCGCCCCCACATCGCACGCCCGCACATTAACACCCCCCCCCCCCAATCGGCCATCAGAGAAAACAGTGGGGTGGGGGGGAGATATAGATAGATATATATATATATATATATATATATATATATATCATATATTCTTAAATTTATTTATTTTAGTGTTTATTTCAGATACGATCGCTGTGATTGGCTAATCTGAACAGACTAGCCAATCACAGCGATCGCTAGCCCGGGACCGCCCCCATTGGTCCCGGGCTGGTTAGCTGAGACCCCTGGCTGTAAGTAACAGCCGGGGTCTCAGCACTGTCACCATGTCATCAGACATGGTGACAGTTTAATGCCATGACGGCTTATCCCTTATGTAACAATGTGCTATGCCAGGATTAGCTGAGCAGAGCTCTAAGCTAAGAGTTCTTCATGTTGGCTTTTACCTTAGTGAAGCAGGCACAGGCAGGAGCCTGCTCCACTGAGCTAATCCTAGCATAGTACATGGTTACAGGGTACCCATGTGATATGTTAGCATTTAGTAAAACTCTGGGGGGCACTGGCAGGAGCAGCAATATGTGCTCCTGTTGGTACTCCATGCGCTGAGGCTCCATTGAGAGTCAATTTTAATTACACAGGAAAAGGTGTGCTTTAGGGAGGGAAAAGTGTATTTAAAATAAAAAAACATAAAGTATATTACACAATGCATTATGGCATTAGGGACATTTTTACAAAAATTACTAGTAATTACTAATTCTGTCAGGAGGATAGGAAATTTGCAATTATTGTAAATTATTAATTTTTTTTTTTTAACTTATATACCCCTTTCCAGAAGTTTCTGTGACTTGACTGACAATATGGATGATGACTCATATGATGGGGATTGTACAATTCCTGATATAAAGCTAATTCGGAGCATTGTAAACCAAGTGGAGTTCTACTTGTCAGATGAAAACTTGTCTCATGATGCATTTTTACTCAAGCATGTCCAAAAAAACAAAATGGGCTTCATAAGCATCAAACTACTCACTTCCTTCAAAAAGGTATGTACTTTATGAGAGAGTTTTTCAAATATCATATTGTCATGGTTTGTTGTAATTAAAGGAAACCATATTTTGAAATGAAATTAGGACTAGGTATTCTGAGTTCAATCTTCAATTGACTCCCCTCCTGAGTCATCTGCTATTGATAGCTGTTCTTAACACAATATAATTTAGAGTTGGATGAGAATTGTGGAACCGTTCTCAAAGGGCATCTCTAGTCATCCGGCTTCATAGTGCTAGAGGCAGATGACCGAAAAATTGGTACATAAAACCCTCTAGTCTCCTAGGACTCCTGGAATTTTTGAGAAAATATGTTCTGTTTTTTGCGAATTTTTTGCTCCCCCACCCCCCTAATTTCTTGAATCCAATGACCGCAATAGCAAATATCAGTGACCCTGACATACATGGCTATGGGTATATGCAAGTTTGATGGCTTTAATGAACAGCATGTTTAAAAACACACTTTGCTGTCACATGTGTTAAAAACTGATGTAAAGTAGTACTAGCTAAGTTGCCCATAGCAACCAATTAGAATCCACCTTTCATTATTCAGAGCTCCTTTGGAAAATGAAAGGTGGAATCCGATTGGTTGCTATGGGCAACTAAGACAGTTTTATTTTACATCAGGTTGATCTCCCCCATAGTGTTATATGCCTATATGAAATGCGCAAGTGTTACTTGAAGAAAGAGTGGCTTTTTGGGACTAGGCCTCCACAAAATTATGCGTTAACAGGGGAAGAATACATGCACAAATAGTAATTGTCAGAAGAAAGTGTCTAATTCTAAAAAGTCTCCCTTTTGAGAACAGCAATAGTACAGTGTGGAAAAGGTCGGACATTAGCGGCATGTGGCTGTAACCATAACAGCATAGCATGGAACATACAAGGCAGTAGATCAGCTGTTTATAGGTAGTGGTACTACTGGCAATAGTGTAGCTTCAATAGTGTTGGCAGCAAGTAATTAGCAGCGAGGAGTAGCAGCCAGTGGAGTGGCTGCAGCAGCCATAAGGTACATGATAGCAGGTAGGCAGTGGCATGATGGCAGCAGCCATATGGAATGTGATGGCAGGCAGTCAGCAATGTTGACAAGGTGTGGCACCATCAGCAAGACTAGTAACATAGTTTATAAGGCCGAAGAAAGACATCTGTCCATCCAGTTCGGCCTGTTTTCCTACAAGTTGATCCAGAGGAAGGCAAAAAAACCCTGTGAGGTAGAAGCCAATTTTCCCCACTTTAGGGAAAAAAATTCCTTCCCGACTCCAATCGGGCAATCAGAATTACTCCCTGGATCAACGACCCATCTCTAGTAACCTGTAATATTACACTCCAGAAATACATCCAGGCCCCTCTTGAACTCTTTTAGTGAACTTACCATCACCACCTCCTCAGGCAGAGAGTTCCATAGTCTCACTGCTCTTACCATAAAGAATCCTCTTCTATGTTTGTGTACAAACCTTCTTTCCTCCAGACGCAGAGGATGTCCCCTCATCAGTCACAGTCCTGGGGATAAATAGATCATGGGAGAGATCTCTGTACTGACCTCTGATATATTTATACATAGTTATTAGATCTCCCCTCAGTCGTCTTTTTTTCTAAAGTGAATAAGCCTAATTTTGATAATCTTTCTGGGTACTGTAGTCCACCCTTTCCAGTTATTACTTTAGTTGCCCTCCTCTGAACCCTCTCCAGCTCTGCTATGTCTGCCTTGTTCACAGGAGCCCAGAACTGTACACAGTACTCCATGTGTAGTCTGACTAGTGATTTGTAAAGTGGCAGGCTTATGTTCTCATCACGGGCATCTATGCCTCTTTTGATAAAACCCATTATCTTATTGGCCTTGGCAGCAGCTGTCTGACACTGGTTTCTACAAATTAGTTTGCTGTTCACTAAAATTCCTAGGTCCTTTTCCATGTCAGTTACCCAATATTTTACCATTTAGTATGTACTGGTGACTTGCATTATTCCTTCCCATATGCATAATCTTACATTTGTCAGTGTTAAACCTCATCTGCCACTTCTCTGCCCAAGCCTCCAGTCTATCCAGATCCATCTGTACCAGTGTACTGTCCTCTTCTGTGTTAATTACTTCACACAGTTTAGTGTCCTCTGCAAAAATTGATATTTTACTGTGAAAGCCTTCTACAAGATCATTAATAAATATATTGAAGAGAATAGCGCCCAATAATGACCCCTGTGGTACCCCACTAGTGACAGTGACCCAATCTGAATGTGCCGTTAATAACCACCCTCTGTTTTCTATCACTGAGCCAGTTACTTACTCATATACAGACATTTTCTCCCAGGCCAAGCATTCTCATTTTATATACTAACCTTATATGTGGTACCATGCCAAATGCTTTGGAGAAGTCCAGATATACGACATCCATTGATTCGCCGCAGTCCAGTCTAGAACTTACCTCCTCGTACAAACTGATTAAATTGGTTTGATATGACCGATCCCTCATGAAGCCATGCTGATATGGAGTTATTTGCTTATTTTCATTGAGGTACTCCAAGATAGCATCTCTTAGAAAACCCTCAAACAGTTTACCCACGACAGATGTAAAACTTACCGGCCTATAGTTCCCGGGCTCTGTTTTTGGACCCTTTTTGAATATTGGCACCACATTTGCTATGCGCCAATCCTGTGGAACACTCCCTGTCAGTATAGAGTCCTTAAATATCAGAAATAAGGGTCTGGCGATGACATTACTTAATTCTCTTAGGATACGGGGGTGTATGCCATCCGGTCCTGGCGATTTGTCTATTTTAATCTTTTTCAGATGCAGCTCTACTTCTTCCTGGGTCAGACAGGGCACTTTTAATGGGGAATTTACTTTTATATTCTGCATTTTATCTGACAGTTTATTTTCTTCAGTGAATACAGTGGAAAAAAAATAAATATTTAGTAGCTTTGCTTTCTTCTCATCACTCTCTGCAACTCCCCCCTCATTACTCTGTAAGGGGCCGACACCTTCAGGTTTATACTTTTTACCATTTATATAATTAAAGAACATTTTAGGGTTAGTTTTACTCTCTTTGGCGATTAATCTCTCGGTCTCTAGTTTGGCTGTTTTTATTTGTCTTTTACATATTCTATTTTTTTCCTAATTTTTCAATGCTTCCTCACTCCCCTCCTGTTTTAGTGATTTAAATGCTTTGTCATTTATTGCTTTCTTTACAGTTCTATTTATCCACATTGTTTTTTCTTGTTCCTTAACCTTTTATTCCCATAAGGTATGTACCTCTCACAATTAGATATTGGGATGCTTTTAATAATATCCCATTTTGTGGCTGTATTTTTATTTTTGAGGACTTTGTCCCAGTTAGGCCTATGGCCTCTCTTAGTTGACTAAATTATGCTTTTTTGAAGTTTGGTATTTTTGTTCCTCCCTGAAGAAACGCTCTTTTGAAAGACAGTTGGAAGGTTATTATATTATGGTCACTATTTCCCAGGTGTCCCCCAACCTGCACATCTGTTGTTCTGTCAGGTCTGTTGGTTAATACGAAGTCCAGTATGGCTGTCCCTCTAGTCTACAGTAGATCTGTTCATTATCCACAGCCAGAGGAGTGTTTGCGCTGCTTGAAGCACTTAAGCAAGTGATCTGTGTGGCTATTCCCGTAGAGGCCGATCAGCTACAACACTGCAAAGCTTTACTTCACATGTTACTTACTCATATACAGACATTTTCTCCCAGGCCAAGCATTCTCATTTTATATACTAACCTTATATGTGGTACCATGCCAAATGCTTTGGAGAAGTCCAGATATACGACATCCATTGATTCGCCGCAGTCCAGTCTAGAACTTACCTCCTCGTACAAACTGATTAAATTGGTTTGATATGTCCCTGCAGCAACTTTGAGAAGTAGGTTCTGGGGAAAAGAGGATACTGGCTGGCCTTCCTCTATACCTAGAAGTAGAGATGAGCGAATCATCCAAAATTTGCTTCAGCAAATAATCAACAAATTTCTGACGAGATTCGTTCTTAATACGAATTTATTCTGTCGAATTTGCGTTAAAAAAATAATCGTTTTGCGAACATTCTTGCACAAATTATGAACATAGTCAATGTTGTTAAGAGTACGCAATACGTAAGCATTAGCATACAAAGTGCGTACGAATCCTTAGCGTACTATTGACTAGCGATTGCGTCACACACGAGGCTAGTCCGCGGCGTACAGACTTTAGAGGCAGTCCATATGAGGAAAGTAAGGTGCTAACTATCCTGCTAAGTGCATAATTTATTAAAAAACACAGTACAATAAGTGCATCATAGGACACATTGCAATACCTGAAAAAGAATACACACAGTGGGCTAAAGTGTAAAATACAGCAAAGACAATTATGCAAACATTTTAGTGCAAGTTCACATTTGCAAGCATAAAAGGCTCAGATATATGTTTGAGTCTCCTCGTGGCTGCTTGGCATGATAAAACACTGGAATACAGTCCAAAATGCAATTGTAATCCACGTGAGGTAATTTTGTAATCCAAACAGGTAATGTGTAATCCAAATGGATAATGTAAAATAACAGCAAATGGAGAACCTTTTTTGCAAAACGGGCTCCCAAATAAACCTGAGAAGGGGGTGGGGGGTGGAATAGGCGCTTAGGCGCAACTGGGAATTTTCTGCAGAATGGGGGGTGGATGGGTGGGGGAGTCCTGACAAGCCATGTCCATCTGGGTGAGAATCAAACAGGGGGCAATACAAACTAAACAAACAATACAAGTGCCAACTATCTCTCCCCCGTCAGGTGCAGTCCATGGTGTGGCGCCCATAGGTCCTCCAGAGGTGTCCTTTAAATCACTCAGCCAGTAGAAGGGTTCCTCAGATGAGGGACCTAAGTCCTCCTCGCTTGAACTACTACTGAATGAGATTAGAGGACGCTCCTGCCTCCTGTAGACTGCTGCCGTGGTGGAGCTCCACTGCCCTCTTCTGCCAGAAGTCAGACTTGACTGGGTCCGGGTGGTGGTCATATTGGTGAGCGCTGCAGCCACTTGCGCCTTTACTTTTCTGGATTCTCCTGCCGGAACAGCAGGAGTAAGGACTTATGGCTTCAGCGGTTGCACCCAGGGAAGAAGCCCCAGGTCCCCTGGCTGCTGCTGACTTCATTTTCCAGGGTAGTTGGAAAATGTGTGCAGAGGGTGGGAGACTAGGGTCCTACCTTGCTCAGATGCGCACCGGGGGATTCGCTTGTACCTCTATGGGCCAGTCTGAGTGTGGGTCCCACCTCTAGGACCCACACCTCTTTAGAACGGGACCCGTAAAGTGAAGGAGGGTGCGTACGGTCTTGTATGGGAGCTCTGAAAGTATCCAAGAGATGTGCTCTGCAGTCTCTTTCCACTTCTGGAAATGGCCAAGCCTGTCCTTGGCCATTTTCGGCACTCCCATTGGAATGAATGGAGGGAGACCGAGCATGCACGCTGGGCCCTCCTTCACTTTGCAGCCTCTGTTTTAAAGATAGGTGTGGTTCCCAGAGGTGGAACCCACACTTATCAGACATGGTGGCTTACCCTAGCGATATGCCCCCAGTTTGTGTGGTGAGACAACCCTTTTAAGCTTGCAATCTATCAATTGCTGGGTGTGTGAAGTTGTTTCCTGGACACGCATTCTGTTATTGATGGCTGACAATGGAGCAAAGGAAGAGCCATCTGAGTAGGAGAAGCAGTAACTGATGACTATTATGACAAGGACACCGTACTGCATGTAAATGCAGCCTGGCTGCCGCAAAGGAGACTTGGAGAAGGAGCAAACTCATTGCACTAGCTGGCCCTTGCCTTTGTTTTCCCACCGGATCTGATGCTGCCTCTTCTGTGTGGTTCTAGAGCTGTGGTGCCTATGCTTGACTTGTGCTTGACTGCCCACAGCTTATTTTATTCTTTCAGATCTTGCACAGTGCAATGCTGTTGTCTTCCAGCTGCATGGAAAAAAAACAACCAGATGGGGGAGATACTAGCAGACTTTGCGGCAGCAGAGTTTGGCTTAGATCTGGCACGTTTTGGACCTAATGCACACAGAGTATGGGGGCCGTATGGCACCTCTGCTCTGTATTGCTGCTGGTGGCACCAACCTTCTCATCAGTTACATATTATATTCTCCTCAGCACCCTTATCCAGCTCCCAGGTCCTGTCCAAAACATAAAATTGGAGTCCTCACCCTCCCCGCCACTTTTATTAGACTTTGATATGTCATGGTGGACTCCTTGGACCCACTCCCAATTCACTGCTCTATATTTGCCCTGACTAACACCAGCCCTGCCACTGCCCCAACTGCTACCACCATCACCAATATGGCTAAGCATGAGGTCCCCCGCCTCCCCCCTGAACCATCTCCTCAGGACAGTCCAAACACTGATTTTTCTCACACAAGTCATTAACAGAGAGAGTCTCTTGACTATCTGTGGTAGGGAGTGGTGGGGTTTTGTTGCTTCTCTGGAAAAAAAAGGTGTCCCCATAGGGAGGGTGCCACTGAAAGGCTTCTCTGGGACTGCAAGGAGGTGGAGCAGGAGGAATGCTTGGCCTCATGGATCCAAGGTGCGATTTCAGATTCAGAAGTCACCTCCACATTTGGCTGTGACTGATAAGGAGTGAGCCATCCAATCCACAACCTCATCCTCTTATCAATATTGCATTGTTCCAAAGCCAAGGAGAACTGTGGCCTACCAATGCTTGGATGCCTGCTGCTGCTACTGCCTACTTTCTGGCACTAGAAGAAAAAGGCCTGGGTCTTGTTTTGAACCCTTCAATTTTTTTTTTACACATTTTGAGGCCTACACAGAACGGTTATAGCAAAGAGAGGCACAATTAACTGTCCTTTCCCCATCTACAAATTCAGTGAATACTGTTACTATTTACTTTGGGAATAATGAAGTATTGGTTGCATAAAGACAAAAAAGACATAAGTCCATCAAGTTCAACCAAGGGATAAGTGGGAACATGAATCCCAATACTCGTTTTCATAAGCATTAATGTTTACTTTTAAGAATTCAGCTAAACCCCTTCTACCCCGGGCCTGTTTTCACCTTCCTGCCCAGGCTATTTTTTGCAAATCTGATGTGTCCCTTTGTGGTAATAACTTTGACACTAACTTATCCAAGCCATGCTGAGATTGTTTTCTCATGGCACATTGTACTTCATGACAGTGGTAAATTTGAGTCAATATATTTTTCCCTTCACCCATGACGGCACCCTTGCGACTAGGACCTCCCATTGAGGACAGGAAACCTGCTAACATATAAAAAGGTACACACCCCTACCTCACCTCAGTTTAGGTTTCCTGTCCTCCGGATGGGATGTTCTAGGGGGCAGTTGTTCCGTTCCTAGCCTGCTTCTTTCTTTAGGTACAGAGTGCTGCAGACTGCCCGGGTCTACTTACCGTAACGGGGTAGGATCCGGGCTGCGCAGGTCTCAGGTAGGAGCTGTAGCCAAGTCTCCCCTCCCTTCTGTCTCCTTTCTCCTCAGGGGGGACTGCTGTGGCCGTGTTCAGGAGGTCCCTCCGGCGGTTGCCGGGTCCAGCGGTGAGAGCGGCGTTCTGCGCGGGCGTCCGCGCGGCCCGAACCCGGAAGTAACTGCGGTTTTCATCATTTCCGGGCGACATGGGGAGTCGGCATCAGTTTAAAGGAGGCCCGGCGCGCTATACAAATGGGCACAGAAGGTGGGAGCCAGCAGACAAGCTTGCAGCTTGAGTGCCGTGTCCTGGGTGAAAATATTTAATATGGAGCCTGGAGACGGTGGACGCGCCGACCCTGTGGAATCCTTGAGACCCCCAAGTCCGGTACAGTGGCAAGGATGTGTGTGATACTTCTGGTCGGTAAGATCCATCTTTAATGTGGGGTTTTGCTGTCCCTTTTTGTGTATTTTAGGTAGCAAAAACCCCTACGAAGGTGTCTTACAAGAAGAAACATAAGGAGTGCAGTGGGTGTAAAGTCCCTTTACCTGCAGATTATTCTAGGCCATTATGTCAGGGGTGTGTGGACAAGCTACTTATGGAAGAATCTCAGTCTCTGTCAAAAACGATTAAGGCCCTGGTCAGGTCTGAAGTTAAATCTTCACTTAAGGCGTTCAAAGCTCCCCGGCCTAGCTCCCCAGAAGGACATGTGATGGAAGGAGAGGCGGATTCGGATGTATCAGAAGGGGAAGTCTTAACTAGTCAGTATAGTTCTGACGATGATTCTCCCTCAGAAGATGAGGCTGCAGGGAGACCGCTTTTTCCGGTAGAAGACACAGAATTATTACTAAAAGCAGTAAGGGCCACCATGCAGCTGGAAGATTTTAAACAACCTAAATCAGTTGTGGACCAGGTGTTTGAAGGACTGGCACCAAAATCTCGGAGAGTCTTTCCGGTGCACAAAAATATGGACTCTTTGATTAAAAAAAAATGGAAAAATCCTGACAGGAAATTCTTTATTCTCTCCTCGGTTTAAAGGAAGTATCCCTTTGAGGGAGAGGTGTCTGATATATGGGACAGAGCACTGACGGTGGACGCCCCAGTGGCAAAAATGGCAAGGAAGTCTGCACTGCCTTTTGAAGATTTGGGATCTTTGTCCGATCCGCTTGACAAAAAGGCAGATACATATCTTAAAAGGGCGTGGGAAGCAGCTTCTACTAGCTTCAGGCCAGCTATTGCGGTTTCCTGGGTTTCCAGATCTCTAAAGCTGTGGTTAGGCCAGTTAGAAACACACATCAAAGATAAAATGCTTACCATTTTATCTTCAGCTAAAGAGCTGTTAGCTTCCTTACCAACGTTTATTAAGGCAGCAGATTTTTGAGCGGACACATCAACCAATTCGGTTACATTCTCAGCCAGAGCGGCCGCTATGTCTAATGCAGCCAGAAGGGCTATTTGGCTGAGAACGTGGAAAGGTGACCAGAGTTCTCCACTCCCCCTCCAGATTTTTTTATATGTCCAGCTCCATCTCCAGATCCTATAAAAAGAAAAGCGTTGGAAGAGGAGATGCTGAGTCTATTGCAGAAAGGAGTAGTGTCCCCTGTCCCCTCGGGAGAAAAGGGAGGGGGTTCTACTCTCCCTTGTTCATGGTGAAGAAACCAAGCGGGTCGTACAGAGTTATACTCAATCTAAAGAGTTAAACAAATCCCTCAAATACAAAAAGTTTTGCATGGAGACTCTGAAATCCACCACGAATCTCCTCACAAAAGATTGCTGGATGGCAAATATAGATTTAGAGGATGCCTATTACCACATACCAATTGGTCAATCATCACAAAGATTCCGAAGAACGACAGTGTGGATACAGGGGCAGTGTGTACACCTCCAGTTTGTAGCTCTTCCGTTTGGAATCTTTCAGGCACCGAGACTTTTCACAAAGGTAGTGTCAGAAATGGCAGCCTTCCTCAGGTTGAAAGGAATTCATCTAGTTCCCTACTTGGACGACTTCCTAGTATTTTCTCAATCAAGGGAGAGACTAGTTGCAGACCTAGAATTGACGTGTTCAACTTTGAAACATCTAGGTTGGAAAATAAATTGGTCCAAATCAAACATCATCCCAACACAGTTCTGCGTGTTTCTGGGGATATTACTGAACTCAGTGGAGGAAAGAAACTTTCTCACCTTGGAGAAGAAAGAACAGTTAATTCTACAGACTCTACGTTTATTTCTCTCCTACCTGTGCACGATCAGACAAGCAATGTCTGTACTAGGCCTGATGACGTCGGCCATACCAGCAGTACCCTTCGCCCAAGCTCATTCAAGGGATCTCCAAACAAATATTCTAGAGGTATGGAATGGCTCCCCAAATTCTCTGGAAACGAAATTCCATCTTACCTCGAAAGCCAGAATATCGCTCTTATGGTGGATGGATATAGACAATCTAGACAAAGGAGTCAATTGGTCAGTGCAGAACCCAGTCTCTCTGACTACAGATGCCAGTTCCTGGGGTTGGGGAGCTCATTCTCTAGGGGGAAGCTTGGCAAGGCAGATAGGACAGTTTGACAAGACGGAAATCATCAAACTTCAGAGATCTAAAAGCTGTTCTTATGGCATTACAAGCGGCATTTCACTCAGTGAAGCAAAAGAACATTTCCCTTTACACAGACAACACAACTACAGTAGCGTATGTGAATCGTCAGGGGGTACCAGAAATCCTGCCCTTTTGATGTTGTCAAAACAGATTGTCATTCTTAGAGGAAAGAATGTTGAACCTCTCAGCAGTTCACTTAAAGGGAGAACAGAACCAAGTGGCGGACTTCCTAAGTCGTTCCTCCCTGAAGCAGGGGGAGTGGGTGTTGAACGAAAAAATCTTTCAACAGGTGGCTCAAAATTTTGGCCAGCCCTCCAATTTTGCCACCAAAGCCAACAGAAAGGTGGAAAAAATTTTTTCCCTAAACACCTGGGATGGTCCAGTAGCATTAGACGCACTGGCTCAGGATTGGAGGAGGGAAAGGGGCTATGCCTTTCCACCATTTTGTCGTCTTCCCAGAGTTCTAAGGAAGGTGGAGAGGGAATCTGCAGCCATAATACTGATAGCTCCCTTCTGGCCGAAGAAGGCATGGTTTTCTACCATTCTGAGGCTAGCAATACTTCCGCCTTGGCACCTGCCAATCAGGGAGGATCTCTTGAAGCAAGGGCCCTTTTTCCACCCCCATCCAGAAATTCTGAAGCTGTCTGCATGGATGTTAATAGGCAGGTGTGTGGGAAACCTTTTCGGGTTTTTTAGGGGATGAGCCTGACCCATTGTGTCCCCCCTGTATTCCTAGAATTCTGGAGTTTTTGCAGGCAGGATTAGAGAAAAAATTGAAAGCATCTACTCTTAAGGTCCAGATTTCAGCACTAAGCTATTTTTTCGATGTAAAACTGGCAGAACACTCCTGGGTTAAGAGATTTTTGATGGGGGCTTCACGTGCTCTTCCCAGGATTAGAACCCTTTCTCCACCTTGGGACCTAAATACTGTTCTTTCTGGTCTTTGTAATAGTCCGTTTGAGCCAGTGGCTGAAATCCCAATCAGGATTTTAACGATTAAGTTAGCTTTCCTGTTGGCAATTACCTCGGCAAGGAGGGTGTCAGAGGTTCAGGCGTTTTCGGCATTCCCCCCTCATACCAGAATTCTTGATGATGGGGTTCTAATTAGACCATTAGACTCCTTTCTCCCTAAGGTAGCGTCAGATTTTCACAGGAACCAGGAAGTGGTTCTCCCGTCTTTTTGTCCTAACCCGGCTAATGAGTTGGAAAGGAAGTTCAACTGTTTAGATGTGAAAAGATGCTTATTAACATATCTGGATGTTTCTAAACAATGGAGGTTAGATGAAAATCTGCTTCTTCAGCTTTCAGGACGATATAAGGGGCGTAAGGCCTCTATTAGAGTCATTGCTAAATGGGTTAAGGAGGCCATTATCTTGGCCTACTCTTCTCAGGGTCTTCCCCCTCCTGTTGGATTTGGGGCCCATTCCACGAGGTCAGTGGCGACCTCCTGGGCAGAAAGGGCAGATGCTTCTCTGGCCCAGATTTGTAGGGCGGCTACGTGGAGTTCGCCACATACTTTTTTTTAGACATTATAGGCTGAATCTAAATTCTGATGCAGCCTTTGGGAGGAAGGTGCTGCAGGCTATGGTCCCTCCCTAATATGTTTATTTTTCAGTCTCGCAAGGGTGCCGTCATGGGTGAAGGGAAAGCAAAAATTACTTACCGGTAATTGTTTTTCCAGAAACCCATGACGGCACCCCAAAAAATTTCCCGCCCATTAAGTAAAAAAAAAAAAAAAAGTAAGTGATAGGGATGAGTGAGGGAAAGTTTCTCCCCTTCTCTGGTTTAAGTTTGTTTGTTTCTCGCCTCCGGAGTTAGTCATTTTCTATAACTGAGGTGAGGTAGGGGTGTGTACCTTTTATATGTTAGCAGGTTTCCTGTCCTCGATGGGAGGTCCTAGTCGCAAGGGTGCCGTCATGGGTTTCTGGAAAAACAATTACCGGTAAGTAATTTTTGCTTTCCTTTTATTTAAAAAAAAAAAATCCCAAATTTACCAAAAATTTTGAAAAATTTACAATTTTCTAAATTTGAATTTTCTCTACTTTTAAGACAGATAGTAATGCCTCATAAAATAGTTATCAGTCATCATTCCCCATATGTCTAATTTTATGTTGGCATCATTTTGTAATTGTCATTTTATTTTTTTAGGAAGTTAGAAGGCTTAGAAGTTTAGAAGCCAGTTTTCAAATTTTCAACAAAATTTCCAGAACCATTTTTTTAAGCACCAATTCCGCTATAAAGTGATTTTGAGGGGCTTACGTAAAGGAAACCAACCATAAATGACCCCATTTTAGAAACTACACCCCTCAAATTATTCAAAACTGACGTTACAAACTTTAACCCTTTAGGTGTTCCACAAGAATTAAAGGTAAATGGAGACGAAATTTCAAAATTTCATTTTTTTTTAAGCAGATTTTTCATGCTAATCAATTTTTTTTTTTCTTGCAACACACCAAGGGTTAACAGCAAACTAAACCTCAACATACATTTACTCTGATTCTGCAGTTTACAGAAATACCCCATATGTGGAGGGAAACTGCTCTATGGGCATGTGGCAGTGGTCAGAAGGAAAGGAGCGCCATACAGATTTTGGAGGCAGATTTTGCTAGAATGGTTTTTGGGCACCATTTTGTAATTGAGAGACCCTGACGTACCTCTAGAGTGGAAACCCTCAAAAAGTGACCCCATTTTGGAAACTACACCCTTCAAAGATTATATTAAGGGGTGTACTGACCGCTTTGACCCCCTAAGCGTTTTACGGAATTAGGAAACACTTTGCTGTGAAAATGAAAAGTTTCATTTTTTCCAATAAAATGTTGCTTTAGCCCCAAATTTTTCATTTTCACAAGGGGTAACAGGAGAAAAGCACCTAATAGTTAGTTTACCTATTTTCTCCTGAATACGTCAACACCCCATTTGTGGTGGTAAACTGCTGTGGGGGCACATGGCAGGATTAAGAACAGAAGGAGCACCATATGGATTTTGCAGCACAGATTTTGATGGATTGGTTTGCGGGAGCCATTGATTTTTATTTTTTGAGTTATTAGAGATGAGCAAGCAGTGCTCGTTACGAGCACTGTAACGCTCGGGTCCCATGCGAAATACCCTCAGGGATTGCGGATCCGTCCTCATCTGCATGTAAGTCAATGAGGACGGATCGTTTGGTATGACACTCATACCAAACGGTTCCGTCCCCACTGACTTTAAGACGGGTGAGGACGGAACCGTTTGGTGTGAGTGTCATACCAAACGAGCCGTCCTCATTGACTTACATGCAGATGAGGACGGATCCGCAATGCCTGCGGGCATTTCACACGAGACCCGAGCGTCACAGTGCTCGTAACGAGCACTGCTCGCTCATCTCTAGTTATTATCTTATGTGGTGGCTCATTTTTTGCGGGATGAGGTGACTTTTTCATTTGTATAAGACTTTTTGATTGCTTGGTATTACACTTTTTGTGAGTCAAGGTGAAAAAAAAGTTGTTGTTTTTTACAGCATTCACCTGAAGGGGCAAATCATGTGATATTTTTATAGAGCAGGTTGTTATGGACGTGGAGATACCCAATATGTCTACCATTTTTATTTTTGTTACGTTTTACACAGATGCATTTTTGAACAGAATGAAATCTTGCTTTTGTGCTGCCATTTTCTGAGAGCCATATTTTTTCGGGGGGCAATTTTCTTAGGTAGGGTCTAATTTTTTGCGGGATGAGACAGCTTGATTGGTACCATTTTGGGGTAACTAAGCCTTTTTTATCGCCTGCTATTACACTTGTGAGGGAAGGTGACAAAAAAAATGGCTGTTTTGACATTTTTTCTTTTTTTCCCCAATTTTTTTTTTTCATTTTATTTGGGGAAAAGGGCACCCTTTTTCTGATCCCCTTTAGAATGCATTGAAATACCTCTGTATTGTAATGCATTGGCTGTAAGTGTATTACACACAGTAATCCAGCCCTCTGGATCTCACAGGCTCGTAGGGATGGCAGCCACGATGCCTAAGGAAGGCATTGGGCTGCCATCCAAGCCATGGGGTCCCCGTCACAGCAGCGCGGGGACCCGATGGACTCCCCTACACGCAGCACACATCGCATGTGCGGCGGTCTGTGCTGACCTCGGCACATGAAGTGTTAATGTGCCGGCATCGGTGTTTTCACTGATGCCGGTGCATACAGCAGGGGTCCGGCAAACGGGCACAGCTGGTCCCCTGCAGCTGATCGGGTGGGCGCTGGGCATGAAGGGGTTAAAACTGTTCACTGTTCCTGATGTGACCACGTCCTGAGGAAGTCTATTCCACAGATTTGCTGTACTTGCAGTAAAGAAGCTTTGACACTTCTGGAGACTGAACTTGGTAACATGCTAACATAGTTTATAAGGTTGAAAAAAGACATCTGTCCATCCAGTTCGGCCTGTTATCCTGCAAGTTGATCCAGAGGAAGGCAAAAAAAACCCTGTGAGGTAGAAGCCAATTTTCCTCACTTTAGGGGAAAAAATTTCTTCTCGACTCCAATCAGAATAACTCTCCAGATCAACGACCCCTCTCTAATAACTATAGCCTGTAATATTACCCTCCAGAAATACATCCAGGCCCCTCTTGAACTCTTTTAGTGCGCTTACCATCACCACCTCCTCAGGCAGAGAGTTCCATAGTCTTGCTGCTCTCACCGTAAAGAATCCTCTTCTATGTTTGTGTACAAACCTGCTTTCCTCCAGACGCAGAGGATGGCCCCTCGTCACGGTCACAGAGAGATCTCTGTACTGACCCCTGATATATTTATACATAGTTATTAGATCTCCCCTCAGTCGTCTTTTTTTTTCTAAAGGAATAACTCTAATTTTTAATCTTTCTGGGTACTGTAGTCCACCCATTCCAGTTATTACTTTAGTTGCCCTCCTCTGAACCCTCTCCAGCTCTGTCTGCCTTGTTCACAGGATTTGACTAGTCTGACTAGTGATTTGTAAAGTGGCAGGACTATGTTCTCATCATGGGCATCTATGATGCAACCCATTATCTTATTGGCCTTGGCAGCAGCTGTCTGACACTGGTTTCTGCAGCTTAGTTTGCTGTTTACTTAAAATTCCTAGGTCCTTTTCCATGTCAGAGTTACCCAGACTATGCGACTGCTACGGGGCCCAGGGCAAGAGGGGGCCCAGTCTTAGTTGGGATTATCTTCTCTTATACTAGAGGTGAAAACTTGGTCAGGACTCCACCCTCTAAACCAACAACTTTTAGCAAACGAGGTAGTGGAAAAAATGCCCCAAGGGTCGTTGAAAAGGGTTTAGGCAGAAACCCTTCTGCCCTTTTGTGGGGGGCCAGGTTTGATCCTTTCTATGGGGCCCTTACTTCTCTATGTACGCCACTGGCAGTGCCCCCTTGTTTTTTGAGGGGATTTTAAATGAAACAGCTTTTCCCCATATTTCCAGGACGTCCCTTCATGACTGCACCACAGGAGTATGTCCTATTCATCTCTGTAGGGACAGGAAGCAAGATAAATTAAAAAGCCCCTCCCCACCCCCAATCTCCAGTGTTCTTCCTGTCCCTACAGGGAAGTGGAAGCAGAGAGTCAGGAATGAAGATGGTCGACCTATAGAAGGATAATGTGGGCCGGGGGCTGAGTCGGGAAGGAGGGGGGGGGGGGTCGTGCGGCGGCTCCTGCGTACTCCCCTCTGCATGCATCTGTGCGCACTGCAGGCCTGGTGGGTCACGTGGCCGGAAGTGCGGGGCGGGCACCGGAAGATGGTGGTGGCACCCAGAGTTACAATTCTGAAGGCCTGGTTTTGTGGGCTTCGCATTGGGGGTTGACTCTTCCTGCGGGAATAGAGTCCACCAGGAAAACGAGGAGGAGCAGAGCGGCAACAGGGGGTTGCACCCTGGGTAAGTCCATTTAAGAGCAGGCATCTGTTTCCACAATGGAGGTCCAGGTATCTGGGAAGCTAGAGGCTAGCACAGACGCCCCTGTCCAGGGTTACGCAAGTGCCTTCCCTGGCTATATCTCCATATTTTATATGGTTAAAAAAAAATCCTTGCGCGCACTCTCTCTCTCCCCCTTTTAGGCTGAGAAAGACACATTGAAACAAAAAAGAAGGCTAAGTGTGCCCCCTATTCAAAAAGGCATCTAGAGTCATATAAGAAGCAATTATGCCCGGATTGCCTCGCAAAAGTTCTAAAAGAACAGCCTTCTTTCTTGTCGTACTTAAGTGTTATGATTAGAGAAGTACAGGCATTTGTTTCTAATCTAGTTCCTTCCTCAGCTCCCTCTCCGCCACAGCTGAAGAGGTTCAGAATTTTTATGGACTCAGACTCTGAGGAAGAGGTGTTATAATTAGAGATGAGCGAATATTTGACGAATTTACAAAAAGATTTGTTCTTAATCCGAATTTATTTGGTCGAAGTTGCGTTAGAAAATATTTGTTCTGCGAACATTCCTGCACAAATTACGAACATACAGTCTGTGTTAAAAGTATGCTACTGAACTGAATACGTAAGCATTTGCGTGCAAACTCTTAGCGTACTATTGTCACGCGATTGCGTCATACGCACGCACGCGCGATGCTAGGCCGAGGCGAAGAGTCCTCAGAGGCAGTCCATATGAGCTAGAAAGTAAGGTGCTAACTATCCGGTGCATAATTTACCAAACACCATACAATAAGTGCATAATAGGACACATTGGAGTATCTGGAAAAAGAATACACACAATGGGCTAAAGTGCTTGAACGTTGCTGAACCAGTAAAAACATTATTGCTAAAATACTGCAGACCTAATTATGCAAACATTTTAGTGCAATCAATTTCACATTTGCAAGCATAATAGGCTCAGATATATGTTTGAGGCTCATTTCTTGGCTGCTTGGCATAGAACACTGGAACACATAGTTCAAAATTTAATTTCTAATCCACGTGAGGTAATTTTGTAATCCAAACAAATAACGTGTAATCCACATGAATAATATAAAATAGCAGCAAATAGAGAACCCTCTTTGCAAAGGGGGCTCCCAAATAACCTGAGAAGGGGGGGGGGGGGGGAATGGCCGTGCTTAGGTGCAACTGGGAACTTTCTGCAGAATGGAAGCCATGTCCATCTGGGTGAGAGTCGAACAGGGGCAATAAAAACAAGATAGATAAAAAACATGTGCCAACTAGTTCTCACCCGTCAGGTGCAGTCCATGTTGTGGCTCCCATAGGTCCATGATGTGGTGTCCTTTAAGTCAGCCAATTGTAGATTAGAAGAAAGGTTCCTCAGATGAGGGACCAGAAGTCGTCCTCGCTGCTGCTAAAGGACATAAGAGGATGCTCCTGCCTCCTGTAGGCCAGGCTGGCTGCTGTTGTCGAGCTCCACTGCTGCTTGAATTGGGACTTGACCGGGTGGTCACACTGGTGAGCGCTGCTGTGACTTGAACTGCCTTCACCTTTCCGGATCCTCCTGCCGGGACAGCAGGGGTAAGTATTTCTGGCTGCAGCGGTTCAGGCAAGGCTGCACTCAAGGAACAACCCCGGGCTGCTGCTGATGACATTTTCCACAGTAGCTGATACTGGATCACCGTGGGCTGGAAAGTGAAGGATGAGGTAGTCAGCTGACCCAGAGAGTGAAAGGACGGTGGTGGTGGTGGCAAGCCAGGAATCAGAGGCTCCAGCTGTGGCTGCGGTTTATTTCTGAAACGGAGGGTGCCATCTGCTGTCACTTGTAGGCAGCGCACATGTCCTGCAGCTGCTTGGTCCTCCGGCAAAACTTCTGCTGGTGATGCAGGGACCAGGGGCTTTGACAATAACATTACCCTGGGCCTTTCAGGGATGCCATGGGGGTATATTCGACCTGATCCCCCCCCCCCCCACGTATAGGCTGTGACGGGCTTGGGGCAGGTAAGTCCGTTTGACAGACCTGCGGCACACAAAGTACTCCTCGCCGTCTGCAAGGAAGCCCCTGCCTCTCTCCAACGAAACCAGATGACTATTTCGTGCGATTCTTGGGGTCACTTGTGCCACTCTGATCTCTTCGGGCCTCTCCGGTGGTTCGGTACCCCACATCATCTCTCCCCACTTTGGACGTAGTTGGTGCACCTTGAACTGGAAAGGAGGGTGGGATAATGAGGGAGGAGTCTTTATTCCCTATACTTGCAATAGATAGTTCCCGGTGGGCCAGGCTGGTTTTTCCCGCTTCTGAGGGGGGCATATCTTCACTTTGCCGCTCTTGAGGGGGCGTATCATCATTTTTCCGCTTCAGGGGGCCTGGGGGCAAGAAGAATGTTTACGTAGCGTTCAAAATTTTAAGATTCATACGAAGCGAATATGAAAAAAATCTGGATTCACTTCGGAGTAGGAAATAAGGGGGATTCGTAAGGAATATACGAAGCGGCGAATAGATTCGCTCATCTCTAGTTATAATATTCAGAGGGAGAGGTGGAGGCAGAAGATAAACAATTCTCTTCTCTTGGGGAAGATTTGAGCAGATATCTATTTTCCAATGAAGATTTGGAGACTCTTCTAACAGCAGTAAGGTAAACTATGGCTGTAGAAGAGGAGGAACAGGCCTGATCCATTCAAGATGAAATGTTTGGTGGTCTGAGGGCAAAAAAGAGGAGACTTTCTTTCCGGTCAACTTGAATCTAAGAGTTAACCCCTTGGCGCATTTGGATGTAACTGTACGTCCAAAGTGCAAGTAAGTTGCAGCATTTGGACGTGCAGTTACATCAAACTGCTTACCGGGACTGTGAGACTATAAAGTGTCACAGCCCTGGAGTCTCCGCTCTCCTGGAGAGCAGAGACCTCGGGGAAGCCAGCAAGGGACCAATCAGAGTTGTCCCTTGCCAGCAAGCGCTCCGATTGGTTAGTCTCTGCAGACTAACCAATCCAGCGCTTCACTGTTAAAATGCCGGTTTCAGGCTGCGATCTCCACTCTGGAGATCGCAGCCTGAAACCAGGTAAGATGTCTCCTGTGCCTCTACGCCCCCCTCCCCCCTTGTAGTGCCCCCTCCTGCGCTGTTATGTGATGGCAGCTGCTCAGGATCGGAGCCGCTGCCATCAGCAGAGAGTGTGAGCTGTAATTAGAGTGGCACAGAGTGGCACCGATTTCAGCTGTTTAACCCCATAGATGCTGCGGTCAGTAGCTGCCCGTAGCATCCATGAGGTTAAGAGGGAGGGAGCTCCCTCTCTCTTCCATCGGGCCGCCGCTGCTGCAGTTCCAGCAGCCCAATGGTTACCATGGCAACCGGACGCTTTACAAGAGCGTCCTGGCTGCCATGTACCTAAGGCTGATTAGACTCTCAGGGTCTGATCAGCCTTAGTGTAGCACTGATACAGTGCATTGCAATAGATGACTATTGCAATGCACTGTATAGCCATCAAGCCCACTGGATCTTCAAGATCCAAATGGGTCTTGATAAATTTAAAAAAAAATGTAAAAAGTTAAAAAAAAAGTGTAAAAAAAAAGTACAAAAAGCGCCCTTTTTCCCCAAATGAAGTAAAAAAAAAAGTACACATTAGGTATCGCCGCATCCGTATCGACCCGCTCTATAAAAGCATCACATGGTCCACCCCACCAGGTGTACGCACATTTTTTATTTTTTTTTTTAAAAAAAGCTATACCAAAAAAGCCATTTTTTGTCACCTTGCCACACAAAGTGTAATGGCAGGCGATCAAAAAGCTGTATTTACCCCAAAATGGTACCAATCAAACCGTCATCTCGTCCCGCAAAAAATGAGCCCCTACCTGAGACAATCGGCCAAAAAATAAAAAAAACTACAGCTCTCTGACTATGGAGACACTAAAACATGATTTTTTTTTTTCAAAAATGATATTGTGTATAACTTAAATAAATAAAAATAAGTATACATGTTAGGTATCGCCACGTCCGTAACAACCTGCAAAAATATCATATGATCTCTCTAAATGTGAAAAAATGGCTTTTTTTTTTTAATCACAAAAAATGTAATACCAAGTGATCAAAAAAGCGTATGCCCCCAAAAATAGTACCAATCTAACCGTCATTTCATACCGCAAAAAATGAGCCCCTACCTGAAACAATCGTCCAAAAAATAAAAAAAAACTACAGCTCTCTGACTATGGAGACACTAAAACATTTTTTTTTTTTTGTGCTTCAAAAATATTGTGTAAAACTTAAATAAATAAAAAAAAGTATACATGTTAGATATTGCCGCGTCCGTAACAACCTGCTCTATAAAAATATCACACGATCTAACCTGTCAGATGAATGTTGTAAATAACAAAAAAACAATGCCAAAACTGCTAGTTTTTGTTACCTTGCCTCACAAATAGTGTAATATAAAGCTACCAAAAATCGTATGTACCCTAAAAGAGTTTCCTACTCTAGGGGTGCATCAAATGTGACATGGCAACTTAAAGTTTTTCCAGTGAAATCTGCCCTGGCATTCCTTTCCTTCTGCGCCCTGCCGTGTGCCTGTACAGCAGTTTATGATCACAAATGGGGCATTTCTGTAAACTACAGAATCAGGGTAATAATTATTGTTTTGTTAGGCAGTTAACCCTTGCTTTATTCTCGGAATAAAATGATTTATATGGAAAATCTGCCAAAAAAGTGAAATTCGGAAATTTTGGCTACATTTTCATTTAATCCTTGTGGAACACCTAAAGGGTTAATAACGTTTGTAAACCCAGTTTTGAATACCTTGAGGGGTGTGGTTTCTAAAATGGGATCATTTTTGGGTGGTTTCTATGATGGAAGCCTCACAAAGTGACTTCAGACCTGAACTGGTCCTTAAAAAGTGGGTTTTGGAAATTTTGTGAAAGATTTCAAGATTTGCTTCTAAATTTCTAAGCCTTCTAACGTCCCAAAAAAAAATAAAATGTAATTTTCAAAATGATCCAAACCTGAAGTAGACACATAGGGAATGTAAAGTAATTAATTATTTTTGGAGGTATTACTATGTATTTTAAAAGTAGAGAAATTGACATTTGGAAATTTGCTAATTTTTCTTAAAAAAAAGTCTTTATTAAAAATTTCTTTATAAAAGAAATACCAAATTTTTGGTAAATTTGGTATTTTTTTTTATAAATAAGAATGAAATATTTTGACTCGCATTTACCACTGTCATGAAGTACAATATGTGATGAGAAAACCATCTCAGAATGGCCTGGATAAGTAAAAGTGTTCCAAAGTTATTACCACATAAAGTGACACATGTCAGATTTGAAAAATGGGGCTCCGGCATTTGGTCCAAACTGGAAGAGTGGGTCGCTTGAAGAGGTTAATAAAGGAAGAGTGGCAGAACACGGAAAATAAACTTTTATTTACCGCGTGAATTTAAAGGCCGACTCCTGTTCAATCCGGAGGAAACTAAATTATGGGAAGAAATCCCTAAAGTAGATATTCAGGTGGCCAAAAGAACCACAATTCTATTTGAGGATTCCTCTCAGATGAGCAATCCAATGGATAGGAAGATGGATGGCGTATTAAAAAAAAAAGCGTGTCGATAAATACAAATATCGCAGCCACTTCTGTAGCAAGGGCAATGAACCTCTGGCTAGACCAGCTGGAGAATCATCTTAAAATGACAACTTCTAGAGATGAGATTTTAGGATCATTCCCTCTGTTGAAAATGGCCACAGCTTCTATGGCAGATGCTTCGGTGGAGTCAATTCGCTTCTCAGCGAGAAATGGAACATTGACCAATACTGCGAGACGAGCTTTGTGGATAGAATCATGGTCAGGTGATATTGCATCAAAAAATTGTGCAATTCCATTTTCTGGATCTTATCTTTTCGGGCCCGTTCTGGATACTATTTTGGAGAAGTCAGCAGACAAGAAGGAGTTTCCAGAAGATAAACCAAAAAAGCAGCAGCCATTTCGGAGAACCTCCAGACCATTTCAGAATACAGCGCCCAGAGGTAAAGGCAAGACTGGGAGATGGAGCTATCCAAAAGGCGGTAGAGGAAGAGGATTCCTCCTTAACCCAAACGCAAGTAACAATCCTGGAAAGCAATGACACCAGGCCTGTAGGAGGACGACTGCGTTTCTTCTGGCAGAACCGGACAAGAATAACGTGCAAACAGTGGATACTAGATTCTATCTGCGAGGGCTTCAGGCTGGAATTTCGCTCTCCTCCTCACAATTTTTAGATTACAGAATGCCAATCCCCATCTCTTCAAAGTCAGCTGATAACAGATGTTCAGAAGCTGAGCCATCTAGGTGCAATAATTCCGGTTCCTTCTCCTCAGGAGTTCAAGGGGCATTATTCAAGGCTGTTCTTGACCATAATAAACCTGAAGGCCCTGAACAGATGGATTACATACTGCAGGTTCAAGATGGAGTCAATAAGATCTACGACTCCTCTGATACCTACAGAGGCATTCATCTGCACCATAGATCTGAAGGATGCATACTATCACCTCCCCATCCATCAGCAATTCCAACAGTACCTGAGGTTTGCAATAAGAACAGAAGGAGGAGTCTTCCATTACCAATTTCGGTGCCTTCCGTTTGGAATATCTTCTGCACCTCGCTTCTTTACAAAAGTAATTGCAGAAATGATGGCATATTTAACAGTCACATAGTAGTAGTTCCTTATTTGGATGATTTTCTTCTTATAGCAGGATCAGAAGAACTTCAAGATTCATATCCAACAAACCCTATTCCTACTGGAGGAGTTGGGATGGATATTAAATTACGAAAAATCAGATCTTCACCCAGATACCATGTAAATATTTCTGGGGACACTGTTTAACTCAGAGGACCAACAATCCTGCCTTCCTCCATTACAACAGGACAGGATAATACACAGATTAACCTCCATTAGATCTCAAAGGAGATGCACATTAATGAAATCCTGCATTCCGGTAGTCCCATGGGAACAGTTCCATTCAAAATCCTTACAAGAGATAATTCTATCATCATGGGACAGAGAGCATCATTCCCTAAATTCCAGGTTGAGTCTTCCAGACAATGTAAAGGACTCTCTATCTTGGTTGGATCCAAGGAACCTTTGGAAGGGTGTTCCCTGGAATCTAATTCCAGCCTCAGTGATAACGGACGCCAGTCAGAAGGCTTGGGCAGCCCATTTAAAGGGCTCCTTTCTTTGGGGAACATGGTCCATCCGGGATGGTCAAAGACCTTCAAACTTCAGGGAGCTAAAGGAGATCCTGGAATCTCTGAAAGCAGCTGGGCATTTGCTGGAAAACCAACATTTAAAAATTGTTTCAGATATGACAGCTGTCTCTTATCCCTTCTTCAGGGTCTAGCAAACTAAATCTTCATATGGGCGGAGAAGAAGGTGCTGTCCATATCAACTATCCATAGGAAAGAGACATGCAACATGACAGCAAAAGCCGTCACAAGTTCAATCCGGGGGAGTGGATGCTCAACAAAGAGAGATTCCATCCAACTTGTCTCAGGTGGGGCATCCCACAAGTGGACTTATTTGCGACAAGAGAGAATGCTCAGACAAGATATTTTTTTTTCTCTCTAAATCCAAGAGACAGTCTGGGGGTAGGCACTCTCTCCTAGGATTGGAATATGGATCTGGGATATGGATCTGGGATATGCATCCCCCCCCCCCTTTCTTTTCATTCTGGTAGTGTTAAGGAAATTAAGATAGTCTGACAACCCTAATCTTAAAGGGGTATTCTCATCTTAGACAATGGGGGCATATCGCTAGGATATGGAATGCGATCCGGCATACTCTCAGGAACTGTTTTCTGGACCCTTCCCAGAGTCACAAACCACTTCTCAGGTTGCTGCTGACATCGTTCCCGATGCCCAAGTTTTCCAACTGTCGCAGTCTGTGGGTGATGATGACGATGACAATGTTGACTTAGTGGAAGAAGTTTGTAAAGAGGTGTCGGACGATGAGGAGACACGGTTGTCAGACAGTGGTGAAGTTGTTGTCAGGGCAGGAAGTCCGAGGGGGGAGCAGACTGAGGAATCGGAGGATGACGAGGTGACTGACCCAAGCTGGGTTGATATGTCGAGTGAAGACAGTGCTTCTGAGGCGGAGGCGAGTGCTGCACCAGAACAGGTTGTAAGAGGCAGTGGTGTGGCCAGAGGGAGAAGCAGGGCCAGAGCTGGTGCATCAGCAGCAACTGTTTCACGTAGTGAAGCTCCCGTGGTGAGGCCTAGATGTTCGCAAGTCTGGAGGTTCTTTAAAGAAAGTGAGGATGACCGACGGACTGTGGTGTGCAACCTGTGCCACACCAGGATCAGCAGGGGTGCCACCACTACTAGCCTAACCACCACCAGCATGCGCAGGCATATGAGTGCTAAACACCCCACTCAATGGAACCAAGGCCGTTCACCACCTCCTGCGGGTAACACCACTGCTCCTTCCACTGTGTCACTCGCTGCCTCTGCTAGTCAACCCCCTGCCCAGGACCCAGGCACGAGCGCCTCTCGCCAGAAAACCACACCTTCGCCTCCACGATCCTCCACAGTGTCCACCAACGTGTCCCAGCGCAGCGTTCAGCTGTCTTTACAGCAGACGCTGGAGCGCAAGAGGAAATACAGTTCCACCCACCCACATGCCGAAGCCCTCAACGTCCACATCTCCAAATTGCTTAGCCTGGAGATGCTGCCCTATAGGCTGGTAGAGACCGAGGCCTTTCGCAATCTCATGGTGGTGGCTGCCCCTCGGTATTCGGTCCCCAGCCGCCACTATTTTTCCCGATTGTGCCGTCCCAGCCCTACACCAGCATGTGTCACAGAACATCATCCGTGCCCTGACCAACGCGGTTTCTGAGAAGGTCCACTTAACCACGGACACGTGGACAAGTGCTGCCGGGCAGGGACACTATATCTCACTGACAGCACATTGGGTTAACTTGGTGGAGGCTGGGACCGAGAATGACCCTGGGGCCGCTCATGTACTGCCCACACCGAGGATTGCGGGGCCTACCTCGGTCACGGTCTCTGACGTACTATGCCTCCTCCGACCCCTCCTCCACCGAATTACCATCTGTGGGCACGGTGCCTTCAGTCGGTAGCTCTAGGCGCAGCAGCAGTGCCGTGGGTAAGCGCCAGCAGGCGGTGCTCAAACTGCTGAGCTTAGGTGACAAAAGGCACACCGCCCAAGAGCTGTTACAGGGCATCACGGCGCAGACCGATGTGTGGCTGGCACCGCTGAACCTCAAGCCAGGCATGGTTGTGTGTGACAACGGGCGTAACCTGGTGGTGGCTCTGCAACTCGGCAGACTGACACATGTGCCATGCCTGGCCCACGTGTTCAATCTAATAGTTCAGCGGTTCCTCAAGACATACCCCAATCTGTCTGATTTGCTCACCAAGGTGCGCCGCATCTGTGCGCATTTCCGCAAGTCGACCACAGATGCTGCCACTCTCAGGGCAGCGTAGCACCGCCTACAACTGCCAGCTCACCGACTGTTTTGCGACGTGCCCACGAGATGGAATTCGACATTAAACATGTTATCCACAGTTTACCAGCATCGCAGAGCGATTGTAGACTGCCAGATGTCGACTTCCACCAGAACTGGTAGTCAGGTCAGTCAGATTCCTCAAGTCTACAATGAGGAGTGGATGTCTGATATCTGCCAGGTGTTGAGCAACTTTGAGGAGTCAACACAGATGGTCAGCGGCGATGCCGCCATTATCAGCCTCACCATCCCGCTGCTTTGCCTGTTGAAAAACTCACTGCTCAGCATCAAGTCGGATGCTTTGCGCTTGTCACAAGAGATGGTGGAGGAAGATACGTCGCTTGATAGCCAGAGCACCCTCCGGTCTGTTTCTCAGCGCGTATCTGAGGAGGGGGATGAGGATGAGGAGAAAGAGGAGGAGAATGTCGGCGAGACAGTAGAGGGTACCAGTGCTCAGTCCTTAACTCTTGAGCGTGTATGGGTTGAAGAGGAGGAGGAGGTGGAAATGGAGTGTCAGGCCAGTGAGGAGAGGGAATTCTTGCGTGTTGGGACTCTGGCGCACATGGCAGACTTCATGTTAGGCTGCCTATCCCGTGACCCTCGCGTTAGAAGAATTTTTTCAAACACCGATTACTGGGTGTTCGCTCTCCTGGACCCACGGTACAAGCAGAACCTTTCCACTCTCATCCCTGTAGAGGAAAGTAGTATGAGAGTGAATAGATATCAACAGGCCCTGGTGCACAAGCTGAAACAATCCTTGCCATCTGACGCCGCTAGCGGCAGAGGGCATGGTTCTGGGGGGAGAGTAGCCGAGCAGGCAGCTTGTCCAGCACTGGCAGGGGAACGCTCTCCAAGGCCTTTGCCAGTTTTATGTCACCCCAGCAAGACACTGTCACCTGTCCCCAGTCTAGGCAGAGTAGGGGGGAGCTGTACAGAAAGATGGCATGGTCAGGTAGATACTCCCTCACCGACGTCCGTAGCGATCACTCTGCTCCATTCAACTACTGGGTTTCAAAGCTGGACACGTGGCCTGAACTGGCGCTGTACGCCTTGTAGGTGCTGGCCTGCCCTGCTGCTAGCGTGCTGTCAGAGCGGGTATTCAGTGCAGCTGGTGGCGTCATCACCGATAAGCGTACACGCCTGTCAACTGACAGCGCTGACGCTTATTAAAATGAACAAAGCCTGGATTTCACCGGAATTCAAATCTCCTCCGGGGGAAAGCAGCTAAAGATTTAAATAACTTATGTATCTGATTCCTCTTCTCTACTCCTCCTCCTCCATGTCTTTGCCTAACTCTGACTAAAAAACGCCATTTTTTTTTTTAGAGGTCCAACTGGCACTCTTTTACCACAATTTTTCAGGAGGGCCCCCTACAGGCCCTCTCTTCAAACAATTTTTTCCGGAGGTCCACCTACAGGCCCTCTCTCCAGTTCCAGTTTCCAGTTTTATTTGGGATAGGTGTGAAAAATATTACCTGCTTATCTTTATTGCCCAACATTGGGTACGGTAGCAACAAGAAGAACAAACACATGCTGCCCACAGGGTACGTGGGCACGTCGCACAACAGTCGGTGAGCTGGCAGTTGTAGGCGGCGCTGCGCTGCCCTGAGAGTGGCAGCATCTGTGGTCGACTTGTGGAAATGCGCACAGATGCGGCGCACCTTGGTGAGCAAATCAGACAGATTGGGGTATGTCTTGAGGAACCGCTGAACTATTAGATTGAACACGTGGGCCAGGCATGGCACATGTGTCAGTCTGCCAAGTTGCAGAGCCGCCACCAGGTTACGCCCGTTGTCACACACAACCATGCCTGGCTTGAGGTTCAGCGGTGCCAGCCACACATCGGTCTGCGCCATGATGCCCTGTAACAGCTCTTGGGCGGTGTGCCTTTTGTCACCTAAGCTCAGCAGTTTGAGCACCGCCTGCTGGCGCTTACACACGGCACTGCTGCTGCGCCTAGAGCTACCAACTGAAGGCGCCGTGCCCACGGATGGTAATTCGGTGAAGGAGGAGGAGGGGTCGGAGGAGGAGGCATCGTACATCTGAGAGACCGTGACCGAGGTAGGCCCCGCAATCCTCAGTGTGGGCAGTACATGAGCGGCCCCAGGGTCAGTCTCTGTCCCAGCCTCCACCAAGTTAACCCAATGTGCCGTCAGTGAGATATAGTGTCCCTGCCCAGCAGCACTTGTCCGTGGTTAGGTGGACCTTCTCAGAAACAGCGTTGGTCAGGGCACGGATGATGTTCTGTGACACATGCTGGTGTAGGGATGGGACAGCACACTGGGAAAAATAGTGGCGGCTGGGGACCGAATACCGAGGGGCAGCCACCACCATGAGATTGCGAAAGGCCTCGGTCTCTACCAGCCTATAGGGCAGCATCTCCAGGCTCAGCAATTTGGAGATGTGGACTTTGAGGGCTTGGGCCTGTGGGTGGGTGGAACTGTATTTCCTCTTGCGCTCCAGCGTCTGCTGTAAAGACAGCTGAACGCTGCGCTGGGACACATTGGTGGACACTGTGGAGGATCGTGGAGGCGAAGGTGTGGTTTTCCGGCGGGAGGCGCTTGTGCTGGGGTCCTGGGCAGAGGGTTGACTAGCAGAGGCAGCGAGTGACACAGGGGAAGGAGCAGTGGTGTGACCCGCAGGAGGTGGTGAAGGGCCTTGGTTCCATTGAGTGGGGTGTTTAGCACTCATATGCCTGCGCATGCTGGTGGTGGTTAGGCTAGTAGTGGTGGCACCCCTGCTGATCCTGGTGTGGCACAGGTTGCACACCACAGTCCGTCATCCTCACTTTCTTTAAAGAACCTCCAGACTTGCGAACATCTAGGCCTCGCCACGGGAGCTTCACTATGTGAAACAGTTGCTGCTCATGCACCAGCTCTGGCCCTGCTTCTCCCTCTGGCCACACCACTGCCTCTTCCAACCTGTTCTGGTGCAGCACTCGCCTCCGCCTCAGAAGCACTGTCTTCACTCGGCTTATCAACCCAGCTTGGGTCAGTCACCTCATCATCCTCTGATTCCTCAGTCTGCTCCCCCTCAGTCTGCTCCCCCCTCGGACTTCCTGCCCTGACAACAACTTCACCACTGTCTGACAACCGTGTCTCCTCATCGTCCGACACCTCTTTACAAACTTCTTCCACTAAGTCAACATTGTCATCATCATCATCACCCACAGACTGCGACAGTTGGAAAACTTGGGCATCGGGAACGATGTCAGCAGCAACCTGAGAAGTGGTTTGTGACTCTGGGAAGGGTCCAGAAAACAGTTCCTGAGAGTATGCCGGATCGCATTCCAAATTTTCTTGGGAGGGGGCAGACTGGGGGGAAGGAGGTTGAGGTGGTGGAGCCAGAGGAGTGCTCCCTTGGGTAACGTGGGTGGACTGCGTGGAAGACTGACTGGTGGACAAATTACTTGAAGCATTGTCCGCAATCCACGACATCAGCTGTTTGCACTGTTGTGGTTTCAACAGTCCTCTACCACGTGTCCCTGTAAGTTGAGACATGAAGCTAGGGAGTGTAGCCCTGCAGTGTTCCCCTGCTCCCTCATCAGCAGGTACTGTCTCACCCTGCCCAGGACCACAGCCTCTGCCCCCTGCAGTAATTGAATGCCCACGCCCTCGTCCTCGACCCTTAGCCCTGGGGTTCAACATTTTCTGTATATAAGTGTATTATATATAAAAAAAAATAAATAAATGGGCCTGCTGTACTGAAACCCAAAAACTTGTTCAGTCTGGTTTAATTAAGTGACGTACAGAATGTGTCAACTGGACAGAAAATACGGATTGTAGGGAGTGGACAGCTGAACTGTGACACACAGAATGGTTCCACGCAGCTGTGTGAAATGGATTCATATCACTGAGCTAAAACAACAAAAAACTTTATATATATATATATATATATATATATATATATATATATATATATATATATATATATAATTTTTTTTTTTGTTTTTTTTTTTAACGTGACGTCAAGAAACTATCGTAGACCTAACTCACACCCTGCTGACGGTGGCTATTTTGACTGCGACCCAGACAAATGTCGCACAAAGATTTTTGTGATCAAGCTATATACGTGAGAGCAAAAGACCTTGTTGGATTAAGTGATGTACAGAAGGTGTCACCTGGACAAAAAATACCGATTGTAGTGAGTGGACAGCTGAACTGTGACATACAGAATGGTTCCACGCAGCTGTGTGAAATGGATTTGTATCATTGAGATATAACAATAAAAAAAAAGGGTTATATATGGCGATAGCTGCACTACTAGTGCCAGCCAGCCAAGCCAGGAGACAAAAAAAAATGTCTTGTAGCCCTTAGAAGGGCTGTTGGGTTCTTGGGCGATCAGAACTAACAAAGAACTTATTTATTGAGATTAGACATAGACTTACTCAACAGTAAACATAGGACCGTATGCCACCATATCCTAACCTCGACTATACAAGCTATTGCGGCCAAATGGAAATCCGACTTACCTCCGGACATTTCCACCATCATTAAGAAGGTTAATATGAACTATAAATTTGAACTAATGGCAGCGAGAAGTAACCAACGCTTACATAAATTCACAAACCAGTGGGAGGTTTGGGCGTCCTCAAAGTTAATAGACAACTAAATCACTCAATATAACCAAATGACGTTCTCATTCAAGAATCTAAATACGGTAAAACAATAGTCAACACCCAAACGAAAACGTTCAAGATTTGAAATCAGACTGGACCCCAGTTACTTTGTTTTATTTAAATCCCATTGTTCTATAACCCCTAATTTTTTCCCCCCTTTCTTCTCTCCTTTTTTTCATGTCAATTCACCTCTTCTATAATGTTACGGAAGGATTGATACAAACTCAATATTTGTTCCATCCAAAGCGATGATATTGCCTGATATAAGAATATGCTTTAATGACATTATAGATTCAATTGTGCAGAATACTACCTGTATGCGATATCTCTGATGTGAATTATGTCAACTTCTTTATATGTCTCGATCATATTACTATTTGTTAATACCACTCTATAAAACTTTCAATAAAAACATTGAACAAGAACTAACAAAGAACTAAATGCAGGCCCTAACACTCTCCCTGAAACGCAGCAGCTCTATCCCAAACGACATCCAGACAGCATCTGAGCCGAGCACCGCGGGCAGTCACTAGTATATTCCAGGGTCACCTGATCAGGCCAGCCAACCCCTGCATGTAAGGGCCCTACGTGATGCTGTATGCATCGACATGTAAGGGCCCTACGTGATGCTGGGTGTACCGCAGAGTCTCCTGGCTTGTGATTGGCTGAGTTTATAGGCGCCAAAAATGCACAATGCGGAAGTTGCCATTTCCTCGAGCATGGCGAGATACTCGTCCGAGCAACGAGCACTTACGAGTACCGTAATACTCGAACGAGCACCAAGCTCGGACGAGTATGCTCGCTCATCTCTAATTATAATCCTAGATTGATATTACCCAGATGCATAAATTTACTTTATTTATCAACATTGAACCTCACTTTTCAAGTTGATGCCCAAACAATGAATGTCCAAGTCAGCTTGTGGTTTATGGACATCTTCCATAGATCGCACAGTACTACATAGCTTGGTGTCATCTGCAAAAATAGAAATGGTGCTATTAATCCCATCTTCGATTATCATAAATAAATTAAACCCGGCACTGAACCTTGGGGTATACCACTTATAGCTGGGGACCCTTCTGAATAGGAATCTGAGCACAACTTTCTAGACAATTTTCTTAAGACCGTTTTAAATCTAATTACAAACTATAGTTTCTAGGCCTATTGACTTTATTTTTCTTATTAAAAGCTTGAGGGACATTATCAAATGCTTTTGCAAGTTTCAAGAACACTACATCCACAGCCACCCCTCTGTCCAGACTTCTATTAACCTCCTCAGTTTAAGACATGTGTCTTACTGGTGGGGGTCCAATTGCTGAGGCTTCCATCAGTCACGAGAATAAGGGCCTCATGTTTAGAATAGTTGTGGCCACAGGTTTGCTGCAATTCCAATCAACAGGTGTACAGGGGGATTTGCAGCAGTCCCATAGAGTAAAATGAAGTAACATGAGGTTTTTGTTCTCAAGATCAATCAGGGGAAAGGGGGGTCCCAGCTTTCAAACCCTTGCCGAGCAGGCCCTTATCCCCCATTCTGTGGCTAGGGGATGTGTGTTGTGGGGCATCCCCTTTAAGAAGGGTGGAGGGGACTCCATATCCCCTGATCAGCTCTGGAGAAAACTTTGGTCTTAATTAGCTTTTTCCAACCTCTAGCTATCAACACGTACAAATCTCTATACTGTGAGCACATCCTAGTAGATGCTGTAGGCCGATGTATTTTTAAGATGGCTGTATAAAGGAAAGTGCAATATTTGGAGCATGGTTGTTGCTCGGATCTAAAAAAAATAGTACAAGTTTTGCCTCATCCAACCTGAAAAATACACTGAAGACAGCACAGCTATAAGGGTATGTCCACATGGGGCGTAAATGATGTTGATTTGCAGGCTAAACTCTTACAGTACCAGTGATCCATATACAGGAAAGAAAAACTACAGATTCACCTGTGGTGGAGATCTTTAAATCTGCAGCATGTCAGTGGACGAACGCTAAAACTTTTATTCATGAACATTTGATAATCTTAGATACATCACCTCACTCTCTCAAAATGAAGAGTGAGTTTGTTGCCCGCCTTAGTGCACCACACAGTAATAATATGGTTCTGTAGTTGTAGTAATGCTCCCATTTGCCACACTGTGACAAAGCTAATGGTGTACTCTACAAAGTATTGTTGCACTCTGTACCCCCCAGTATTGGTTCAAACTTGGTGCCATCTATAATGTAATCACACCCCCTTAGTGCCCCTAATTTGTAATGGTGGCCCCTACTCCATGATTGCCCCCCTTCCCCCCCCAGTACTTGTGACTCTTTTTAGTGTCCGTCAATTCTGCAATGGTGTTCTTAGTCAGTAATGGTACCTCATAGAGACCCCAGTTAGTTATGGGGCCCCACACCAAGGCAACGGTGACTCTGCTCTGCCTTCTGTACTGTCTCCTGTCTTCCCCCCACCCCTCCACAGAAAAGTTACAAAGACTTCACCTCCTGACTTATGTCTCAGTATCTTAAGATCAGCAGAACATGAGCTGCCTGGATAGGATCCTTGCGTGGTCATATGTGATTTAATGATGTATGATGTCTATGAAGGTCTCATGAACTCAAATAGTGGGGCTCCCATGGCAGGTCCCATCACTTCAATGTGATGCGGTAGTGGCCTAATGCTGGCAGCATCATGGGATATCAGGGTACAGGGGCATCAGACCAATCAGGCGTTGCTCAGGCATCACATGCTGTCTGCCAGAAGCAGATTTAAACAGCCATCTTCTGGCAACTGGTGCCTGTGATTGATTTTCTCGGCCTCACTAGCATGTATTGAACTGCTATTTGGATTCCTAGGTCTCTAACTTTCAGATTGTCCCTGACCTTGCTCCTGACTGTCGTTTCTTCCTGGACACTGAACCCATCTGGTATTTTACTCTGGAATCTGGCCTGGTTTTGGATTTGCAGTGGCATTTGGATACAAGTTTAGTGCTCTCATTAAGAGAAACAAAATAAGAGTATTGCAGGTTTGATACCTTTTAATGGCTAACAAAAATAGAAGTAATGATGTTACATAGCGAGCTTTCGGGACCTCACCAGTCCCTTCATCAGCCGTACTACAAGAATATATGAAGAAACAGCAATATATATACACAATAAGAACAGACATGGGGGGGTGAATGGACATTTTAAAAACAGAATTTCAAAGATCTTGAGAATGAGTCCTTAATTATCTTACAGATAAGGGGTGTGAAAGTTTTATGATCTCTAAATTGATGTTATCTCAGAGACCTGGTGCCCCCACGATGTCTATAGAAGACTCTTTAGATCTTGTAATGTGTCATAAATCCCGGGGACAAATACAGCCCAGTATTCAAAGTGTCAAACAGTGTTATAAATTTGTATTCCCAAATTCTTCTGGCGCTTTGGGATTTGAAGTTACCTTTTTAATATGAGAACTTTCATGTGTTCTACATTGTGCCCTGGGCTACAGAAATGTTTAGCCACAGGAAAGTGTGGCTTCTTCTCTTTAATTGTGTGGCGGTGGGACCTCATCCTTGCATTGAGTTTGTCCTGTTTCTCCAACATAGAGGCCCCCACCAGGACATTTGGTGCAGAGAATCAAATACACAGCATTAGATGTAGAACATGTGAATGTCCCAGGGATCTTGTAGTCTTCCTGTGTGTTGGGGATCCGGATCTTATCTGTTGTCATAATATGGGAACAGGTTCTGCATCTTCTTGTATTACAGGGATGGGTTCCTTTTTCTGTGGTGTATGGCCTTGAACTTGATCTGATCAAAATATTCCTTAGATTTGGAGGTTGTCGGTAAGCTAGGAAGGGGGGATCGACTCTGAATATGAACTGATGAAATTTCATGAAAAATTCAACAAATTCCATCCCACCATAAACCTGACCCTCAACTATTCACACACAGAAGTCAGCTTTCTGGACACCACCATAAAACTTCAAGACGGCTCAATACAGACATCCCTGTATCGAAAACCTATTGATCGGCCTACATACCTCAAATGGGACAGCTTCCACCCCAAACATATTAAAAAGTCAATCATCTATAGTCAAGCGATCAGATATAACCGAATCTGTTCCAACCCATCAGACAGGGATGAGCATTTACAACACCTGAAAAGAACATTTTTACACCAGGGCTATCATCCTGCTTCAATTGAAGATCAGATCAAAAGAGCCACCAAGATCCCCAGAAGTCAGCTTCTCCAATACAATAAAAAGAAACACAACCAGTGCGTGCCTCTGGTTGTGACCTACAACCCACAACTAGAGGTACTGAGGAAAACTGCTAAAAAATTACATCATGTCCTACATAAGGATGACCAACTAAAAACAATCTTCCCAGATCCCCCCTTACTAGCTTACCGACAACCTCCAAATCTAAGGAATATTTTGATCAGATCAAGTTCAAGGCCATATACCACAGAAAAAGGAACCCATCCCTGTAATACAAGAAGATGCAGAACCTGTTCCCATATTATGACAACAGATAAGATCCGGATCCCCAACACACAGGAAGACTACAAGATCCCTGGGACATTCACATGTTCTACATCTAATGCTGTGTATTTGATTCTCTGCCCCAAATGTCCTGGTGGGGGCCTCTATGTTGGAGAAACAGGACAGAAACTCAATGCAAGGATGAGGTCCCACCGCCACACAAAGAGAAGAAGCTACACTTTCCTGTGGCTAAACATTTCTGTAGCCCAGGGCACAATGTAGAACACTTGAAAGTTCTCATATTAAAAGGTAACTTCAAATCCCAAAGCGCCAGAAGAATTTGGGAATACAAATTTATAACACTGTTTGACACTTTGAATACTGGGCTGAATTTGTCCCCGGGATTTATGACACATTACAAGATCTAAAGAGTCTTCTATAGACATCGTGGGGGCACCAGGTCTCTGAGATAACATCAATTTAGAGATCATAAAACTTTCACACCCCTTATCTGTAAGATAATTAAGGACTCATTCTCAAGATCTTTGAAATTCTGTTGTTTTTAAAATGTCCATTCACCCCCCCATGTCTGTTCTTATTGTGTATATATATTGCTGTTTCTTCATATATTCTTGTAGTACGCCTGATGAAGGGACTGGTGAGGTCCCGAAAGCTCGCTATGTAACATCATTACTTTTTGTTAGCCATTAAAAGGTATCAAACCTGCAATACTCTTATTTTGTTTCTCTTAATGAGAGCACTAAACTAGTTTTCTATTGGCTAACACTGTACCAGACCTTTTCATTTTTTTTGACCATTTGGATACAGTCATGGTTTTGTCTGACACTACCTTTTTTATTTTCTCCATTTGTATTTTCCCTCATAGGCCCCAGCACCTAGTCAGAAAGAGACCAGTTATAGCTGTCACTTTAGGGCAGATCGTGCAAGTAGATATGGACGGTGGTGCGGGTGAGTTTAGGGCTTTACCACTCCCTACAGTGACAATAGGATTCTTGTCCGAGCATCTTATAGGCTACAGGCTAAAAGTGCTCTGTAGCTTGAGACAGAATGGAGGAGTAGATGGCACTGTCATGAGAACGCAGATGCAGTTTAAAGCAGTGGTCACCTGGAGATCTGGGGCCCTGGAACCTATTTATAGAACTGTTAGACCATGCTAAACCATAAAATATTACATAATAAAATTGTAAAATTTGGGGATAGTACCATCTTTGAGGGTACCACTGCAAATGGAAACCCTCATTTAGCTATCCTTGTGTAGTTAAAAACTGTATTTTACACTGTTCCATTTGATATTATTAATTTTGTAATTGCACTGCATTTTTTTCAGATTAAGTGCCTAACTCGAGACTGGAGGCAAACCTTGTATGCACTTCAGTTTTCTGAACTCTTGGAGGTTAATGAAGAGGAAACCAAAGTGAGGAGAAAAAAGCCAGTTCCAGACAGTCTTCTTGGACTTCCTTCCACCAAACTATTGTTGGCCTGGAATCTAGATAATGCAGAAAAAATATTACCTGGAAAGTCTCAAAATCTTATGGAGACTGTTACATGTCTGTTTGCATCATATGGTGTTATTACTTCAGTGCGTATCGTAAAACCTGGTAAAGAGATGCCTTGTGATATTAAAAAATATTTGTCTAAATATCCTGAACTAGCTATGAGAAACTGTGCTCTTGTAGAATATGAAAATCTAGAAGGTGCCAAGAAGGCATTGGATGCATTTGACTCAAAGCATTGTAGCACTGCTGATTCCTTTAAGGTGATCCCAGTAAGTGGTAGAGGAATGCGCAAAAAAAGTGGCATGGAGTCTGATGAAACTGAAAACCCTGACTTGTTACATAAGAAGTTGGCAAAAAAACATAAAAAACATAGCATTATAGGAAAGTTTCAGCACCCAACTGAGGAATCATGCTACAGCTCATCAGAGTCTGATAGTACTCCAGCCTCACCAGTTATGACATCTCGCTACCTCACTGCTGTGAATTGTACAAATTCAGATGTTGCCTTAAGACCACATTCTTTCAGTAGTCCTCGATCTACTCCATTACTAGCACGCAAATGCTTCACTCAACTATACCATAACCTTTCTCCCTTGGCCACAGATCTTCGTAACAGAGTTTTTGCTAGCCCTGGAACAAGCCCAGAAGTTTGTGGGAAGTTTCCAGAGAATTCTTATGATAGTGGCATTTGCTCTTCTAGCCCTTGGGTACAGAAACGAAAAGCTGCTGCTTTTAATCTTCATTTGGAAAATAAGCTGCTACCCTGCAGTCCATTAGCTGTGAAAAAGACCTCAGTCTCTCAAGGGCTTCCAAGTGGGGTACTTCGTTTTCCATATGGGCCAGATGGAAGTAGGGGTTTTCACAATAGCATTGGCAGGGGGAAACTTGTCCTAAGGCATCAATAAGTATTTCAAGGTTTGTTAAATCTGTGTTTTAAGGGTAACTTTTTAATAAAAAAAAACAAAAAAACTTCTGACAAGTAATAGTGAAATGCGAGTACTTGAGTGTTGATACCCACAGCTATCACTAGAAGGGAGAGAACTGACCTCACAAAACCCCTCTAGCCAAATATTCTGGAAGTTTTTTTTTTTTTGTTACCCTTTTACATCTTGTCTTTGCTTGTACTGTTTGCGTGTGCTTATTCTTTCTCTTTTCGTCATGGTTCACATCCAATGTCTTCGGTAACGGTTTTGAAAATATTATTGGTATGTTTACCTATAAGGGTACAAACAGGAAATGGCACATATAATTTATATTGCAAGCACTTACCCTTTTGACCAGCTTCACACCAGCACCAGTGGTCTGGTGATGGCTACATTTCCCAGACCGAGCACTGCTGTTCTGACCTGAACTCATAGCATCATCATTTATGATACTGTGAGTTTCTGCCTGACAGCAGAGCTGATGTACTGTACTTTCATAATACCTTGAGTACAGGAGACCCACGGTCAGGCAGGAACTTACAGCATCATAAGTTATCATAATACTGTGTTCTGGTCAGAGGAACAATGCTGCAGTCACATGGAGCATGTTTCCATATGAAACTGGCTTATTTGTATTTTGCATGTCAATACTTTCTTTGTCATAATTGGCTTGCTTTTTAAGTAAAAATATTCAGTTTTTGTACTTGCGTTTATTAATCTAAAATAAAATTACTAGCTTGGCAAACATTGTTGAACTCCCATTTTAGACTGTGTACTTGGCAAAACAAAAAATTGTGTTCTGTTTATTGAGGTTACAGAAGACTACTTTTTAGTTTCTTAGCAGGTCTGAGGTGCAGTAAACTAAAAAAGTAACTTTTTTTTTTTTTGTGGTCAGGAAGGAGGGTGGGGGGAGTCGTAGGACATTTTACATTGGAGATTTGTTTCACAGTGTGTGCGATTTCATAACTCGCCCAGATAGACATGTTGGATTGCTGCAAAACTCAGCATACAGTTATGTATCAAGCAGATATGTAAAAGCCTATAGGTGTGGTCTGATAAGATACTTGGTCTTGCCACAAGAGCGTAAAGGTGCTTCTCGTTCTGCTCTTTTAAAAAAGTTATCAGGCTGCTTTTGAGTAGTGCACCAGTTGGTGAGAGATTATTTACTGCTAGACATGCTTCAACAACTCAGTAAAAGACATTTTGCATAGCTTGTAGACTTTGAGAAGGGGGCACATCATTGCACTGAAAGAAGCAGAATGGTCATTTTTAGAGATGAGCGAGTAGTGTTCGATCGAGCTGGTATTCGATCGAATACTACGCTATTCGGCGTACTCGATTTCGTTCAAGTATAACGGCGATGGCGCACTTAGAATTCGTTTCCCCTCCCACCTTCCCTGGCGCTCTTTTTCCACCAATCACCATGCAGGGGGCTATGACAGGCACGCTGAGCACGCTGGCAGCGCGAAAACGGCGTCTACATGGATTGGCTGGAAAAACCATGTGACCTCGAATATTAAAAACTCAGCTCTTCCTGCTCGTACGCATATGCTGCGTGAACTTAGTCAGGGACAGAGGCTGGAGAAGGGAGAGACAGGTTTTAGCTGTTGGACAGGCAGGAGCGTGATTAAAAGCCCTTATCAGGGCTACTATAGTGCAGTACAGTGATAGCTTTACTACAATATACACTTTACAGAGAACGGCTGCTGTATTCAGGGATAGCTGCTGGAGTAGGGACAGAGAGGCATTAGTGGTGTATTAGGTGCTCTGCTACATACCAAACTATATTTGGCACTACTGCTGTGTACCTTGAACTATAAAATATATAGGCCTTATAATTGGCAACTGTACTGTGCGTTCTCTTGCAAACTAATTTAAATACCTGGTGTTAATACCCACCGTCTGAACAGTTAGTACACGGCTGTGTACCTTGAACTATAAAATATATAGGCCTTATAATTGGCAACTGTACTGTGCGTTCTCTTGCAAAATAATTTCACGGCTGTGAAGGCAAAATATTGTAACCAAAAAAAAATAAAATGCGGAGGGGGGCTAGCGGAATAGGACGTGGACGAGGACGGGGGCGCGGAAATGCTGTTGGGGGCCTTGTTGAAGCCAGTGGGGATACAATGCGTGCTGGTGAGGGTCAGCCAGGATCCCGCTCATCCAGAATCCCTGCCTTTATGGGACAGTTAAGCAGGGGGCGGGTTACACCGCTGTTGAGGCCTGAGCAGGTTGAACAGGTGGTGCAATGGATAGCCGATAGCGCTTCCACACAGTTGTCCACCAGCCAGTCATCCACACAGTCTCACTCTGACCCTCCTTCCTCCACACCTGGCCAACAGTCATCCCACCATTGACCCCTCCCAGGAGCTCTTTTCGGGTCCTTTTTCAGATGTGCCGGAAGAATCCCAGGAGCTAGCAGAGGAATTTGTTTGTAGTGATGCCCAAACACTTGAGTTTTCGCCATCTCCTGCTGATGTGGACCCTGAGCCAGCATCTGTTATCATGAGCGATGATGATGATGAGACGCAGTTGCCATCAAGGGAGGCTGTTGGAATGTCCAGTGGGCAGCAGGAGGAGCAGAGTGAGGAAGTGGAAGAGGAGGTGGTGGATGACGAAATGACCGACCCCACTTGGCCAGGGGTGATGTCCAGCGAGGAAAGCAGTGGAGAGGTGGTGGTCTGCGCAGCACCGAAAAAGGCAGCAAGAGGCAGAGGGATGTCCAGAGGCAGAGGACAGTCCAGACAGAGAAGTGAGGCCACAGCCAGCAGGGCCGAAGCTGTTCCCGGCAGCGGGCAGTCGCGCGAAGCTCCCCCATCGAGGCCTCGTACTTCTGTGGTGTGGAGATTTTTTAATGTTTGTGCGGATGACAAACTGAGCGCGGTTTGCACACTCTGCCACTCAAAACTGAGTAGGGGCTCTGAGAAGAGCAATCTGACCACCTCAGGCATGCGGCGTCACTTGGAAGTCAAGCACTGGGCTGAGTGGGAGAGAGCAAACGCAATACAACCTGCGCCCGGTCTTGCTGCCACTGCCTCTTCCCCTTTGTTGTGTGCTGCCACTGCGGTCCAGACCTCCAGCCAGGACACCTCCACATCTGCCTCTGCTACTTTGGGGCCTTCTCCTTCAGCCTCCCCTTCCCCCGCCTCTTCGCCTGCACCTTCACACTCCTCGTCCCAACAACTGTCCATCTCGCAGGCGTTCGACCGCAGGCGGAAGTACGCCTCGAGTCACCCCCAAGCCCAAGCCTTAAACTGCCACATCTCCAAACTGCTGGCCCTGGAGATGTTGCCGTTTAGGCTTGTGGAGACGCAGGCCTTCCGCGACCTGATGGCGGCTGCCGCACCTCGCTATTCCGTCCCCAGCCGCCACTACTTTTCCCGGAGTGCCGTCCCCGCCCTGCACCAGCACGTGTCGCTTAACATCAGGCGGGCCCTGAGGTACGCAGTCAGCGCAAAGGTCCACTTGACCACCGACTCGTGGACAAGCGCTTGCGGCCAGGGACGATACATTTCTTTGACGGCACACTGGGTGAATGTTGTGGAAGCGGGGACGGGGTCGCAAACAGAGACGGCCTACCTACCACCCCCGCCCAAGATTGCCAGCATGGGTTCTGATACACCCCCCTCCTCTTCCTCCTCCTCCTCTGCCTTAACATCGCCCTCAGCCGCTAGCTGGAAGCGTTGCAGCACTGGCGCGGGGAGACGTCAGCAGGCGGTGCTTAAGCTCATCAGCTTGGGCGACAGGAAGCACAGCGCCCCAGAGGTGAGGGACGCCATATTGCAGCAGACGGAGATGTGGCTGTCGCCGTTGCAGCTAGGACCAGGCATGGTCGTGTGCGATAACGGCCGTAACCTGGTGGCGGCTCTGGAGCTTGCCGAACTCAATCACGTACCATGCCTGGCCCACGTTTTTAATCTGGTAGTCCAAATATTTCTAAAGACTTACCCCAACCTGGCAGAGCTACTGGTGAAAGTGCGGCGCTTGTGCGCTCACTTTCGGAAGTCAACTGTAGCTGCTGCTAGCTTAAAAAAACTCCAGCAACGCCTCCATTTGCCTCAACATCGGCTGTTGTGCGACCTGCCGACTCGCTGGAATTCCACCTATTCCATGTTGGCCAGGGTGTGTGAGCAGCAGAGAGCATTGATGGAGTACCAGATTATGAATCCACGCGTGCCTCCAACTCAGCTCCCTCAGTTTGCCAACCACGAGTGGTCATGTATGGCAGACATATGCGATGTACTGCGTATCTTTGAGGAGTCCACCAAGAAGGTCAGCAGCGAGGACGCTATAGTGAGCGTAACCATCCCGCTCCTATGCGTCCTTAAAGAATCACTCATCGCAATAAGGGAGAACGCATTGCACGCAGAGGAGACGGGGGTAGGAGGAGACGCAACGGAGCTACACAGTCAGACCACACTTTTGTCTGCTTCTCGGTGGCAGTTGCAGGAGGAGGAGGATGATGAGGAGGAGGAGGACGACGTGGAGGTGGCTGTGGAAGAGGAGGAGGATGCTGGCGGCGAGGGTAGCAGTCAGGCTGTGTGCGTCCCATTGGTTCAGCGCGGATGGGGCGGAGAGGAGGCGGAAGAGGAGGAAATGGCAAGTGATCCTTCTGGTGGGGGCAGTGACGTCATGCCTATTCAGAGTCTGGCACACATGGCTGACTTCATGCTGGGCTGCTTTTCCCGAGACACACGTGTTGTCCGGATAGTGGAGAACAAACTGTACTGGGTCTTCGCACTCCTGGACCCCCGGTATAAAGATAACGTCTCCTCTTTTATTCCGGTAGAGGAGAGGACGAATCGATTGCTGGAATACCAGAGGGAACTCGTGCAGAACATGATGGAGATTTTCCCACCCACCATCGCTGGCGGCAGAGAGGAGAGGGTCTCCCAGAGTCCCACAACATCAATCAGGCCCACAGCCACCAGGGGAACACTCTCCAAGGTGTGGGACACGTTCATGGCACCCCCTCGTGCAACTTCCATCACTGCGGGGCCCGCTATCAGCAGGAGGGACAAGTATCGGCGGATGTTGCGGGAGTACCTGGCAGACCGTACCCCTGTCCTCCCTGATCCCTCGGCGTCCTACACTTACTGGGTCTCTAAGTTGGACACGTGGCTGGAACTGTCCCTGTACGCCTTGGAGGTGCTTGCCTGCCCTGCCGCCAGCGTGCTATCAGAAAGGGTGTTCAGCGCAGCCGGGGGCATTATAACCGATAAGCGCAGCCGCCTGTCAGCCGACAGGCTGACGCTAATCAAAATGAACAGCAAGTGGATTGACCCGGACTTTGCTTCTCCAACAGTGGAAAGCAGCCAAAAGTGAAGTGCCATCTGTATGAAGTGCCATTTCCTCCTCCTCCTCCTCCTCCTCCTTAACCGCCGTAGAATTGCTCCGTAAATAAGAAAAATTTATATATTTATGGCTCACCTCTTGGGCCTCCACAAAATGTTTAAGAGGTCTCACCTCTTGGGCCTCCACATAATTTTTAAGAGGTCTCACCTCTTGGGCCTCCACACAATTTTTAAGAGGTTTCACCTCTTTGGCCTCCACATAATTTTTAAGAGGTCTCACCTCTTGGGCCTCCACATAATTTTTAAGAGGTCTCACCTCTTGGGCCTCCACATAATTTTTAAGAGGTCTCACCTCTTGGGCCTCCACAAAATTTTTAACAGGTCTCACCTCTTGGGCCTCCACAAAATTTTATCAAGGTCTCACCTCTTGGGCCTCCACAAAATTTTATCAAGGTCTCACCTCTTGGGCCTCCACAAAATTTTAACAGGTCTCACCTCTTGGGCCTCCACAAAATTTTTAACAGGTCTCACCTCTTGGGCCTCCACAAAATTTATCAAGGTCTCACCTCTTGGCCTCCACAAAATTTTTAACAGTCTCACCTCTTTGGCCTCCACATAATTTTAACAGGTCTCACCTCTTGGCCTCCACATAATTTTATCAAGGTCTCACCTCTTGGGCATCCACAAAATTTTTAACAGGTCTCACCTCTTGGGCCTCCACATAATTTTTAACAGGTCTCACCTCTTTAGCCTCCACACAATTTTTAACAGGTCTCACCTCTTTAGCCTCCACACAATTTTAACGGGTCTCACCTGGCCCACACATAATTTTTAAGAGGTCTCACCTCTTGGGCCTCCACATAATTTTTAAGAGGTCTCACCTCTTGGGCCTCCACATAATTTTTAAGAGGTCTCACCTCTTGGGCCTCCACATAATTTTTAAGAGGTCTCACCTCTTGGGCCTCCACACAATTTTTAAGAGGTCTCACCTCTTTGGCCTCCACATAATTTTATCGAGGTATCACCTCTTGGGCCTCCACAAAATTTTCCATGAGCCTCTGGCCAGCCCACGGCCTCTTCCTGCCTTTTGCGGTCCTACGCATCCCTCAACATCCCCACTGCTTTACCTGCTAGACATGACACTGGGCCAGGTCGGGTCACTGACATCTCTAGCGCCAACAATTTGGGCATTTTAAGGCTTCTGCATGTGTTTGAGTTGTTTTTACATTTTAAAGAAGACATGTCTGACCACATCTCACACACACACACAATGACAATTAGGGGTGGGGTCTATTTGCTTTCACCCTTGCCTATGCCATCTGTGGTTGTCATAGGCAACGTGATTTTAAGGGGTGCAGAATTTCATCTTCTTTTTGTCTAGTTTGGCTTGGGGTCCATGGCAATGTAGAGGAAAGAAGGTTTCCTTGTATGGTCTCACTTTACAGAGAGGTTACATTGTCTTTGGAGTGTATTGTTGAGAGGCTGTGATAGTGGCGTAATAGTGCGACTTGGGCGCGTTATATGCACCCAGACATGCTTCCCCTGCTGTCCCAGTTGCATTCCAGCAGTGTTGGCATCCTTTTCTGAGGTTTCAGGGTGGACTTGGTGACCTCCAAGTGGTCGAATTGAGATTTCCAAGTGGCGAGCATTTTTTTCCCATAGACTTTAATGGGATTCGATATTCGGTCGAATAGTCGAATTTCGCGGTCTATTCGAATCGAATTTCGAACTTTTGAATATTTCACTACTCGCTCATCTCTAGTCATTTTAAGAGCATTGCCATCCCATCTTGACTTGGCTGTTAGGAAGTGTTTGGAGCAGTAGTTATGCAAGTCACCTTTAAGAGTAGTACTTTGAATGGGAAATCTGGGCTGGAACTATATCATCTTTAGGGATGAATCCAGGTTATGTTTGAGATCCCACAATGGTTGGGTTTGAGTAATAAGGCCTCCTAGTGAGTGCTTCAATCCTGCCTTTGTGGTGGAGTGACACACTGCCCTAACTGCTTGACGGAACCACCACATATGACTGTTGGTCACCATTAGTAGTGATATGAGGGACATTTACAGCTCAGTGATATGTGCAGTACATACTGTGGCCACATGTGTTGCCTCTCGTGGCAGGGCTTCTAACTGGCATTTCAGCAGTATATTGCTCTCCCATACACAGCATGGTTTTCCAGGAATGTCTTTTGCCAGACTGTAACACTTCCTTGCCTGTCCGCTCACCAGGCTTATCTCCAAGCGTTTATGGATCTAGCTGGAATGCCAGCTTCAGCAACCTATGAGCGTACAGGATCTACCAGCCCATCTGGAAAGTGTTAATCTGTGTCAGGCATACAGTAGCTGCCATAGACCTTTTTGTAAAGTTTGTGAATGGAAGGTTGGCAGTGGGACACTTCACTCCATCCCGGGTTTTCCCTAGTTTACAGCTGTGGGACATGTGGCTCATTAGGAGCCTGATGTATTCTCCTTCAGAGAATCTGAGGTGTGCACTACCTGGGGACTGATGCAGAGTACCAACCAATGTAACTGTATGCCACCTGGTTCTGTGGAACCATAGCATGGGTCTGGCAGGTAGGCCTTTCTATAGAGAGGGATTGTTATGTATCTGTTAGTGGTTGGATGGCCGAGGTGTTTATTTGTGGCTGAGTTAAGGCTGTTTGTTTTATTTGAAAGTGTGACTAAAGTGTGACTGTTTTTGGACTGCTTGTGTCCCTGTCTCACTGCAGCAAAGGGCCATGCTAGTGCTGACAGAGAGAGATGTGAGGAAAGAGGTCCACAAGGAGCTCGATAAGATGACATTGGAGGATGATGTGGAGGACTATCCAATGGGGTTTGAGAGAGTGGCAACCCGTGAGCAGTCGCTTCAACTTTGGGGTGGAGGTGTTGGCGCCATTTTTAGTTGGTGAGCCCCAGAAGGCTAATATGACACCGTAGACTACTCCACCGTAAAAGCAAAGATCCTGGCTCAACTGATGGCTGACGGCATCGAAGTCTATCGCTTGGTGTACCAGGAGGCCGTGGCATCAAGGTCCCAGATGCATGAATTCCTCCATCTGGGTGCGATACACAAAGTGAACACATAGCATTCGCACTGAATCCTGACCCATTCATTTTAATGGTTCTATGCACATGAGCATTGTTTTAACATTTCTGCATTGCGTGAGAATCGCAGCATGTTCTATAGTCGGCTTTTTTCACACAGCCCTGGTCCCATAGTGAATAGGACTTCAGTGAAAAATATCCGGATGCAAAGTGCTTTTTTACTGATGGTTGCTAGATGTT